>BSBK01008562.1:0-457500 GCA_027943335.1 Chamaecyparis obtusa | reverse complement strand
TATATGATAAATACTTATATGCAAATATACATTAAGTATATATATGGATATGAGTATTTGTCATACATGAAGTGTAGTGCCTCCATTGTTGATCTTCTTCAACTTGTAAATAGAAAGAACAAAAAAAAACTAAGAGCTTTTCCACTAGGGTTTTGAAGGAGAAGTTTTTAGAGGCAAAAAATGAAGTTTTGAGAGAGTTTTGGTAGTTTTCTTTTTCCCTCAAACCCTAATTTTGGGATTAGGGTTAGGGCAAGGAAAGTCAACTCTCCTTTTAAATTAACTCTTTCCCTCTCACTTTCTCTTGCCTATTTTTATTATTGTTGTTAAATGTCTTTTGGGTTTTCTTTTCTTTTTTATCTCTTATTAAAAGTATGAACTCATAATATAATAAGATTTGGTAATTTATTTTTAACTAACTTTCTATTATCTAAGTTAGTGAGAAGTTTAATTTGCCAAATCATTAAGAGATAATAATATTAACACCTAACATATGTTGTGGTGCATAATTAAATTAATAAATTCTAAATTTAAGAATTTTATTCTAAGTTACTAATATGATAAAATACTTGATAAGGAAAATAATTTTAATAAAGTTTTGGGTAGGTGTTTAAATTTATCTCGTAAATTTAATTACTTACTAGTTGTCATTGAAGTAAATAACATTTTCTTTTTTAAAAGAAATCCTTGAACTGGAATAATAATCACCTTGGTAAATGGAAACTATTAATCTTGTTGTTATAGTGATTTAATTATTGCCTATATAAGGGATTGTTATGACAATTTCATGAGATGTCTTTCACATTAGAGAATCTTAACTTTAGTGATTTAAAATCTTTAGAAATCTATAATACTCACTTTATGATAGCACATAGGGGTCAAATACGTTAGATTATCAATTGCATTATTATAAGTGACATTTGGTATCAGAGCCAGGTTTACAAAAACTTGGAACCTTATACCCACTATGACATTTAATTAACTCAATCTTTTGAATTTTTATTTTTAGGATGCCTCCCCTTACATGCCAAGCTCGTGGTCATAATAGAAGTCATCGACAGGCCCCCTTGTCTCATGTACAAGATGATCAAAGGGCTAAGGTATCAATAGTGAATCAAAAACATCCTCCTGAACCACCACCAAATCCTAATCAGGAGGTCTTGCTAGCTTTACAGAAACTCATTGGGGTAATTCAGGATAGGTTGCCCCCCAGTGAACCCTCAGTCAGAGCATCAGTTTTTAGGAGGGCATAGATCAAAGGCCAGAGAGAGGACTAGGAGCCCTCCTCATGATTGTGAGGAAGGATAGGAAGCACATGAGGTGGAATCAATTCACATGCCAGAACCACCACCACCCAAATTAGTTTAGAGGGTACCCTATGATGTTGGAGACCTGATCAGGGATCTCCTTTGACTTTAGCCACCTTTGTATTATGAGTCTACAGATGGAACATAGGTCGATTCATGGCTTTTGAGTGTAGATAGGTGCTTTGGCTTGTGTCATTATGAGAGTAACCTTAAGGCCCAATTTGAAGTACACCTTTTGAGAGGAGGTGCTTCCACATGGTGGAAGAAGGAAGAATTTAAGAAAAAAACTACCATGGACACTATTACATGGGAGATATTTCTAGAGAGGTTTAGAGATAGGTATTTATTAGATCACTACAGGCAGTGATGCATAGATGAGTTTCGTGAGCTTAAGCAGAGGGGACTCACAATACTTTAGTATGAGAGTTGTTACCATATGTTGACTACATGAAGGATGAAAAATTATGAGTCAACCATTTTGTCAAGGGACTCAATGATTAGATATTAGGATAGGTTCATATGACCTCTCCAGGGACCCTTCATGAGGCCATAGAGATGGCATTGGTTGCAGAGGAGATTTAGGGTAAGTCTCAAAATGCTCGTGATAGCTCTCAAAACTATAACTCTGCATCTCGGTCTCAAGGTCACCAGAAGAGTCATTTGAAGGGTAACAATAGGCATTATTTAGGGTCTTTTAATAAGAACCCACAACAACAGACCTGATAGAATCAAAAATAGAAACCACCCCAGGGTCAGCAAGGCTCTAAGCCCAAACAGTGGTAGGCACATGGATCAAGGAAGGACCAGTGTCAGCAGTATTCAGATGCACCCCCAACACAGACTCAATAGTCCTCTTGGGGGGGTTTTAGTGGGTCTAGTAGGACTGGTGGACAATAATAGTCTATGCAATAGGGAGTTCAAACTCATGCACATGGCCCTTGTTATGCATGTGGTGCCATGGGGCACTTAGTTTGAGATTGTCCTTAGGGTCAGATGGCAAGTAGTTAGCATATGGTAGCATAAGAGCCTACAGTTGGAGACTTTGGAAAGTCTCATAGGGTATTTGCAGTGGTTGATAACCACTAGTTGAGCACTAGGCCACAGTTATAGAGGCTACAGGTATGATTAGTGGTATTAGTGTTACCATTTTGTTTGATTGAGGTGCTACTGATTCTTTCATATCTCCATTTTTTGTGGAGCATTACGGGCTTGTGGCAGCTAGACAGGAAGTTAGTTTAGAAGTGGAGTTAGCATCAGGGTCTAGAGTGTTAGTCAACTCCTTAGTTAAGGATAGTCAAGTGTAGATTAGTGATATGATCACTACTATGGATCTTCATATCACACCACTTGGTTCTTATGATATAGTACTTGGCATGGATTACCTTTATGCCCACAGAGCTAAGTTAGATTATCGATAGAAGAGGATTGAGTTCCTTGATGATCATGGTACACCTATTATGATTTATGGAATTCAGAGAGGCATTTCCCTTTGTATGATCTCGACTAGTCCCATATAATTGTAGGGCCCTTACCTCCTCCTAGCCATGCAACTTAAGAAGAGCATGTGGAAGGGATGTCAGTTATTTTCTATTACTATCAGTGATAGAGAGGATGAGGAGGAAAGGGAACCATCTCTTGATGATTACCCTATACTTCAAGAGTTTGTAGATGTGTTTCTTACTGAGATTCTAGGCATGCCTCTTGGTAGAGCAGTAGATTTACATATTGATCTTGTGCCAGGAGCTTCTCTAGTTTCGAGGGAACCTTATAGGATGACCACTAATGAGGTTAATGAGATCAAGATCCAATTAGAGGAACTTTTGGAGAAGGGTCACATTTTCCCTAGTGTTTAACCTTGGGGCACACCTGTTATCTTTGTTAAGAAGGATGGATCCTTGCAGTTATGTATGGATTACTGACAGTTAAATAAACTTACCATGAAGAATCAGTATCTGCTCCCTAGGATTGATGATTTATTTGATCAACTTAAGGGTGCTAAAGTGTTTTCCAAGATTGATCTTAAGTCAAGTTACCACTAGTTACAAATTTTTGATAGTGATATCCGTAAGACTACATTCTATACCAGATATGGGCATTATGAGTTCATAGTTGTACCTTTTGGACTCACCAATGCTCCAGAAATCTTCATGAGCCTTATGAATGGGGTATTCTACACTTTCCTAGATAAGTTTGTAGTTGTGTTCCTTGATGATATTCTAATATATTACCTAGATGAAAAGGAGCACAAAGGTCACTTGAGGTAGGTATTATAGTGTCTTAGAGACAATCAGCTATATGATAGCTTATCCAAATTTTCTTTTTATAGGACAAAGATTCATTACCTTGGGCATGTTATTTTAGGAGATGGGATCTCAGTTGAGCCATCTAAGATTAGAGCCATCATGGATTGGCCTATGTCTACTTCAATGACTGAGGTCAAGATTTTTTGGGATTAGTAAGGTACTACAAGGTTTTTGTAGAGGATTTTTCTAGAGTGGCACATCCCATCACTTCTCTTCAACACAAGGGAAAAAATTTTGAGTGGACCCAAAAGTGTGAGAGGGCCTTTCAAGAACTCAAGAAGGCACTTACCAGTGCTCCTATTCTAGTAGTGCCTGATCCTTCAATGGTTTTCATTGTATGCACATATGCTTCCTTGGATGGTTTGGGAATAGTTCTTATGTAGAATGGGCAAGCCATTACATATGAGTCTACGAAACTTAAGATGCATGAGCTTAATTACCCCACTCATGACCTTGAGCTAGCTGTAGTGGTTCATGCATTAGTGCGATGGTGGCATTTCCTTTTGGGCCATTGGTTTGAGCTCCATTCATATCATCAAAGTTGATAGTATATTTTCACTTAGCTGAACTTGAATGCACGTCAATGTAGGTGGATGGAATTCCTATGTGAGTACAATTTTGATGTCCACTACATCAAAGGAATGGAAAATGTGGTTGCCAATGCTTTGAGTATGAGGCATCATGGGGCCTACATTATGACTTCAGGAACAAAGTTAAGAGATCAGATATTGCACCATTTGCATGAGGATGTTTGGTATGTAGAGGTTAGTTAGCTATTCAGTCTTAGAGTACCCTTGAGGGTAAGTATTAAGGATATTCCCTAGATTCCTATGGGCTTTTACACCATAGAGGATGCATCTATGTAACTTCCTTTAGATATTTTCAAGTATTCATCATGCTAGAGGCTCATAGAGCACCTTGTGTAGCACATCCTGGAGTCAAGAAGATGCATGTAGATTTGAAGCAATTATATCATTGGCTAGGGATGAGACCAAACATAGCTGAGATAGTGGCATGATATCTTGAGTGTCAAAGGGTTAAGGCAAAGCATCATCACCCTAGTGGTTTGCTTCAGCCTCATGAGATACCAGAGTGGAAGTGGGATGTCATTTCCATAGACTTCATCATTGGTCTCCTTGTGTCATCTCGATGCCATGATGCCATCATGGTGACAGTTGACAAGTTGACCAAAGTATCCCACTTCTCACCCATTCAAACCACTTTTCAACCTGATTAGTAGCATAGGTTTTCTTGCAGGGTGTTATCAGACTTCATGGCATACCTCATAAGATTATTTTCGATCAATATTCTCTCTTCACATCATCCTTCTAGAGAGGATTATAGATAGCTTTGGGCACTAAGCTCAATTATAGCACCGCTTATCACCTAGAGATAGATGGTAAGATAGAGAGGGTAAATTAGGTGTTGGAGGATATGCTCCACATGTATGTCATGGATCATCAGACTAGGTGGGAGGAGTAACTTCATTTGGTTGAGTTTACCTACAACAATGGGCATCACACATCCCTAGGTATGCCTCCCTATTAGGCATTATATGGCAGACCATGTAGAAAACCTTTGAGTTGGGACCACATTGAGGATAGAGTTGCTTTAGGTCTTGAGTTAGTGTGAGAGTTGGAGCAACAGGTGTCTTTGGTAAGACAATGTTTGAAGGAAGTACAGGACAGGCATAAGAAGTATGGAGATGCCAAGAGGGAGGATCATAGTTATTAGGTTGGAAACAGAGTCTTTCTAAGAGTGCGACCACATAAGAGTCCAATATATTTTGGAAAGGGCTCTAAGCTTGCACCCAAATTTTTTGGTTCTTTTGAGATTCTTGAGCAGATAGGTCCTGTCGCCTATCATCTAGCCTTGCCACCTATCATGTCATGCATCCATGATGTCTTTCATGTATTAGTGTTGAGGATGTATATTTTTAATGAGCCTCATATAATAGATTGGGATGCCTTGTAGGTGGAGTCAGATGATTAGTTAGCTTTGGAGCCCATCCGCATTTTGGTGCGGTGGATGCTAGCTCTTCGAGGTGGAGAGTTGGACCAGGTTAGGGTCCAGTGGGATTGCTATGATGAGGTTACAATATCATGGGAGGACATAGCACAAATGAGAGCACATTACCCCCATCTTTTTGATAAGCTCTAGGAGGAAGTTCATGCCGAGAGGGGGAGGATGTGAGGCCTCACCCCAAGCCCCCTGGAGTCTTTTAGTTTCTGCATTTGAGATAGACTTATTTGATACTACATTTTGATGCATTATGGTTTATAGACACTTTATATTATGGATTTTTATCACCATAGAGGTTAGATGCACATTATGTTATGTTTATTTTGATGATTACTATGATATAATTATAGATTCTACTTGTTTGATTAGTTCATTTGTATGAAATTTATGATGTCATGATGATGTTTAATTTTGTAAATGAATTATTTATGCAATGAGTATGTTATGAGCTTAATTAAGTGATGAAATCGCATATTACATGATGAGTTTTATGTATGTCATGCATGAATTATTATGCCATGTGAATTATGATTTAGTTAGGGATATTGTAGATGAATTTATTTTGATCATGAATGTTATCAATTTACATGTATATTTCCTTGGACTACTGATGTTGGATTTTAGTGTGCGGGGAATTAGACCATGGTAAATTCGGGGAACCAAAGCATAGACTTATGTTATTCAATTAGCCAAGGTTGTGTCTAATAAGAGACAAAACCTCATTGTATCATATTTTATTTATGAATTTTATGTGCATACGTGTATTTAATTAATATGTTAGATTGTAAATGTAAATTGTTTTGTGAATGCTCTAGTGGACATGCCACATGGCTTGTGATGTGTTATTCATGTTGTGTCACTTGACACTTGTATGTGTACTTGTGGCCATGACATGTCCACTTGAGGATTAGATGCCCAACAACCTAGGATAGTACCATGAGGATCCCCATGTGAAATTCCTTGGTTAGGGAGCTTGACGTCATGTCAACTCAAGGATTTCGAAATTGAACTTGTCATGGGTATTTAGAGGGTTAGAAAGGTTCCTAGGGGTGTGTTGAGGCCATTTTTAGTTAGCCCACTTGGTATACCTATGGGTAAGGGTCATTTTTCACCATAGGACAACCTATATTTGACCAAAATGTTAGGAATAGTCCCAAGAGATAACTAAGAGGGATGGGGGGTGAATTAGTTATCTACAAGATTCAAATCTTAATCCAATTAAGTATACTTAAACATAAAGCATAAAAAAAATGAAAGAACACATAAAAACAACACCAATATTTTGGTTATGGGGAAACCCAAATAGGTAGAAACCCCAGTGGGAATTGACACCCACTAATATTATGTACTAGTGTATTATGATCCTTGTTAGAAGATCCTTAACCTGGTTAGGAGTTTCTTTACAATATATTTAGTACAGTAGACTTGGTCAAGGGTCAGACCCTGTTAGGAGTCTTTTACAATTGTCCCTATTAGGGGAGAGGACACACTGTCTGAGAGATCACTACTCAAAGGGGTGAAGGCTACAACCTTCTAAATAATAGATACACACTATATCTAGGTCTTGGTGAACTATGCTTACACCTTCTATCTAGATCAGTTCCAATGTATAGCACAAACTCTTTACTTGGTTACATAGACCTTCCTCTGATGGTTCAACACTTCACACACTCTTCTCTGCTATGCTTAATCAATCATGAACCACACTTAAGCAATCACAAATGACTTCCTATAAATATCTTTCCTCTAAAAGATATAATCAAGTTAGCCTGTTAGAACCACCTTGAAACCATATTAGAGAAACCATAAAAAACTTTGACAAACATCATGTCGGCTTTACTATATACACAACACATTCTGGGACCTATCCAATAAGGTAATTGTAGATGCATGCTACACACTATCGGCTCTACCAAAACAATTGGATTTTTCTCCTAAAGCTGAATTACGTCATGCTCTCTTAGCCAAACATCAACAACTCTTCTCTAAGATTAAATCCAAGGGTGCATACGCAAAAGATAGGGGAAACTCCAGAACCAATAAAATCTCTGTCAACTCTCCTGAATAAACACAAGAAATTGCTACTAGCAAATAGTGACTGCATACCTTCACTTCTACTGAATATCAAACTATGCATTTAATGATTGAAAAATTACTAACATGTCTTCAACATATATATCCAAGTGCGCAAGGCTCCATCATAATTGTACGGACAACTATACATAGAACATTGTCTATTACTCTATCAGGAACACTACTAACACAAGCTGCTATATAACTGTCTATACTAACAATTAACATTTGTGCCCATGATATCATGCTGATATCATGTCCATGCTACATATACTAAAATTTTACTGCATAAGACTTTCGTGCATGCTACTTTCCATATGTTGTCATCAATGACAAACATATAGTCAATACTCGCCTACTGGCAAATCTCCAACAATCTCCCCCTTTGGCATTGATGGCAACTTGTGGAATGAAAAACTACCACCAATGAAAATGAAAATTTCTTTTATAACATTCTCCATTTCCTCATCAAAACACCCCCAAAGATGAATCTCCAACTGCTGCAATATTTTTGAACATTCTCCATCTCCTCAACTGAACTGCTATCATAACTGAATAATGTTCCCCCTTAGTATATTACTCCTCCTTTTTACTTACATTTTTGATGAGTCTATATATTACTCCCCTTTGAAACCCAATGGAAAAGGGCACCATTTATTTTAAGCGCCGTTACTACTCTTGAGGTAGAGTAATCAATCTTCCATCAGTCCCTGAGGACTAATGCCTTTGCTTCTTTCTTTTAAGAAGAATCACAAAAGGGAATTACACCCAACTTCTCCTTGATATACTCAAAAGTATCCTTAGGCAAGGGCTTTGTGAATATATATGCCAACTAATTTTTAGTACTCACATAGTCTAGCTTGAATTCTTTCTCTCCCACTTTCTCTCTTAGGAAGTGATACTTGATCTCAATGTTCTTTGTCTTTGCATGCATCATAGGGTTCTTTGACATATTGATAGTGCTAGTGTTTTTTAGAAATAGGGAATACTGAGAGGGGGGGGGGGGTGAATCAGTATTCTATAAACTTTATCTTTTGCCCAATTATGGATATAATAGATTATCTTTATACATGCATAACATAAGAAGCTAAACAACTCATAACACATGATTTGTTCTCGAGGAAACCCTAGCCAAGGGAAAACCCCAGTGGGGATGGTACCCACAAAGATCCATTAATCAAAAGTATATTTTTAAGGATGTTGACCCTGTTAGGATTCTTTTACAAGCATATAGTGTATCAGTCCTGATTAAGGGACTATAGGCCTTGTTAGAAGCCTCAACCCTATTAGGAGTTGGTAGTACAAAATGTGATCACCAGCTGAGCCCACTGGCCAAAAAAGTAATTTAAAATATACACTAATTACAAAATAGGTCAAGGTACATAACCTTATTCTTCTTGCATCAATATCTCTTCATTGATCTTTCACTAGCTCTATTACATATGCTTCATATACTTCGCATCATACTATTACAAATGCTTGCTACTTATTACAATTCTTACTTATATTTTACAATTACAAATACATTTACATATATAAAAATAGCTTTAACCAAGATTAAACATCTAAGATTTCATCCCTTTATATTTTTAAGACATTATTTTAATAAACAAAATAATCTCTGAACTCTTTACCAATTCTGCCTTCAAATACTATCTTGTCAGCTTCACACTATCTTTGATAAAACTATCATAACTTCTTTTGTACATGCCGTACTGAATTTTTCTCTGAGATGGGTCATAATTAGTCACCATAGAGTCTATGTTCAAGTGCACAAGCACTAAACTCACTCTAGTTAATGTTGCAAACAAAAACTATGCCCGGATATACTGGTAAACATACTGTCTCACACTTAGATAGATATGCAATGCACTCTATCATACTTTCTCTCTAACTTGTACGATCTTCATGTGGATCATATGTTTCCATAATGAAAACATATATGCAATCAACTCAACCAAATTTCCAACAATCTCCCTCTTTGTCATTGGTGGCAACATATTAGAAAATTGGCTAAGTGTGCAACTCCAAAATCTCAAAATTTACAAAAATTGTGGCCATAGTATAACATATATATACTATCCTTATAACTCCTCAAAAAACCTTATCTATAATGTAATAATCCCCCTAAGAGTATCAAATCTTATCATATATTATCAATTTTCTACTAAATATCTCTCTCCCTTTGACAACAGTGACAAAATAATGGTAGGGAGGACTACAAAATTGTATCAAAAAAATAGTTATACCTTAATCTATTTATTGCAAAGCTAGTAGGCTTGCAATACAATCTAAAAAATATGTCTTCATGTTTTCTATCTCCTTTTCCCATGACTTCTTAATGGAATCAGCCACATTGAGTAGTGCGCTCAGTCCATAAGATGCTATCTGACAAGCTTGGAGGTTTTCAAAGTTGAATTTCTAAAAAGATGTCTTAGTTGTAAGACAATCTTCTAACTACTCTTCAATAACACTTAACTTCATAGTAACATGCTCTCTCAAAAGAGTATATCTCCTCAACTTCCAATCTTTCTCATCTTTTAAAATTTTGATTTCATCAAAAAGTTTCCTAACTTTCTTTTCAACATTACTAACCTTCACATTAGGGTTAGATAAAAGGTTTGTTTCATTCAGAATCTTAGGTTCCTTCAATTTTATCTTTTGATCTTCCTAAGTTGTCAAAGTTTCTAATTTTGTACACTATATGTACAAAGCTTTTCATGTCTCCAAATGTTTCTTCAAATCTTTAATATAGATATCAAGAGTACTAATATCATTGCTGATGTACTGACTGATGTTTAACAACATTTTAGCCTCATAGTCTACTTGTGCTTTCACTTTTGCAATATCAGCTAGGTTAGTGAACTCATCATCAAAAGTGCTCATCACTTTCTTTTCCTTGTCCATAGGGTCTGCTTCTATAATCTGTGTGGTCATAATACTTTGTAGCTTTTTAGTTAGGTCCTTCAGACATCATTCTAGACTTTTAAATTTCTTATTCTTCCCAATGATTTTGTTCAAAGATGTGATCAATTCCATCTGATCATCATCATCCACTTCTTTTTTAAAATCCTCAAACAAAGATCCAGATAGTTTCTTTTTTCCAATCTCAGGAGTAAGACTGATTTCTTCTTTAGAGGGTATAGATGCTTGTACTTCTGATACTTTAGGTTCTTCAATAGTAAATTGAGTCTGCTCTACTTTTGCAATTCTATCTAGTTCATCAAGAGCTGAATTGTCAACAATGTTCTCTAGATTCTTGAATACATTATCATCAGTATCCAAGGTTATCCTTGTACCTTCAACATTCATATATTCTTCTTTAATGTTAATAGCTCGTGAAGAAGGAATATCCTCTTGTTCTACTTCTACTACTTTCTTTGCTGCAACTGATGTCTCTCCAACAATTTTTGCCATAACTTTAACTATTGCTTGTTCAATTTCTACATTCACTTGTTCATATTGTCTTTCCATAATCTGAATGGTTCTCATTTTTTTCCTTAAATGGGTGCTAAGGGGCTTCAAATTTTTTTTAATATGTTCATCATCTCTTACATCACATAGTTTCTTCACAAGATTCTCTTTGATATATTTGTCTTCTTCTTGTGCTCTCATCTCCCTGTTAGCAAGTTTCTGCAATAATTCATCAGGTATCTTTCCTTGAATAGAATCAAAAATCTTATTAGCTAGAATCAAATGCTTGACCAATGCATTTTCAAGATTTAATTTATCAGAATAGTTATAAAGGTCATTGTATTTGTTCATTTTTGTGAATTCTCCATCTTTTATAATTTCTTCATTTAGTCTCTCAACTCTAGGTTTCCATTCTTTCTTCTTCACAATAGTGTCATCATCTTTAATTTCTACAATTTTCCTAGGTACTGGTGGCACCAAATTTTTCTACCTCTTACTAGGTCCAGTAGCTATTTCTTTCACTCTCTTTCTTGGTGTGGATGTAGTAGATCTAGTAGGCTTGCTTGCTACTTGTTCCTTCTCAAGTTCCTCTACTTTCACTTTGACTGGTGCTGCACTAGATGATAAGGGAGGTACAGATAAAATCTCTTTCTATCCAATATCTCTGATTGCTACTAATGTCTACTTTGCCACTAAGAATTCTCTCTCTGTCAATCTTGTATCCTTCAATATTTTCTTAATAGTGCTGTCAACTCTTTTCTTAGACTGTTTCTCCTCAAGTATAGCCTTTGTGGAGTTGAAGTTTTCTTCAAAAGTTCCAAAGCTGTTACTATGGGTGTCAATCTTACACTTAAGTATCCTATTCACATATTCTTCTATCTCTATTTTAGATATTTAATATCCAAGAGGGTCTATGAACTCAATTCTAGGTTCAACTGCTTCAACGTATGTAAAGTCAGTGTCAACCATAAAACATATTTCATTCTTGTATTTCTCCACAAGAGACTATGGAATCCTTGATTTGCTAGAAACAATATTCTAAAATGTCTTAATAACAAGTACTGCACTCTCATTAAAACTATCAATAACATGATTTCTATATAATATATTAATCCTTTCCATTGTATTTAGTCCATCATTCCAATAATTTCCTATGGTGTAAGGAAATCTCCTCAAAAGATGAAAAAACATGTAAGTGATCAAAGATGAAAACCTAAATTGTGCATACTTTGTCTTCTTAATCTTCTCCAAGTTCTCAAATAGTTGAATTCTTAGAATTTCACACATATCAACTAGGACTTTGTCAACACATATCAAATAAGCTATGTGTACCATTCTAGCTACCATGTCATCCTCTCTTGAATTTGCACAAAACTTGGTTGTTAGGATCTTGCATAGGCATCTAACATCAAGTTGTTTGACCTTACTCGTTACAATTCCTCTACCATTAAAGGATGAATTAGTGTTATTAATGACTATCTTGCTCATTTTCTTCTCATTTAAAGGAAGAGCTCCAGATTTAGATAGTCTAGTGACTTCATGAATCAAATTAGTTGTAATGTCTATTACTCTATCTTCTAGCCAAAACTTCCCATTATGAATTATGGTAAGGATTATCTTAGTGCATTCTTCATTATCAAACTCATACTGCAATGCATACTTAACAATCTCATTATCTTTCAAATGTTCATAACCTTGTTTGAATGACATTTTCTGGTTGTAAATCTTCTCATACTCACTAGTGAAATCACTGTCATTGATGGTTTCTAACTTGCATCCTAGATAACTTCTTACATTCTCTAAATGCAAAACTCTATCTGGTACGGATGATAAAGCTAACTTAGGGTCTTCTTCCAGAGGTTCAACTGGTTCCCTCTTCATTCTAGGTCTATTTTTATCTCTGATATTGTGAATTAAAGATATATCCCTGATTACTTCAAATTCCTTATATCGATTCACAGATCTGTCAAGTAAAATACCTCAAATTCATGATTTTAGGGCTTGCGTAGATTCGACACTCAAATCCTTCACCAAATCATTGCAAAAAGCTTCCAATCACTACTTTCTAATCTCTTTAACACTTGTGTTCACTTTGATGATCAAATAACACTGATCATAACCTTTTATTACTTCAATCTCATTTAGTTCTGACATTGCATTCAATTCTTTTGCCGCTTCTTTCCAAAAAGTTGTTTCTGCTATCCTGCAAAACATAAAACTTCTTGCGATCTCGTAAAACATAATATTTTTCTTTGTGCTCTTAACAATAGCATTATAATATCATAAACTACCTTCCATTAATTGTGCAAGACTTAATTCATCATAAATCTACTTCTACACTAATCTAAGTTCCTAATCTACTATAATTTTCATAAATTAAGTTCTTTGAGATAGGTCAGGTAAGGATTCATTCTTACCACTTGACACTTCACCTTTCTAATTGCATTCAATGTTGAGTATGTCTCCTTGATCTATGCTTTTAACAAAATTCACTTCATTTGTATTGCTACAATAACCTTTCTGTCTGTTGCCTACATCTTCATTTCTTCTTTCATGATCTCTAGGGTTAGGGTTAGGATGAAAAACTCCATTGTTCATTCTGCAAAACCTTGTTGTATGTCCAATCTTGTTGCATATCTAACAAACAATTCCATTGCTTCCATATCTTGGTCTAGGTGGATTAATTTATGATCTACAATTTCTTGCAATGTGTCCAACCTTGTTGCATCTATAACATATTACTCCATTTCTTCTGTTCATATCTTTAGTAGGTTTCTTATCTATATTGTTAGTATTCCTAAACATTCTACTATTATTGTTATTCTCAACAAATTTAGGTTTTCTACATTCCATAGCTCTATGTCCAAATCCATGATAGTTATAACAATAACCATTAAGAGGTTTAAATTACTTACTTGTGCAATCTCTCTTCTTATGACCAATAGTATTACAAGAAAAACATCTACCTTTGAATTATCTTTGCATACCTTTGGATGATTCATCTTGCTTCAGTGATTCTTCTTCTTTAGGTGTATCTTTAGATTTGTTGATCTCATCAGACTTCTTCTCATCTAAGCCTTCAGATACTTTTAGATCTGGTTCCTTGCTTTCATTATTTGTTTTAAGAGTGTTAAATCCAAGACCAGTCTTATCATAGAATGGTTTCTAAAAAGATGCTTGTGTATCAATCTTCTCACTAGTTGAATATAGCCTTTCAAGTTGTTTCTTGGATTGAGTCAGATCACCTTTCACAATCTTGTTGTATTTCTCAAGTTTAGCATATTGTACATTAACTTTCTCAAGTTTAGATGTTACATTTCCAAGTTTAGATTTCAGTCCTTCATTTTTAGTTTTTGGACTTTCATTCTTAGATTTCAAATTTTCTTCAATCTTGCCATTTCCATCTTTCAAACTAAGCTTCAAATTTTCTATCTTCAATTCATGCTTAAGGATCGCATTTTGTTTTTCCAAATTGTCATCACAATCTTCAATAAGAACTTTGGATTTCTTTTCAGATCTTAGATCTTCTAATTTTTTTTTTAATTTCCCAATGGGGTTCTTTGCAACATCATATTTTCCTTTCAGATTATCTCTTTCATCAGTAAGTGTATCAATATATTCAAGAGCTTCTTCAAGATTCTTCTGTAGTTGATCCATATCCATAGAGATCTTATTCAAGCTGCTAGGCTTTGATCCATATCCATAGAGATCTTATTCAAGCTGCTAGGCTTTCCTTGAATGATTCTTTTCCAAGTAACTAAGCTTTAATACCAATTCTTAGAAATAGGGAATATTGAGAGGGGGGGTGAATTA
Source organism: Chamaecyparis obtusa (assembly GCA_027943335.1). Lineage (NCBI taxonomy): Eukaryota > Viridiplantae > Streptophyta > Pinopsida > Cupressales > Cupressaceae > Chamaecyparis > Chamaecyparis obtusa. The sequence goes on along the minus strand of BSBK01008562.1, from coordinate 442,571 downwards.
GTATTCTACAAACTTTATCTTTTGGCCAATTATGGATATAATAGATTATCTTTATACATGCATAACATAAGAAGCTAAACAACATGCATAGAAAAAAAAAGTAAATAACTCATAACACATGATTTGTTCTCGAGGAAACCTTGGCCAAGGGGAAACCCCTATGGGGATGGTACCCACAAAGATCCACTAATCAAAAGTATCATGTTAAGGATGTTGATCTTGTTAGGAGTCTTTTATAAACATATAGTGTATTAGTCTTGATTAAGGGACTATAGGCCTTGTTAGAAGCCTCAACCCTGTTAGTAGTTGGTAGTACAAAATGTGATCACCAGCTGAGCCCACTACCCAAAAAAGTAATGTAGAATATACATTGATTAAAAAATAGGTCAAGGTACATAACCTTATTCTTCTTGGATCAATATCTCTTCACTGATCTTCACTATCGCTATTACATGTGCTTCATATACTTCACATCGTACTATTACAAATGCTTGCTGCTTATTACAATTCTTACTTACACTTTATAGTTACAAATACATTTACATATATACCAATATCTTTAAAAAAGATTAAAAATCTAATATGTCATCCCTTTATATTTTTAAGACATTATTTTGATAAGAAAAATAATCCCTTAACTCTTTACCAATTCTGCCTTCAAATACTATCCTGTCAGCTTCACACTGTCTTCGGTAAAACTATCATAAATTCTTCGATACATGCCATAATGACTTGCACTTTGAGATGGGTCATCATTAGTCACCATAGAGTCTATGTTCAAGTGCACAAGCACTGAACTCACTCTATTCAATGTCACAAACAAAAACTATGTCCGGATGTACTAGTAAAAATATTGTCTCACACTTAGACAAATATGCAATGCGCTCTGTCATACTTGCTCTTTGACTTGTGCAATCTTCATGTAGATCATATGTTTCCATAATTACAACATCTATGTAATCAACTCAGCCAAATTTCCAATAGTGTTATCATAGTGAATAACAATAGGATAATCAATTTGAATTCCAAAATCCTTTATCATGTATTTGATCCAAAAAATTGTAGAACAATTCAGGGCTGCTGCAACATACTCCATTTCTATTGTTTATTGAGAAATACAATTATTTTTCTTTCTTGTCTAGGTGACAAGTCTATCACCAAGAAACACTACTCCACCTGATGTACTCTTTCTATCATCTACGCATCCTACCCAATCAACATCAGTGTATACATGAAGCTCAACATTTTTTGAATTAGGATACCATAGACCATAATCTATAGTGCCCTGCAAGTATCTGAATATTCTCTTTACTACCATGAGGTGAATTTTCTTAGGTTCTACTACAAATCTTCCAACTATGCCAACTGCATTGGAAATATCAGGTCTAGTCTGAGTAAGATATATGAGTTTACCAATCATAGACTTGTACAATGTTGTATCCACTGCAGGTGAGTCATCTTCTTTTCTAAGTTTTCATCTAGTGATCATAGGTGTTCCTACTAGCTTACAATCATCCATCTTGAATTTCTTCAGTATCTCTATCACATATTTGGACTCTTAATAAAAATTCCTTTTTTCTGTCTGCTGCATATTTGGTCCCAAAAAGTATTTGATAGGACCAATCATACTCATCTCAAACTCATTCTACATTTCTTTGGCAAATTCTGCACTTAGTTTTTCATTACCTCCAAAGATAATGTCATCAATAAATTTATCTACAAGTAGTAGACCTTCAGATGTTTCTCTAATGAATATATTACAATTTGTTGCTCCTTTCTTGAATCCAATCTATGTTAGATATCCATCTAGTATCTCATACCATGCTCTAGGGGCTTGCTTAAGTCCATAGAGGGCCTTATTCAATCTGCATACCATATTAGGTCTTTCTAATAAGGTGAATCCTTCTAGCTTCTCAATATATATTTCTTTCAAATCTCCATTCAGGAATGCTGACTTGACATCCATCTGATAAACTTTGAATTTTTTGACTGTAGCATAAGCTATAAATAACTTAATAGCTTCTAATCTACTCACAAGTGCAAATGTGTTTGAATAGTCAATACCTTCTCTTTGCACATATCCCTTACATACTAACCTTGCTTTATTTCTTACTACTGCAGCATCTTCATTCATCTTGTTTTTGAATATCCACTTTGTTCCAATCATATTCTTATCACTAGGTCTTGGGACCAATTCCCAAGTGTCATTCTTAATAATCTAATCAAGTTCTTCTTTCATAGAATCATGCCAATCTGAATCATTACATGCATCTTCAACACTTAAAGGTTCAATCTGAGATAGTAAACATACCATTTCACTGCTAGCTGAGTTATTTGCTTGTGATCTTGTTAAGACTTTTCCACTCTAATCTCTAATGATGTCTTTCTTGGAATGATTTATGGATGTAAAATTTGGAACTTTAGGTGATGTCGACTCATCAGCCTTAGGAGTACCTTCTTCACTTGTCTCAAGGTCATTGAATAACACATCAATACTATCAAACATTTCCTCAATAATTGTCTCACTAGTGGAGGGTCTGGGTTCTTCTTGAATCATGGGTGAGTAATCATGATATCTTTCTTGAACCATAAAATTTTCATCAATCTTAACATCAGCACTTTCAATGATCTTTTTCAATCTTAAATTGAAATATCTATAAGCTTTAATTTTAGTAGAGTAACCAAGGAAAATACCTTCATCACTTCTTGCATCAAACCTGCCTACTACTTCATCCCTCTTGATGTAGCACTTGCTTCCAAAGATTGTGAAGTATTTTACTATGGGAACATTACCAAATCATAGCTCATATGGTGTTTTGTCAGTGCTAGGCCTTAATTGAATTATACTGATGGTGTAGACTAATATATTGACCACATCTCTCCAATAGGTGTGTGAAAATTTTCCTTCTATCATAATGGTGCACATTGTATCAAGGATAATCCTATTGCTTCTTTCTATAATTCCATTCTCCTGATGGGTTCTAGGTGCACTTAACTGTCTCTTTATGCCATGTTCTTCACAGTACTCATAGAATCTATCAGAGGTGAATTATCCTCGTCTATCCGATCTCAAACATTTTATCTTTCATCTAGATTGATTCTCAACCTTAGCTTAGAATATTTTAAAATTTTCAAATGCTTCTGACTTGTCCTTTAAGAATGCAACCCACATCATCCTAGTATAATCATCAAAAAAAAAAAAAAAAAAACCTTTCACCATAGTATGATCTTGTTTGATTTGGACCACATAGGTCTATATGAATCAGATCCAACTTGTTCTTTGTTAAATTTTTCTTGCTCCTGAATGAATTTCTCACATGCTTCCCCATCACACATTCCCTACATATAGTATCAACTAGCTTTGCTATGCTAGGTAGATCTCTTACTGCCTTTACATTGCTTATCTTTACTATGTTATCAAAATTGATATGACATAGTCTTTTATGCCACAACCAATTGTCATCAACTTTAGCAACAAAACAACTTGTTTCTGAATTGAGTTGGAAAACATTACCTCTTGTCTTTGAGCTTGATGTAATCATAACACCATCCTTGTTGTTAAGGATGCAATTATCATTTTTCAACTCCAACTATTATCCTTTTCCAAGTAACTATCCAACTCTAAGAAGGTTATGTTTCAAACCATCTACATAAAGAACATCATCAATACTATTCTTTCCATCAAAGGTGATGGCTCCTCTACCAACTATGGGTTTAGTAGTGTTATCTCCAAATCTAACCATGCCACCATTGTATTTTTCTAGATGAACAAACCTACCTTTATCACCTGTCATGTGATGTGAACAACCACTATCTATAATCCAATCTATCCTTATATCAGCTTGGGAAATCAATGCTAGCTCTTGTTCCTCTTTCTCATCTTTATGATTTGTCTTATTATTTATTTTGTCTATAATAGAAATGAATCCAATTTATTCTTCACTTGATTCATCATCTGAAACTCCATCTCCAGCATAGCAGCATTCCTTAGAGTACTTAGGCTTGTAATCCTTTTTGAACTTTCTAGCTCTAGTAGGAAACTTAGATGCAAATTGAGTGATCTTATTACATGAAAAGCACTTAAACGGTAATTGAGCTTCATATTTTCCTTTTCCTTTATTTTCTCTTTTGGCAATCATAGCAATGAAATCATCTAGTGTTTTCTCTTCATCATCATCATCAAAATTACCAAAAGTATTTGCAATTTTCTTACCATGAACTCTTGCTTTGAAGGCTATCTCACTCTTTGGTTCTGTCTTCAATCTTGAGATCTCAAAAGTTGAGATTTTTTTGATCAAGGTCTCTCTCTTGAAATTAGATGTAAGCTGCATGATCTCATCAAGGATGTTAATCTTGTTTTCATATTTAGTAGTGAGATTTGTCATCAACTTGTCCATGATGTCTTCTTCTAAGATTTCTCCACCATTGTTCTTGATTCCATCAACTGCTTCATTAATCCTTTGATTACAAGCTCTAATGTTTTCTTCATGCAACATCTCTAATGCATTGTATCTTTTCTTCCATGTTTTTCTATGTGCATCCTTTTCTTGTTTGTCACCTTCAAACATGTCTTCTAGGTGCTTCCATATCTTGTGGGCAATGTCTAGCTTCTTTATCTCTAAAAATTCACTATCAGATAGGGTGCTGATAAGGGCTTCTTTAGCTATAGCATTTTGATGAAACAATTCCTTTTTCCTTTCAGTAGCAACATCCTTTGCAAGGTCATCTAAGGTAGGAATCATGGCTACTTTGATAGTTACATCAAAAAATTCAAAAGCAATGCATTGCAAATGGGTCACCATCTTGTTCTTCCAATCAAGATAATTCTCTCCGTTAAACTTAGGAATTTCTTTTCTAAAGTATCTCATCTGATCAACCTCAAGCTATTAAACTTTCTCTTTAAGGCACTTGGCTCTGATACCAATTGTTAGGAATAGTCCCAAGAGATAACTGAGAGGGGGGTGAATCAGTTATCTAAAAGATTCAATTCTTTATCCAATTAAGTATACTTAAACATAAAGCATAAATATAATGAAAGAAAAAATAAACACAACACTAATATTTTGGTTACGGGGAAACCCAAATAGGTAAAAACCTTAGTGGGAATTAAAACCCACTAATATTCTATACTAGTGTATTATGATCCTTGTTAGAAGATCCTCAACCCTGTTAGGAGATGCTTTACAATATATTTAGTACAACAAACTTGGTCAAGGGTCAGACCATGTTAAGAGTCTTTTAGAGTTGTCTCTATTAGGGGAGAGGACACACTATCCGAGAGCTCACTTCTCAAAAGGCTGAAGGCTACAACCTTTTGAATAATAGATACACACTATATCTAGATCTTCATGAATTGTTCTTAGACCTTTTATTTCGATTAGTTCCAATGTATAGTAAAAACTCTTTACTTGGTCACATAGACCTTCCTCTGATGGTTCAACACTTTGCACACTCTTCTCTACTCTACTTAATCAATCATGAACCACACTTAAGAAATCACAAATGACTACCTATAAATATCTCTCCTCTAAATGATATAATCAAGTCGACCTATTAGAACCACCTTGAAACCATATTAGAGAAACCATAACAAACTTTGATAAAAATTATGTCATCTCTACTATGCACACAACACATGATGGGACCTATCTAATAAGATAATTGTAGACAGACACTACACACTATCAGCTCTACCAAAAAAATTAGATCTTTCTCCTCAAGATGAATTACTTCATGTGATCTTAGCCAAACATCAATAACTCTTCTCTAAGCCTAACTCCAAGGGTGCATAACCAAAAGATAGGTGCAAATCCAAAAGCAATAAAATCTTTGTACGCTCTCCTAAATAAACACAAGAAACTGCTACTAGCGAATAGTGATTGCACACCTTCACTTCTACTAAATATTAGACTATGCATCCATGACTGAAACATTATTAAGATGTTTTCAACATATATCCAAGTGTGCAAGGCTCCATGATAACTATATGAACATCTATACATAGAACATTGCCTATTACTTTATCATGAACACTACTGACACAAGCTGCTATATAACTATCTGTACTAATAGTTAACCTCTGCCCCCATGATATCATGTTGATATCATGTTAATTCTACATATACCTAAATCTTATTGCATAAGATTTCCACACATGCTACTTTCCATATGTTTTCATCAATGACAAACATACAATCAGTACTGGCCTACTGGAAAATCTCCAACACAAAAGATGCTTCCAAAAGATGGTTTTCCAAGATGACAAAATCAACTTTTGGGACCAAGTTTTGGAAAGAACACCACCCATTAGAAAGGTAGTCCTTATCCCACCTTTTTAGATTACCTTTGTAAGAGACCATTTTTAGAAACCTTGTAAGGAGCTTAGGAAAAACCACCCAATGGGAAGGAAACCTTATCCCTAGGGGTTTGTGGGAATTTGTGTGGAGGCCTTTTTAGAGAGGACTCTTCTTTTGGAAGAGTTTGAACACCCACTCTCTAACTTAGAGACTAGATAATTTTAGAGGAACTTGGATAGGAGAAAAATCTTGGACAAATTGACCTCATCTTCAACTCTCTCACCATTATTGCTTGGACTTAGGTTGGTGGCTCCTCTTGAAAGCTCTTGTAGATGAAAATTGTTTTTTTATATGTAATATTGTAATTTGTGCTCTTCATACTCTTGTTGTTGAGAGTATGATGTGCTTGCATGATTAGTAGTTGTATATGTGAAATGTGTACTTATTTTAGTGCAAGATATGTTGTGTTGTAATTGTGAAGTTTTGAGTTTTGAATTTCTTGTTTTGTGAATTTGTTATGGGAGTCTCAAGGCCACACTCACCCATGGGGGGAATAGTAGCCTTGGGGTTGAAGGGTTTTTCTTTCTTTGGATAGCCATGGGTGTAGAGTCTCCTTGGTAAGGAGAAGGAAGAAAACATGGAACTGTGGCTCCATGTAGCCATTTTTCTTTTATTATTGTTACCCAAAATTTCATATCCATTCATTTTGGCCATAAGCTAAATTTAGTCTTAAATCCTCATGCTTTAAGCCCTACTGAACATCTCCAAAAAAAATTATGGGTTTAGCATCTTTCCCCTAGTCTCTACAGCATTTTTTTCTATCTCTAGCATCAATAACCCAGGTTAAAATTCATAAATATAGCCATTTTAGGTTGTCAGTGGGTCCACTGCCACATAGTCCAAGGTGTGCATTTCCTATTGGTTGAAGAGCTTGTGATGTGGAGATAGGTTAGAATGAGCCTAGTGGTCATCTTTCCTGAAGATCCAATGGTAGTCGCATGATCACATGGGGCAGGAATATTCCTTGTGATCATACACCCACCATCGATCTTTCTTTATCTGTAGGCTCTATCAAGTGGGTCCTTTATTTCTACCATGCTCGCATTCTATTGGTTAGACAAGTGGTGACTAGGATCTATCAATGGGACCATGTCAGAGGATCTGTAGGGATGTCAGTAAAGCTAAGATCTATGATTGTCTTATGATCTCATAGAATATTTTGACCCTATGAGATCATGAGATGACTGTTCAATCTTCCAAGTGTCCAAGCTCTATTTTGTCGGGTTTGTCTGACGCGATGAGTTCCAATTGGTCATTGAGTATTATAGATGGCATCTGTTAGTGGGTCTTAGTATCTTGAGTGAGGTGGCAGGGAATTAAGATCTATGGTGGTCTCATGATCTCATGGAATCTTTTGACCCTATGTGATCATGCGACCACCATCTGATGAGAGTCTCAGTGGGTTGTGGGTCTGATGTGCTACATGTTGCTGAGGTGTTAATTTTTTATTCACTTTCGACTAGTGAGGTGGTATTTGACTTTTCAGAGGGTTTGTGATGGTCACAAGGATGATCTAGGTCATTCATCTATCGGGAAACATAATATCAATGGTCGCATTTTAAATTCGACATGTTAGCCATTAATATTTAAATTCAAAAATATCTCTACAGGGTTTTGCTAGGTTTTTGATCTAGCGGTTGATTGTGACAAAATGGGTAGCTCAAATTGAATTCTTCAGGATAGTTGTAGTTGGAAGGATGATGAGAATATTTGATGGCCATCACATCTAATTTCATAGGGTACCATGTCGGTGTTCTTGCACTGAAGAAACATTAAAAGGTGGTCCCACCTGTAGCTTTCTATACTTCAAAAATACAAATCAAACCTGTATCAGATTTCAAACATTCATGGCAAGGCCAAGTTGTAGGGTGGTAGATGGATCAAGGTGGCTTGTTCAAAGGGAGATGTAGTATAGGGATGGGCACACAAAGACTTATCTGATTGGTTGAGATATTTTCATAAACATTTATGATCAGACATGATAGAATTAGGGTTTGATTATTATGTGACAATCTATGTAACCCTAGTTAGGTTTTTTGACTCATGCCTATGTGCAAGGAGATGTATATAATGTTTTTGGAGCTTTTAGAGCTTAGAGTTCACATTTTGTAAAGAAGAAAGTTTCTCTTTCTTGGAAAGTTATCTGTGGCATTTTCCTTGCCCTCTGGTTTTCTACATTCTGTAATCTCCCATTGATTGTTTAGCTATTGCAGAGTTATTTTGTGACATCTTCTCTACCCCTATGCTTCCTTATCTAAATTATCTCTTATTGAATTTAGTATATGTATGTTTTTTAGTGATATCTTAGGGTTCTTGATCCATCTTTCCATCTGCAATTTATGTGTATGCCTGTGAGTGATTTGATTTGAATTCTTTTGTGGGTATACTTTCACCCCTAGCAATCTATCTTATTCTTATACCCAATTGCAGAGGTGACTGTCTGTTTGTAGGTTATAATTTGTGTCTAAGTCCTTAGGAGTGCTATTGCCTTGTGAAATTCTCTCTTTCCCTACATAGCACCTCTCTATTATAGACCCTTCTATGAAATATTGATGCAAACCTATTCAGTAAGTTGTGATCTCCTAGACTTAATATTGTGTGTTGAGTCCATTCTTTATACTGCAATTCATACCATATTTTCAGTGTATCACCTAGTAGGTAGTTTTCTTTTTGAGTCATTTCCCTTTCATGCATTCCTTCTATCCCTTTCCCCTCAAAGTTTTACTTTCATGTTAAGAAGCAAATTAAGGTGATTAGCAAAGAGGAACTAGCCTAGAACCTGGAGGTCTCATCTCAGTTAGGATAGGTCCCACACCTAGAGATGATTCCCATGTTATACTAGGTTATCAAGACCAAGAGAGCTTGAAACAAGGGTGCAAACCTTGGGCATAACAATTCTGGCATGCCCAGTGGGACGTTGGTTCAGATTTATGTTCAAAGGTGTTGCAAGATCAGATTCAAATCCAAAGATACCTCACCTTGGGCATAACACTTTTGAGTACAAAAGAAGTTCATTTTGAAAAGATTATGTTATCTCTGATATACAGATTGCATAATATAGACTTTTAGAAGTTTTCCTATCAAGTATATCTGGTGAATCCACTGATTTCACAGATCCAGGCTAACTTGTTCAAAGTTTATGAGAAAGATTGAGACTAGAAGCTCAAAGCCTATTGAATTTTTAGATTTGCCCTTAAAAAGAGGCTACAAACATAGATAAACTCAAAGACCATCTCCTACAAGGAGAGTATAGTCTACACCTCCTGATACTTCAGAAAGGAGACCTTTTCCCTTTCATCTTAGAAGAAGAGGAAGATCTCTAACTAGAGATCTAGAAGAAGATTCAAATCTAGCATCAAATACAACTCATACAGTTTTCACTCAATAGGTTTTAGTCCCTACAATGGCTAGACAATTTTATTTTGCACCTTTCAACCAATGGAGTCCATTAGCCTTTTCTGAACATCATTCCAACCATACAACCCTGCACCTCTCAATTCTGTAAATCTAGTTAGGGACATGGTTCCTAGTCAAAATAATATAGCTATGGACAATGAATGATGTTTCCCTTGTAATCAGCCTCATAATCAAGCTACATGTTCAAATGGATGGATGAACCAAGCACTGATGGTTCAAAATGTCTCACAAGCTCAATCAGAGGCTTCTTCCAATGGATCAGTTCCTCAACAAGAACCGCAAGATAATGAGACTACTCTTTTCAATTTGGAGTAGTAGGACTTCAATGGAGTTATTGGTGAACCTTCCATTGTTGCCAACACAAGGTCAAATAGAAGAGCTCAAGACATGGAAAGAACAAAATCTGGTACTAAAGCTACTACATCTGTAGAGCCAATATAGCAAGCTACTCCTATCACATTCAAGAAGGCTCCTGTTATTACAAGAAAAGAGGTTCATACTCTCAAAGAAGTAGAGCCCATCATAGTAAAAGCACAACAAAGAGTACACACTGTGGCACCTTTAAACATTGTAGACAACATGAAGAAGGTGAACATTACCATGTCTATGTGGGACTCTTTGGCTATTCCAAGGCAACCTGAGATTTTGAAAAAGGCTATGACTAAAATAACAACTCCTCAGCCTACAAAAGAAGCTGCAAAGCTAGTGTTGGTCAACACTGATCAAGAAAAGGAGGCTCTAAGTTGCAAGTCCAAAGGTAGTCCCATGCAAGGTAGGAACTCAAAGCCACCACCCTTTTATGTATCTTTAATTATTGGAAAATCCTTAGTACATAATTATATGGTAGATAGTGGAGCTACTAGCACTGTAATGCCTAAAAAGGTGGCTAACCAATTAGGACTTAAATATGAACCCCTCCAAAAGAAGGTTACACAACTTGATGGATCCTCAGTTAGCACTATAGGTGTGGCTAAGGATACCAGTCTAATCCTTCATGCTAGTCCTAATTTTTCTATCCTACTTGATATTTATATCATAGATCTCCCTACTTTATTTTCCATATGTCTATCAAGGGAGTTCAAAGCCAAAATAGGAGGCTACCTCTCTTCTGATTGGTCTCACATGCTTTTCCACACAAGATATGGTACCAAGGTTACCATTAAATCTAAATAATTAGTAGCATACCATATAGAACCATATGTGCCCAATGCCATAAATGCAAGCTGCCCTATATTTGATGACAGTGATTTCCCAACTATCAAAGAAGCAAGCACTAAGACAAAAAGTATCCCCGATATTTTCCTAGATGAGCTAGAGTTAGAAAAGGCTTTTGAAGCCCAAGAAAATGTTATTTGGGATGCTGGTTTGGGGAGTTATTTGATACAAGAAAGTGGATCCATAGAGCCAAACCTTTTCAAGGAAGACACTAATTCAGAGGATCAGAGCAATCAGGTTTGGGAATTTTTTTTGGATGGAGCTAGAAGTAGACATGGTTCTACTGGTGGTGCTATGCTAGTGTCCCCAAAAGGAGAAAGATACTATACAACTTTCAGATTTAGTTTCTCATGCACTAGAAACACTGCAAAGTATGAAAGCCTAGTGAATGGACTGAAGTGGGCTAGGAAATGAGGGCTTAAGGCCTTGAAAGTTTATGGTGAGAGTGAATTAGTGGTCAGCCAAGTGAGAGGGATAAGTGCAACCAAAAATGACACCTTGAAAGCATACAAACATAGATTTTGGGATGTAATTGAAGACTTTTGTGCTTTCAATATTGTTGCTATCCCTAGAAAACTAAATCAAAATGTAGATAGATTAGTTTTTGTTGGATCTCAGTATGACATCCCCAATAGTACTTCAAAAGAAATAGACCAACAACATATCAAAGTGATTGTCATACCTTCTATCCCTGACAATGATACTAATTGGCAAGTGTTTGACAATGATGAGCAAATTCTGCAATTCTTGTTTGAAGAAGATGTTTTCTCAAAACATAACCAAGATAGGCTATCATAAAACTATGGTGACCAGGTGATACAACTTAAGTCTAATAAGATTCCTAGAGGTCTTGTCACCTTAGAGACTATCTTCAACAAGGATGATCAAGTTAAGAAGAATAAAGCTAGCCTGGTAGTTCAACAAGAACATTGTGTTGAATTAGAGTTGGAACCAGGAAAAAGTTTACAATATGGAAAGGTAAACATTGATTCAGAAAAGGAGGTTTACACCCAATTATTCAATGAATTCAGTGATGTTTTTGCATGGCAATATAAAGACCTCAAAATTTTTAATCTAGCCCTTTCTCAGCACACTATTGAATTAGAACCTAATGCCAAGCCAGTAAGACAAAATCACAGGCCTGTTAATCCCAATCTTGAGCCACTTATGCATAGAGAAGTGCTCAAATTAATAGAAAGTGGTATCATCTACCCCATCAAGCATACTAGTTGGGTTTCCAACCTTGAGCCTATAAGGAAGAAGAATGGGGAGTTGAGGTTGTGTGTTGACTTTAGGCATCTTAACAGGGCCTCTTTAAAAGACCGCCATCCATTACCCTCTATGGAACAAATCTTACAACGTGTCTCTAGATTCAAGATATTTTCATTATTGGATGGCTATTCAAGATACAATCAGATCTTAGTTAATGAAGAGGATCAATACAAGACTGCATTTACAACCAAGTGGGGAACCATGGCTTATCAAAAGATGCCCTTTGGTTTGTAAAATGCAGGTGCTACATTTCAAAAGGCAATGGATATGGCCTTTAAAATCCTCATGTACAAATTTGTGCTAGTCTACTTAGATGACATAACTATCTATTCTAAACATGCAACAGACCACATCAAACATCTGAGGAAAATCTTTGAAAGATGTAGATAATTTGGGATATCTCTTAATCCCAAGAAATGTGTGTTTACAGTTCATGAAGGAAAATTGTTGGGATATATAGTATCCAAGAAAGGGATCATAGTAGACCCTAAGAGGATTGTAGCCATCCTAGAGCTACCATTGCCACATCATAAGAAAAGCCTCCAATCTTTCATAGGAAAGATTAATTTTTTTAGGCGTTTCTTGCCTAATATTGTAGATTTATTAAGGTCTTTAATAGCCATGTTAAAGAAGAGTTCAACTTTCAACTGGACTAAAGAAGGAAAGGCCAATTTCCAAGCCATCAAAGAGGCCTTGACAGAAGCTCCTACTCTATTGAACCCAAATTTTAGTAAGGATTTTACCCTTTATGCTTATGGAGGTCAAGATGCTATATCTACTATGTTGGCTCAAGAAAATCCAAAAGGGTTGGAGCAGCCTATTGCTTTCTTCAGCAAAGGCTTAGAAGAGTATGAGCAAAGATATTATTTTGTGTAAAAACATGTACTTGCTATGGTGAAGAGCCTTAAAAATTTTAGATATCTATTGACCCATAACAAGGTACACTTGAAGGTGACTCATCCAAGTGTCAAAGAATTTTTTCTTTCCAAGGACCTAGATGAAAAAAGAGTTGGTTGGATTACCAAAGTACTGGAATATGACATTGATGTCCAAACCACCAAGCTAGTTAGAGGAAAAGGTCTTTGTGAGCATTTGGCAAGGGATGAAAGTTCAGAGAAAATAGAACAAACGGATGCATCTCTGGTTGTCCATTCTATAGAAGAACATGCCAAGGCATCAGGTTGGTTGCATGACATGATTCATTACTTAAAAATAGGACAATATCCTGCAGGCCTAGATTCAGCAAAAAGGAGATATTATAGGTTACAATTAGTTCCTTTTGTGTTGATAGATGAAGTTCTTTTTAGAAAGGATCACAATGGTGTCTTTTTAAGATGTATTGATTTAGAAAAGATAGCTGATGTCCTATTTGAATTTCATGATGGAACTTCTGGAGGTCACTTTTCTCCTAGGACTACTACTTTTAAGATCATGAGGGCTAGATACTATTGGCCATCTATCTTTAAGGATAGTCATGATTATGTGAGAAAATGTATCAAATGTGCTATGTTTGCAGGAAAAGAAAAGCTTGCAGCTATGCCCCTTCAGCCAATCAGAACAAATCAACCATTCATGAGATGGGGCATATATTTCATTTGTATGATTAACCCTCCATCTAGTGTAGGACACAAGTGGATAATCACTGCAACAAATTATTTCACTAGATGGATAGAGGCACTTGCCTTAAAAGAATCAAATGAGAGTGTTGTCTTAAGTTTTTATGATGATATAATTCATAGATTTGGCACTCCAGACTCCATAATATAAGATAATGCATTAGCATTCATAGGCCTTAAAGTCTCAGAATGGGAAATTAGGAATGACATCTATCTGAATAAAAGTTCAAATTACTACCCTCAAGGCAATGGTTTGGCAGAATCAACTAATAAGAACCTGATTAGAATAATCAAGAAGACTTTGCAGGATAACCAAAGAGATTGGCATACTAAGTTGAAGTCTACCTTATGGTTAGATAGGATCACTCCAAAGAAGATCATTGGCCATTCTCCTTACATGTTAGTATATGGTAGAGAGGCTAAGTTGTCCATTTCAATTGAATTGCTAGCTTTGGACTTAGCCACTCAATATGTCCTATTTGAAGAAGGAGATCCCTTACAAATTAGGTATGCTCAATTAATGGATTAGAATAACTCGAAGACAAATCCATGAAGGATATGGAGTTCCATCAGGATCAGACAAAGAAAAATTTTGATAAGAGAGCCAGAGCTAGAAGCTTCAAAGTTGGAGATGTAGTTCTCAAGTGGGATGAATTCAGATCAAGCCCTGGTAGACATACAAAGTTTGATTCCTTTTGGGGTGGACCATTTGTTATTACATAATGTAGGGGGCCTATTTCTTTCTAGCTATCAACTCTTGAAGGAGATACCTTGCCTATCTTAGTTAATGGTTTCCATTTGAAGACCTATTTTGAGATCAATCCTTCTTTGTAAATACTTGTAAATATGTTTCCCAGCTTTCTTCCAATTTTCTAGCTTAGTTTTTCCTATTTTCCAAGAAGTGCCTATGCACAGTTTTGTCCCTCTGGTTCCAAGTATATCTCTCTATCAGGTTTTGTGCTCATATGATGACCTCATGCCTAATGAATATGTTAAGGCAACTGGTTTCAATGTCTAGCAGGTTGACATCCAACAGAAATTGCCAAGATGTTGCCCAAAATTTCATATCCATTCATTTTGGCCATAAGCTAAATTTAGACCCAGATCCTCATGCTTTAAGCCCTGCTGAACCTCTCCAAAAAATTTCATGGGTTTAGCATCTTTCCCTTGGACTCTGCAGTGTTTTGTTCTATCTCTGGCATCAATAACCTAGGTTAAAATTCATAAATATAGCTTTTGTATCCAAAAAATCCCTAAAAACCCTTTGGCATGTTATAATTCTTCATTACCTTTTCTAGCCACTAAAGGTTTCCATTTTCCATGTGCATTTTAATATCCTCAGGTCACAAGTTCTCTTATTTCTATCAGTCTAGCTCTTAACACTTAGTGATCTGGTGGGTGGTTAATGTTTGGCATCATGGTTTCAGTCTCTATAGAGGCTAAGTATCAATTACATCTAACAGTTACTGCTATTCCATATATCAAAGGTGCAAGTGTTTTAAGATTGCGGCATAGCGATGGCCATCGATCTTCCATGTCTATAGCACTGCAGGTTGTCACTGGGTCCACTACCACATAGTCCAAGGTGTGTGTTTCCTATTGGTCGAAGAGCTTGTGATGTGGAGATACATCAAAGTAGGCCCAGTGGTCATCTTTCCCAAAGATCCAATGATTTTCACATGATTGCATGGGGCAAGAATATTCCTTGTGATCATACACCCACCGTCAATCTTGCTTTATCTCTAGGCTCTATCAGGTGGGTCCTTTCTTTCTAATGTGCTCCCATTCTATTGGTCGGACAAGTGGTGACTGGGATCTGTCAGTGGAACTGTGTCAGAGGATCTATAGGGATGTTAGTAAAGCTAAGATCTATAGCTGTTTTATGATCTCATAGAATCTTCTGACCCTATGAGATCATGAGATGACCATTCGATCTTCCAAGTGTTCAAGCTCTATTTTGTGGGGTCTGTCTGACGTGATGAGTTTTGATTGGTTGCTTAGTATTACAGGTGGCATCTGTCAGTGGGTTTGATTATCTTGAGTGAGGTGGTAGGGAAGTAAGATCTTCGGTGGTCTCATGATCTCATGGAATCTTTTGACCCTATGAGATCATGCAACCACTGTCTGATGAGAATCTCAGTGGGTCATGGGTCTGATGTGCTACATGTTTCTGAGGTGTTAATTTTTTATTTGCTTCCGACCGGTGAGGTGGCATTTGACTTTTCAGAGGGTTTGCAACTATCACAAGGATGATCTAGGCCATTCATCTATCGGGAAAGATAATATTGATGGTCACATTTTAAATTTGACCTGTTAGCCGTTAATATTTAAATTCAAAAATATCTCTGTAGGGTTTTGCTAGGTTTTTTATCCAGTGGTCAATTGCGACAAAATGGGTAGCTCAAATTGAATTCTTTAGGACAGTTGCAGTTGGGAGGATGATGAGAAGATTTGATGGCCATCGCGTCTAATTTCTTAGGGTACCATGTTGGTGTTCTTGCCCTGAAGAAACATTAAAAGGTGGTACCACCTGTAGCTTTCTATACTTCAAAAATAAAAATCAAACCTATATCAGATTTCAAACATTCATGGCAAGGCTGAGTTGCAGGGTGGTAGATGGATCAAGGTGGCTTGTCTGTAGGTAGATGTAGTATAGGGATGGGTATGCAAAGACTTATCTGATCGGTTGAGATATTTTCATAAACATTTATGATCAGACATGATAGAATTAGGGTTTTATTATTATCTGACAATCTATGTAACCCTAGTTAGGTTTTTTGACTCTTGCATGCATGCAAGGAGATGTATATAATGTTTTCAGAGCTTTTAGAGCTCAGAGTTCACATTTTGTAAAGAAGAAAGTTGCTCTTTCTTGGGAAGTTATCTGTGGCATTTTTCTTGCCCTTTGGTTTTCTACATTTTGTAATCTCCCATTGATTGTTTAGATATTGTAGAGGTATTTTGTGACATCTTCTATGTCCCTATGCTTCCTTGTCTAAATTATCTATTATTGAATTCAGTATATGTATGTTTTTCAGTGATATCTTAGGGTTCTTGATCCCTCTTTCTTTCTGTAATTTATGTGTATGCCTGTGAATGATTTGATTTGAATTCTTTTGTAGGTATACTTCCACCCCTAGCAATCTATCTTGTTCTTATACCCACTTGCAGAGGTGAATGTTTGTTTGCAGGTTATAGTTTGTGTTTAAGTCCTTAGGAGTGCTATTGCCTTGTGAAATTCTCTCTTTCCCTACATAGCACCTCTCTATTGTAGACCCTTCTATGAAATATTGATGCAAACCTATTCAGTAAGTTATGATCTGCTAGACTTAAGATTGTGTGATGAGTCCATTCTTTATACTGCAATTCATACCATATTTTTGGTATATCACCTAGTAGGTAGTTTTCTTTTTTAGTCATTTCCCTTTCATGCATTCCTTCTATCCCTTTCCCCTCAAAGTTTTACTTTCATGTCAAGAAGCAAATTAAGGTGATTATCCAAGAAGAACTAGCATAGAACCTAGAGGTCTCATCTTAGTTAGCATAGGTACCACACCTGGAGATGATTCCCATGTTATACTAGGTTATCAAGACCAAGAGAGCTTGAAACAAGGGTGCAAACTTAGTGTATAACAATTATATTGGGGGTGATAAGGGATTTGTATGGATTGATGCCTTGGGAGACATAAGGGATTTTGATGGGATTGTGAGAATGTGTTTAAGATGTGTATTTGGGAAAGCCATGTGTGGGCTTGTCTATTTTGAAATGAGATTTCTTCCCTTGGTATTTAGTCCACCTTCACCCCAAGATTTGGGTCATTGTGAGACCCATTATTTATATCCTTGGATGGGAGTTTATGTGCTTGTTGTGTTTTTGTTGTTGATTGTTTTTGCAAGTATGATAACCTGTATATGTGTTGTTTCCCCTAGCTTGGGGGTGGCCTCTTAGAGGCCTTGGTTGGGAGGTGAGCTTACCATGGTCCCTTCAAATTTTTTTTGTAGGTTTTGAAGCCATTGGTTTCTTGAGAAGATGCAGATTTGTAAAGAATAAGAAAGCTTGTGGAGGATAGATTACATCCATTTGTGTGATCTTTTTTAAATGTAAAAATCCATGAGGGACCCTTGCTTTTGTATAGCTTGTAATAAGTAATATTGTTGTATTTTTGGTTTCAATCCCTAGTGTATCTTATTCCAAGGGAAAGTGTACTTATCTATATAAAGTTCAGTTTTATGACAAATGAAACAAGTATGTTTGTTGTTTTCTATTAGTTGCATTCATATGACTTCAAAACAATATGAGTACAAATGTTATTATCATAGCTAAATATTGACTTTCATACCATTGCAAGACCTATCATTTGAAACATTTTCTTACATGAGAATGATAAACAATTTGAACAAAGGAAATAGGATTTTAAATCTGCCATTATGTTGTGCTTTTTAAAAATTAAAAAAAAAGAGAAATTATTTCATGTAAATTTCTTTAGATTCAAATTATTTATATATGTATTTATTTTAAAATAAAAAATATATAGATTTTATCAAACTATTAAGAAGGCAAGGAAAATCTATTTATTTTAGTCATGTTTACATTCAATACATTCTGTTATTTATTTTTCAAAAAAAAAATATAGTTTATGAACATTGCGATATTCTAAAAAAAATTTGTAACTCTTTTCATTTTTATTTTCCTTTAAGTCTGCAAAACAAATATTAGAAAATGGGGTGTTAGTTATGTCATTATTATGTAAAAAAATATATGTATATATATTTAAAGTATTTTCTTTAAAATATATATAATAATAAAATATAATAGTTTACTTTATTTTTAAACAAATATGTTTTCTGTTTAAAAATAAAAATAGTGACTAACTGTCATTATTGGATTTTAGAATAATATTGTTTTACAGTAAATAGTTTAATATAAAATAAATGTTATTAAAAAAAATTAAAAAACAATTGAATTGGGAGGTGGGGCTGTGAAAACCCTGACATCCCACGGCTCTATCATGGTAACTATGGGAACCCCTACAACCCACGACATATGTCATGGTAAATGTGGGAACCCCCAGAGCCCTCGACAAATGTTGTGGTGACTATGGGAATGCCCATAGCCCACAACAGATGTCATGGTAACTATGGGAATCCCACAACCCACAACATAAGCTATGGCAACTGTGGGTAGTACCCACAACCCAGGATTGAGCTTTCACAACTATGGGTAATGCCCATGGTCGTGGCTCTCATAGCCGCATGGGGGCATGCAACAGGTCTATGCCCTTTAATTTTTTATTTTTAAAAATACTTAAACCACCCCCTCCCCCGCAAAAAAAGAAACCCAAATTTATCTTGTAAACATAAACAAAAAAAAATATAGATCTCTTGGAAAAGAGATTCAGATTTTTTTTTTAAAAAAAAGAGGGTTTTACCTTGCCTTGATCCCAAATATGTGAGTTGAGGCAAACTCTCTTGCATATGAATTTATATGATAAATACTTATATGCAAATATACATTAAGTATATATATGGATATGAGTATTTGTCATACAAGAAGTGTAGTGCCTCCATTGTTGATCTTCTTCAACCTGCAAATATAAAGAACAAAAAAAAACTAAGAGCCTTTCCACTAGGGTTTTGAAGGAGAAGTTTTTAGAGGCAAAAAATGAAGTTTAGAGAGAGTTTTGACACTTTTCTTTTTCCCTCAAACCCTAATTTTGGGATTAGGGTTACGGCAAGGAAAGTCAACTCTCATTTTAAATTAACTTTTTCCCTCCCACTTTTTCTTGCCTATTTTTATTATTATTGTTAAATGCCTTTTGGCTTATATTTTTTTTCTCTTATTAAAAGTATGAACTCATAACATAATAAGATTTGGTAATTTTTAACTAACTTTTTATTATCTAAGTTAGTGAGAACTTTAATTTGCCAAATCATTAAGAGATAATAATATTAACACCTAACATATGTTGTGGTGCATAATTAAATGAATAAATTCTAAATTTAAGAATTTTATTCTAAGTTACTAATATGATAAAATACTTGATAAGACAAATAATTTTAATAACGTTTTGGGTAGGTGTTTTAAATTTATCTAGTAAATTTAATTACTTACTAGTTGACATTGAATTAAATAATATTTTCTAATTTAAAAGAAATCCTTGGACTGAAATAATAATCACCTTGGTAAATGGAAACTATTAATCTTATTGTTATAGTGATTTAATTATTGCCTGTATAAGGGATTGTTACGACAATTTCATGAGACATCTTTCACATTAGAGAATCTTAACTTTAGTGAATTAAAATATTTCAAAATCTATAATACTCACTTTATGCTAGCACATAGAGGTCAACCACGTTAGATTATCAACTGCATTATTATAAGATGACCACACCATAATAGTTTTATACTTTAAATAATTTTATTCATTGCAGAAGTTTGATAACCATTAACCTTTAATTAAATCTTTTTATTTTAACCTATCGAGTTAGACGACCTTCCAATATTAATAGAAAATAATCCTTTAAAAAAAAATTTGGTGTGTTTTTGCTCATAGAAATATGGGCATGACATAAGGTTCATGAATTTGTCTCTGAAGTTACTAAATAAATAGCTACAAATACCGAGGATAAGACTACTGAAAAGGGGAAGGAGACAAAACAAAAAAAATTTGAGGAAAATAAGGAAACTGAGACAACCAAAGATTAGGATACCAAGTAGGTTACCTCTATTGAAACTACAAGACAATAGCAGAAAGAAGACAATAAAGAAAAGGAGAAGAAAAAGGAGCAAGAAAAAGAGAAGAAAGAGGAAAAACCTAAAGAAAGAAAAGAGGGAAAAAAAGAAAAAGAGAAGGAAGAAAAGAATGAGGCCAAGCCAAAAGATAAAAGAGGAGAAAAAATAGAAGAAAATACAATGGAGACCACATATGATGCACTGAAGGCATCACGTTCCCCAAAATTTTCTACTAGTGAAAGAATTCAAGTTGAGAAGCAGAAGAATAGAAAAATAAAACATGAGAAAACCAAAGTTGACTTGAGCCAACCAATTATAATACCCAAGGTAGACATATCTTCACTAACTCCAAAATAATTATATGAATTCAAAGATAACTGAAGATGAAAGCAACCCAAGATAAAATGTTGGCTAAGAAATAAAAGATATACTACAGGAAATTGTTCCTAATGCACATATCAATGAGATGGTTAGTCTACTGAGTCAATTGGAGGAATTGGTGAAGAAACTAAAATAAACTTGTAAAAAAACCACCACGTACCTAATGCAAGTACACAAGAAGAAAATGGAACAAAAAATAATTAAAGATATATTGAAGAATGTTACCTTGGACAAAGTTTTACTTTATGAGTTAATCATAGATTTGGAAAGTAAGCTGTATGATATTATTTCACTATTTCATAAGATTTGTTTAATATCAAATTTCACTAAGGAGATAATAAAAATGATGATTCTATTGAGAAAGAGTTGACCGAGAAGTTAATGAATGTTACAACTGAGCCTGGATCAAATTTAAAACTTACTACCTGAGGCTGAAACATCTAATGGCAATGTAGCATGAACTAAGAAGAGATGAGAACAAGATAACAATGGAACTTCTTGAGCTACAATAAATTTTAATTCCCTAAGTTGAATCACTGCAACAACATATACACAAGGCCAAGGAATTAGTCAATACACCTTATATCAGTGCCATGGATAGTATGATTGGATTAGCAATAGATATTGGTGAAAAAAAAAGTGTATTGAAAAAATTGAAGGAATCATGGGAGACATCATTGGATGATGCAAAGCCGAGGTATAAACATATTTTCAATAAGATCCATCCATTTGATCCAAGTGACTAATTTAGTTTTTGGCATATTTGTCAAAAAAGGGAGATATATATTGTGTCTACTTATTTTTACAATATAAGGAAGGTATATATGGTAAGTATTATTACAAGGGTAGTTATGGAGTTATGGAGTTATAAGTCACAAGTTTTTACTGAATTTACAGTTTATACATGGTCACAATTTTGAGAAAATTTTGATTAAGGACAAAATTTTGATGACTTTAAGCTGTTTAAAAAGATTCCAAACTAACTCCAAAGGGGGAGATTGATACTCCTAAAGATTTTTTTTTTTTCATTAGTTTTTTCAATTTCATATTAGTCAGTCAAAGTCAGTCAGTGAAAAAAATAGAGAATTCAGTAAAAGAAGAGACTATTTTGGTAAAGGAAAATGAGAGATAGACACCAGGTAGTGCATAGTAGTTGTAGACACCTAAAAATCCTTTAGAAAATAAAGTATTTTTATTTTCTGAAAAATCCCTGATCACATCATCATTTATTAATTAATTAATTATTTAATTAATTTATTTATTTTTATGTCATTAAATCCCTTTTTCTTAATTAAAAATATTTAATTAAGAAATCCCTCCCAAAAATGTTTAAATCTTATTTAAACATTAATCCCCTATTTATTAATTATTTTAATTAATAAATTGACCAAAAATCCCCCAAAAAAATAATTAATTTATTTTTTGACCAAAACTTGGCCAATTTTCTTAAGACCACTAACCTCTTCCAAAATCTTCTAATCCGTTCTTAATTTCGATTAAAAGGCTAATCCCATCTTTTCTAACCCTAATCTCAACTCAAAATATTTAATTAAGATTAAATATTTAATTTTCATATTTATTGAAAATATTTCAATAAATTTTCCCAAACTTAAGCTTTTGGAATGAATAAACTTTTATTCCATAAAACCTAGGAGAATTCTAGACTCTTCTAGAAACTTCTCAACCCAACCTCTTCACCCATCCTAATCCTAAAATCCCCTAATCCTAATCTTAATCCCCTTTCTAATCTTGTCACATTCCATTAGCAAAAGGTTTACCAAAACTTATGCTAACCTCCTCTTAGTCATCCTCCTTAGTCAACAAAGATGGCCACCTCTTGGCCACCTCTTGCAAATGCATTTAAGGATGCATTTAAGCCTTCCTTATCTTTCTTACATGCATTCATTATGCATTTAAGACCTTCTTATCTCTTCCTTGCCACCTCTTGGCCTTGGGCACATTTACCAAATTGTGCACATGCCCTCAAACTTTCAACTCAATCATCCCTTGACACTTGTCAGGACACTTGTCCTTGACTCAACCCTAACCTTAGCCCTAACTCTGACTCATCCTTTTTAACCAAGCCCTTCCCTTTTCCTATAAATACCCTCACTTCCTAAGGCAAATCATCTTTCAACTCTCAAACTCAATAGCAAAGTTATAATGCCATTTTCATTCTAGCATAAGCATAAACTCATCATTTTAGATCATTTTCAAGCTTAAATCACATTTAAATTAGCTTAATTGGATTAACATAGATTCATTTCTTGTTTAATCAATCTTAGTTCATCTTTTAGCTTTGCATATTTGTGTGTTCTTGAGGCCTTTGAGGCAAAATAGGTTCCTCATACCTATTTTGTGTCATTTTGGGTCTTCTTGATCCTCAAATCATCCTATTTGCATGCTCCAAGTGCTTGAGTTTGCACACCCACATCCATTTATATCCAAGCATATCAAACGGTGCATGGGCGCATCCATTTTAGGCTTAAACTGAGGTGGCTTTGATTTTAGTTTGTTTACCATTAAATTTGATTTGATAATATGCTATGACGTTTTTTTGTCTTTGGCCTTTAAAACAGGTTTAGGTGCACGCTCAAATCCTAGTCTACATTCTGGCATGCTCGGTGGGACCCACTTCACGGGTTCTTTGCAAACATTCTGATGAGTTTTAGACCATTTTCAGATTTTTCAAAGCTTATAGGTGGATGTAGCACTTAGATCCATTCTTCTTCTTCTTGTCTATATTCTTCTTCCTCGTCTTGTCTATATTCTTCTTCTATTCCGTCTCCTTCTTCTTCTTCTTCTAGCAAGGAGGTCATGGCCATTTTTTTTTTCAAAAATAATAATAAAATCCATAAGGAAGAAAAATCATACACACCTTATTTTAGTGCTTAAAATGAACCCCCAAATCATTCTTGAATGCATTAAGGACTAAAATTTGCAAAATTTGTTCTAACAAACAAAACAAAAAAATTAATCAAGGCATTTGCATCCTTGCAACATCAAGGATTTTTAACAATGCATTCATGCAAAGTAGGAATGATCATATCTTTTTGGGCATAAAAAGAACATCAAATCTGCATTCAAACGAGTCAAAACAAAATCTTGAATGAAGCTAAAAGGAAGAACTTAGGTCCTAAAGCGTCATTTTCCATTTGAAAAGCAAACACAATCTTGAATGCCTTAAAGATCAAAACAAAGCTTTTTTAAAAAAGTTCTTAATCAACACGCACACTCAATCTTGAATGCCCAAGTCAAAAAACTTGCAAACGCTCGATTTACTTTTTGGAGAAAGGAACAAATCAAAATCTAATCACGAGTGTCTTCATTTCAAAGTTCAAACATCACTTAATCAAATTTGGGAAAATGAACAAAATCTGCTTGATGTGCATGTAGGAGTTTTTCAATTCTTGCATAATCCTTGTTAGAGTAAGCAACATGGAACATTTGAACTTGGACAAGTTCACCTGTTCTACTTTTAGCGAGGCCTGTCCAAGGAGAAGCGCTTCCTCCTCGGAGAACAACCTCAAACCGGTATACAAATAAGTGAAGTCCAAAAGAATCACTTATATCTCCTAATCGCCGGGCGTTCGTGCCAAACACGTGTCTGGGGATGGTAAACATTCCTCTCCCCTAGCATTATTGGCAAGGCTCTTAAGTGAGTCACGGATGATCAGCAAAACCGGGTATGGAGACACCACGGAACTATTAAAAACCTGATAAAATAGAGGCTACCCTATCTACATCCGAAAGTATCAAAATCCTTGTGCAAGGACCGATTCCAAGGGGTTTACCGGGTCACCTCAAGATTACTCACCATTTGTATTCCCTTCTGGGAGATACCAAGCTGTGGGCAAGCAATTTTGATACTCACCTTCCTTAGGTAGATCTGTTTGAAGTGCTTGATAGTCAAAGACTCCATGAAAACACTTGTTGAAACATACACTTTCAAAGCTTTGTCAGAGTCAGTTGTCTTTGTTTGTATCCCGCAGGGTTGCTTTGTCCCTTGCGGAGATTGCTTTGACTTTTAACTTTTGCCATTGGAAACCTTTGCCTCAAAATTAGAAGCCTCTTTTCCAAAGTGATGCCCAGCAAAAGCAAACATCCTAAAGCGAAGTTGCCCAAATCCCAAGCCTATCAAGAGCGAAAAGTTGCCAAGAAGAACACCAAGACCTATCAATCCATTATCCAAGCAACCCAAGCAGAGGAAAAATCCCAAGCCAGACTTGAGAACATTGCCCATAACGCCTGCATCAAACAGTTCACCTTCCGTTTCTGAGTTAACCATCACTTTGTCAACCTTGAGCCAGAAGATTAGCCAAATCCTTGTTCATGTCTTGTTCCATCTTCAGATCTTGAAATCTTGTCTCAAACAGCCTTGCATCTTAGTTTCATTCTAGCTTTCATCTTTGCATCATTAATCAAAACCTTAGTTGCATTTGCATTCATCCTCCTACCAGCATTTTAGAATCAGTCCTTGTCATTTGCACTTGCATCATCCTTCTAGAGCATTGTCCCTTCACCCTTCAAAACCTTTTCCACCAGCATTCCCCCCATCAGCTTTCCATATCTTTCCAGCAGATCCATCATCTTTTGTTCCAAATCTAGAGATCCACCAACACTTAGTGTTCTACCTTTTGAGTTGTTCCTATCCTATATCCAAGATCAGAGACCATCATCCTCTTTTTTGACACAACATGTTGTCATAAAGAAATCAAACCTTGTCCTTGCATAGCCATCATCTCGAGCAAGAGATTGGAGTGCATTGATAAGAAACTTGTTGACCGAAGATCATCAGTCTATCTTAGGTTGACCCCATCATATCTCTGATCCTCCATTTGGGAAAAATAGCAGCTCATTTGTTGACCGCTCAGTAATCTTTCACCAGCTTTCCACCAGCAACCTATCTTTCCTCCACCGTCTTGATCCATATCCGTTCCATCCAGCTTCCATCATCGCCATCTTGATCCCTATCTTTGCATTTGCATCTTAGAAGTCATCATCTTTAGAAGTTCATCAACTTTGCATCCATCAACATCTTTTAGCCAAACATCTTGCATACATTTAGCACTTGCATCTCCATGCCTGTTGAGACCAGATCTCGGAAAAGAAGAAGCATGAATCCTTATCCACCAACAACCTCATCCGATCCCAACCTTTTCACCAACGCCATGATGACCTACAATCCCCAGATCCAAGCCAATAACCCATGTGAAGATCCAAACATCCCTTCATCCCCGTTGGCAATCCAAGCATTTGCAAATCCTCCAGAAAACCCACCAGCGACCAATGCCCTTGTACCGCAACATCAGCAAAGCACATTTTCCCACTATCTTGTAGAAAGCACCTCCATCCCACCATCTCTCTATCCACGCATCCCCATCAAAACAATCCAAGTTCCAGCACAAGCATATTCTTTGTTTGACCAATCATTCCCTGATCCTATCATGCAAACACCCCAAGAGCTTTCCACCATTCCCCTTTTCTTGCAAGGAAGCCTCGCTAGTCCCACAACACAAGCTGCAGTGCCATCCGCTCCATCTCCTACCCCTTTTGCTTCATCATCTGCTATGGCTGCCCAAGCCCAAATCCAAACCCAAAGTCAGCTTCCACCTCTCACACAAGCTTTTACACCACCGCCATCTGCAAGTCAAGCAACGCCTTTCACCATCAAAGGAGCACCGTCACCCTTCACCCCCCAAGCACCCATACCTTCTTCTTTGGGGTTAGTGCAATCACTTCCTATTCCAACCTCATCTTTCTCTTGGGTGTTTCCTTCATTTTCCTCCTCACAAGAATCCACTCAACCACAACCTCAACAAGCTCCTTTCTCTCAAACATCATTCGTGTCCCAAGCTCCCATTGCTCCTACCATTCCATCATCCGCTGCAGTGCACCCTAACACAAGCTCTCAGTGGGGCCTTACACAAGAAGAAATGAAGGCATGGGGGATCCCATCTCAATCCCCTACATCTATGGTTGCAAGTCAACAAACTGCCTTCACCCAAGCAGCACAGCAGCAACTACCCCAACCACCACCGGCTTCAAGCTATTCGTCCCAAATCCCAAATACCTTCCAGCAAGTTCTGCCACCTCAATAGCCAACTTTCTCCAGCTATCTTACCCCATCACCCTTTGCTTCTAGCTTCCCCACATCTGTTCCACCTCTAAGTAACGTAGGCATGCACCCAGCTTATATCAGCCAAACCCAAAGCCAACCTCAGCAACTACCACCATCATACCCGCAAGCAGCATCATTCCAACAGCCTCCCCCATAGCAACCACATGTCCCCTTTCAGCAAACAACCATCATTCCTCAACAACAGCAAGTCCCTTGCTATCAGCCTCAGCAACAAAACCCTATCATCCCCCAGCAACAACAAGTTCCCACCCATCAGTTACAACAGCAAGTTAAAAATGTCCAATATCAGCAAGCAGTCCCACAACAACCACTAGTTCAACAACAGAAAGCAGCCCAACAACATCAAGTGGTTCCATATCATTTACCACAATATCCGCCTATGCCACACCAGCAATATCCCCAGCAACCATTGCCCCAAAATCAGTTCCAACCTATTTATCCACAGCAAGCGCCATATCCAGTTCCACAACTTCCATCACAAGCAGAAATCCCAGTTCCCTCGCCACTCAATGCTAAGTGGGAAGCAATGAAAAATGCTCTAAAGGAGCTACAAAGCGGAATAGAGAATAAAACATACAAGTTCGAAGAGGTGTGCTCATATCCCTTCGATCGGTCCATAGCAACTATCCTTTTCCCCAAGCATTTTGAGATGCCCAAGTTCGACAAGTATCGGGGGAAAGGAGATCCAGTAAATCATATCAAAGAGTTCTACATGGCATGCCAAGAAGTGGCTTACAGTGATAACTATCTCCTGCGCCTGTTTCCCAAGAGCTTGGGAGGAACTGCTGTTGAGTGGTTTTACAAAATACCACATGGGACAATAAAAACCTTTGCTGAACTCTCTGAGAAGTTCATCACACACTATGCCCATAATGTGGAGAATGAGTTATCCTTGCTAGACCTATGCAACTCAAAGCAAAAAGATAGAGAAAGCCTTGCAGAATACTTGCAAAGATGGCAGAATCTTACAACCAGGTTATCATATCAGCCGCCAGAGAAGCATCTAACAAAGATCTTCATTGATAATCTGCATCCAAAGCTATCCCATCACATGCGAATGAACTATCTCCAGACATACCAAGACATCAAGAGCAAAGGCATAGGCATCGAGAAAGCTCTCCTAGATGAAGGCACTATTCATCACTTCAAGGATGATTCCAAGAACAAACCCAACAATGATAAATCCCGTTACTGGAATCGTAACAAGAATGTTGTTACAGATGGAGCCACTGACACTAAGAATGTACAATTCATTGTGGCTAGTCCTACACCAGCTCAAACATACCAACTGCCACAAGCACCCATCTATCAGCAACCACCAGCTCCCGCATATCAAGCACCTATTTATCAGCAGCCTCCTCAAGCTCATCAGCCACCTATGCAATAGTATCAGCAGCAATACCAACAGAAACAGCCAGCACGTCAAGGCAATCCTGTTAACAGAGTTAACGTTGCCCCAAGGCAAAACAAGCCCAATAATCAGAACAATCCAAAGAGGACTTTCACACCTTTGGGTGAGCCTCTGGATCAGATATTTTATCGGCTAGCCAAAGCAAATATGATCACATATCCACCCATCCCATAGAAGGATGACAACACACCGAAGTCTGATTGGTATAAAGAAAATGAATACTGTGATTACCATCGTGTGAAGGGGCACACAACATTGAAGTGCATGCGGCTTAAGAACTACATCCAGGATCTCATTGATCGCAAGGAGATCCAGGTTGATGCACCAGCTCAAGCTTCACCCAACGCCAGTTTGCAAATATATCAAAATGTGTTCCCTCAACATGATGCCGGGAAGAATCAAGCTAGCGCCAATCAGCCCCAAAATCGTGGCAAAGGCAAGCAAGAAGATCACACAGCGGCCTACATCAACTATGACAAGTATGTCAGATGCATAACTCAAGTTGAGCCCATCCAAGATGAGCCCACCATCAATACCATCCACGTCAGAGGGCCGGATCAACAATGTGCTGCAACTACTCGCAGTGGTAGGATAACTATTGCCGGTGCTCCTCCGAGATCAGCTGCTCCTCCAAGGCCAACGTCTACTGCATCCACAGCACAGTCTAACACCAGGTCAGCATCAAATGCACGCGCAACACAGCATAATGCACCAAGTGCACAATACAATATCATAGAGCATCTTGGGAACATGCCAGCCCAAATATCTATCTTGGATTTGCTCCGCACATCACCCATCCATCAGGAGATCCTGGACAAAGCTCTAAAAGAAGGCCATGTCCCCATGGACATTAACACAACTCAGTTTGAAACTCTTGTGGGACACCTATCAGCAGCATGTGTCTTATCCTTCAAATAATCTGATATACCAGATGTCGCTCCTGACCATACTCTCCCTCTCCGCATTGCCGTCATGGTCAGAGACTTTGCCATCAAACGGGTTTTAATAGATAATGGCTCAGCCCTCAACTTGTGCAGATTAAAATTCATCAAGAAGATCGGGTTCACGGAGGCTGACATACAACATGAGATGATCACCATCAAAGCATATGATAACTTGGAGCGTACCTCTGAAGGTACTATCACCTTGCCTATCCAGCTAGGCCCAGCAACGCAAGATACTGTCTGCCATGTTGTTGATCTCAACCTACCATTTAATATTCTTCTCGGCTGCCCATGGATCCATTCCATTAGGGCTGTACCATCTACTTACCATCAGTGCATCAAGTTTCCACATCAAGGCACTGAGGTTACCATCCACGCTGATCCTAACCCCTTTGCATACTGCCGTGCAATGGAAGCATCTTTCCATCATTCTACTCATTGTCCTAGAACCGATATTGGTACTTCTATTGCTAGTTCATCCCGATCCCATCGCGATCCAGAGACCATCCTCTCTTCCACCTTATCATCCGTCAAGATCAACAACCAGGGTTGTGGCGAATACAGCCTCAGTGATGCATTTGCTGTAGGGGCTCTTCCATGTGATCCACATACTCAAGGGCACCCAAGTTGTCAAAACAAGCCTGTTGAGGAACATTATAAGCTCAAGCAAATTGGAAACATGACTTTTGAGTCTCATGGTACCATCAACAATAAAGAAATGGATCCAGATATTAACAAATGGTTATACAAAGATCCCCCATCACGTGACACACAACTTCTTGAGTACTTCAAAGAGAAATATCCAATCCCCTACAAAAATGTCACAGAACACTATAACTATCAAGGTGGTGGTCTAGGACCACAAGAGGATGGAAATTTGTTTCCTATCATACCATCCCAAAATCCAGAACAGCAAGGACTTGGCTTTAATACCTCTCGCCTGCTTGAACAAGAGCCCAATACCACAACTGCGGACACTAACATGACCAATGTGAACTTTTCGAATAGCCAGGATGACCTCGTGGAAATCAAAGACATCCCCGAAGAGAAAGACATCCGATCCTATGACGATATCTTTGCCGATGACACCCTCTTGGGGACTTCTGTTCTCCAACAACTCTCCATTAACCTCATAGATCTTCCCCTCACAAACCCCGACCTCATAGATTGGGACCAACCAAGCATCGCACACATCGACGAGTTCCAAAGCGCACAAGAACTCCTAGAATTCATGGGGGCATCAGGTCCAGCAAGCAATCAGGATCCAACATCAATCTCTGTCTATCAGCTTCACCCAGAAGGATATTTTGGGGAAGAGGCAAGCTTTAGTCGCAAAAATTAAATAGCAAAAGAACATCATGAGTCTTTATGTGAAAACCCCCTTGGGGCACATTCTGATTCCAAAATAGTAAAAATAAAGGGCGTATCTTCTAGTGAAAACCTGGCAATTCAGGCGCTAGAAGATGAAGCCTTGCCTCTTCCCCCTATCCAAGATTATAGACCAGAGCAATCTCCAATCATCATAGAGGAAACCAAGTCAATCAACTTGGGAATAGAAGAATGTCCAAGGATCACCTACATTGCAGTCAACCTAACAGAAGGAGAAGAAATCGCTCTCAGTGCCTTGCTCAAGGAATCCATTATCAACTTTGCATGGTCATACGCCCATATGCCTGGGCTTGATCCAAACCTTGTTGTTCATCACCTATCAGTAGATCCAAACGTCAAGCTAGTGAAGCAGAAGCTAAGGAAAATGCATCCAAAGGTAGCATTGCTCGTCAAAGCAGAGCTTGAGAAGCTCCTCCAAGCTAAGATCATCAGAGCAATAGATTATTCAGAGTGGATCTCTAACATGGTGCCAGTCACAAAGCCTTCTGGCGACATTAGAATCTGTACTAATTTTAGGGACTTGAACAAGGCATGTCCTAAAGATGATTTCCCGCTACCTAACATAGACATGATCGTAGACCTTATAGCGGGTCACGAAATGCTATCACTCATGGATGGATTTTCAGGCTACAATCAGATTCATATAGCAGAAGCAGATCAACATAAAACAACATTCACAACCCCATGGGGTACCTTCTGCTACAACATGATGCCATTTGGGCTAAAGAATGCAGGGGCCACATATCAGAGAGCAATGACAGCAATCTTCCATGACATGATCCACAAGATCCTTGAGGACTATGTGGATGATATCCTTGCAAAATCCAAAACAAGAGATGAGCACCTCAACATCCTAGAGCGTGTATTTGATCGTCTGAATCATTATGGCTTAAACTTAAATCCTAAGAAATGTGTCTTTGGCATAACATCTGGCAAGCTTCTAGGCTTCATCGTCTCTAGACGAGGCATAGAGATCGATCCTAAAAAGGTAAAAGCAATAACAGAGATGCCTCCACCAAGAAATCTCAAACAGCTCAGAAGCCTACAGGGCAAGCTTCAATCAGTTCGGTGGTTCATCTCGCAACTAGCAGACAAGTGCCAACCCTTCTCACATCTCTTATGCAAAGACACCAACTTCAAGTGGGATCCCATATGTCAAAGAAGCTTTGATAAGCTCAAGGAGTATCTAGCTAACGCTCCAATCCTAGTACCACCAGTTCCAGGATGCCCACTCATCCTTTACATCTCAACAATAGCTACAGCACTAGGGGCACTCCTAGCACAGCATGATGATGAAAATAGAGAATGAGCTGTCTACTACGTCAGTCGCACTCTTGTGGGCTATGAGCTTAACTATTCACCCATGGAGAAAGCATGCCTAGCAGTGGTCTTTGCCACTCAAAAACTTAGACATTACATTCTTAGCCACACAATCAAGCTCATATCAAAGGTGGATCCTCTTAAGTATCTGTTATCAAGGACAACCCTCACAGGCCGTATGGCAAAATGGGTCATGTTACTCAGTGAATTTGACATTCAGTATATAGATCGCAAAGCAATCAAAGGGCAAGTCATTGCCGATCAGCTAGCAGAAGCACCACTGGTGGATGCCTATCCACTAATCATGGAATTCCCCGATGAACACTTATGCATGATTGAAGAGCAGCCCATGTGGAAACTATACTTTGATGGTTCCAACACATCCCATAGCTCTGGCGCAGGAATCCTATTCGTCACACCTCAAGGTGACTATATTCCAAAATCATTCAAGTTGGGATTCCCCTGTACCAATAACATTGTAGAATATGAGGCACTCATCTCAGGTCTCAGAATAGCTATCCAATGGAACATCACAAAACTACAAGTCTTTGGAGATTCACAGCTCATTATCAAGCAAGTCCTTGATGAGTATCAGACAAAGGATGACAAATTGCTACCCTACAAGCAACTGGTCGATAAACTGAAAGAGCATTTCCTACATCTACAATTCAATCAGATCCCAAGGCTTCAAAACAAAGCAACAGATGCAATGGAAACCATCGTATCCTTATTGGAAATCTCACGTGACGCAACACAATATGAATTTCTAATCGAGCAGCTACACTTGCCAGCTTATGAGAACACCGATGCAAACATGGTGTGTGTCTTGGTTGGTCCCCAATCCCCATGGTACCACGACATCCATGCATATCTAAAAAATGGTATCATATCTCCCCATCTCACCAATAACCAACGCCAAAACCTTATTCATAGAGCTTCCTGCTACACTCTTGTAGCCAACACCCTATATCATCGCAGGTATCATAATGTCCTATCTAGATGTTTAGACTCAAATGAGGCCGTCCTGGCCTTACAAGAAGTTCACACTGGAATTTGCGGTGCCCACACGAGTGGCATGGTTCTAGCAAAGTAGCTGCTTAGAGTTGGATATTATTGGCCAAAAATGGAACATGATGCGTGTGAATTTGTCAAGAAATGTCTCCCATGTCAACAGCATGCCAATTTGATACATGCACCAGCACAGGATCTACAGCCTATTGCACCACCGTGGCCTTTTTCATGTTGGGGCCTCGACCTCGTTGGCTTGATCACCCCCCTCTCTTCAGATGGACACAAGTATATCATAACAGCCACAGAATACTTTACTAAATGGGTTGAAGCGATTCCACTCACCCTAACCACTGGCATCCAAATATCCAAGTTCATCCTTTACCACATCATTTGCCGCTTCGGCATACCATCTACCATTTTCACAGACCATGGCACACCTTTTGAAAACCAGCATGTGGATGATCTATGTGCCAGACTCCACATCCATCACCGTTTCTCCAGTCCATATTTCCCTCAAGGAAATGGCCAAGCTGAGGCAACTAACAAAACTATCTTGAAAATCCTCAAGAAGGTTGTCAATGATTCTGGTTGTGACTGGCACCTCCAAATCAATCTCTCCCTTTGGGCCTACCACACTTCTTATCACACTCCCATAGGCACCACCCCATACTCTCTTGTATATGGTGCTGAAGCCATTCTACCGATCGAGGTTGAGCTCCCATCCTTGCACGTCTCCATGAAGAACTATACAACTGATGAAGACTATCGTGTGGCCCAGCTCACACAGCTAGATCTGCTAGATGAAAAAAGACAGCAAGCTTACGATCACCTGGTGGCATACCAAAATTGACTCAAAAGGAGTTATAACAAAAAGGTCCATCCTAGACAATTCCAGGTTAGTGACATGGTCCTTAAAGAAAATCAGAAGGTCCTAGCAAATAGAGAAAAGAAAGGCAAGTTTGAGCCTACTTGGTTGGGCCCCTATGTTGTCACCGCATCCTTCAGCTCGGGAGCCTATCAGCTATCAACACTAGAAGGTGAGCCCTTGAATGATCCTATCAACATCATCCATCTGAAGAGGTTCTATGCCTGAACCTGATCTTGCATATATCAGAAAATCCAAAAACATTCAAAAAAGCAAAAAAAGCAAAAAAAAGAAAAAAAAGAAAAAAAGAAAAAAAGAAAAGAGAAAGAGAAAATAATCGTCCAAACGGTGAAAACTTGGCAATTCAAGCACCTTGGACAAGTATGTTGGTGAAAACCTGGTAAACAGGTGCCAACATAGTAAACTGGGCTATTTATCTATTCAGTTGTCCTTTCAGCTACCGTCCTCTTCCTCCATCCATAACAGATCTCCCAGCAGTTCCATCTCCCCTATCCTCCAAGCATTCAGCTTCCATCTTCCTCCAACCCATCTGCAATCCATATCCTATTCCAAAGCTTTGTACCATATCTTGTACCATATCCCTTTCCCTTTCCTGTATAGTGCTTTCCTCCCTATATTTATCCTTCTTGTCTCCGTCCTAGTGAGAGTCCCACCGAGTGTGATCTTCCTATCTCCAATCCTGAGCTTCTGTACATATCCCTTGTGCATATCATTCCTCCTTGTTGTACATAACCTTTGTCTGTCTTGCAGCAGCATTTGATCAAATATCTTGTCCCATCCCCAGCCTCAGAAAATTTGTAGTCCCACTCAGGCCTTGTGCTTCAGCAACATCAATTGATGACTTATCCTTGCTCATCCTGATTATTCCTTGAACTTCAGCTTTTTGCCAGTGAACAACTACACTTATTCTCTCACCAACCCATGGGTCCTTGAGGATATATTGTTCCTCCTGTCTGACCTAATCTTCCATCCTGGTCCTTGAGGATATATCATTCCTCCTGTCCGACCAATCTTCCCACCTTCAATCAAACCTAATCTCTCTCCTTGGCAAAGGATGTCTTTTTGGAGTTATCATTTTGATCTTGGATTTTTTGTCCTTTGGGTCTTGTTAATCTTTTTGGCTTCTCTTTATCCCACCAGGGTCACCACGATTCTTTATATCACGGTGTGCTGCGTGTGCGGATAATCTGGGGCAAGGTCTTTTGATCTTTCACTTCTGCCTGTGAGTCAGTTGTGTGTTTGTGGTTCCTTCAGCATCGGATCCACCATGTCACCTCTGTGCTTCATGTGTGATGTTGGGGCAACCCTATGTGTTTGTTTAGCGTCAGTCCTCGTCAGTCCTTTGCGACGTTGTTGATAGGCCTCGTGATCCCAGTATCTTTGGCAGGTCTCTAACATAGCTATATTAAATCTAGGTTGTGCACTCTCGTTTGCACTTGGAGCTATCTGGTCCCTTGCATTTATCATATAGATTAATCTTGCATCTTTACATATAGCTGCATCCTGCATCTTGCATTTCTATCTCATCTTGCATTCACCCATCTTTGCTCTTGGAAGCTTGGTAATTTATCTCCCCTGCTTCCTCAGTCGTTCCTTCTATGTTTCCTTTCGAGAAAATTCCACAATGTTTACTCCTTGCGTTATTTTCTCGAGGGGGCACAATCCCTTATTCCTCTAAATTCTAGCCTGGGGCATCTTATTTTCTTGTCTTTGAAGCCATGCCACTTGCGGCATCGCATCAAAGAGGGGCAAAATGTAGACACCTAAAAATCTTTTAGAAAATAAAGTATTTTTATTTTCTAAAAAATCCCTGATGACATCATCATTTATTAATTAATTAATTAATTTATTTTTATGTCATTAAATCCCTTTTTCTTAATTAAAAATATTTAATTAAGAAATCCCTCCCAAAAATGTTTAAATCTTATTTAAACATTAATCCCCTATTTATTAATTATTTTAATTAATAAATTGACCAAAAATCCCCCAAAAAAATAATTAATTTATTTTTTGACCAAAACTTGGCCAATTTTCTTAAGACCACTAACCTCTTCCAAAATCTTCTAATCCCTTCTTAATTTCGATTAAAAGGCTAATCCCATCTTTTCTAACCCTAATCTCAACTCAAAATATTTAATTAAGATTAAATATTTAATTTTCATATTTATTGAAAATATTTCAATAAATTTTCCCAAACTTAAGCTTTTGGAATGAATAAACTTTTATTCCATAAAACCTAGGAGAATTCTAGACTCTTCTAGAAACTTCTCAACCCAACTTCTTCACCCATCCTAATCCTAAAATCCCCTAATCCTAATCCTAATCCCCTTTCTAATCTTGTCACATTCCATTAGCAAAAGGTTTACCAAAACTTATGCTAACCTCCTCTTAGTCATCCTCCTTAGTCAACAAAGATGGCCACCTCTTGGCCACCTCTTGCAAATGCATTTAAGGATGCATTTAATCCTTCCTTATCTTTCTTACATGCATTCATTATGCATTTAAGACCTTCTTATCCCTTCCTTGCCACCTCTTGGCCTTGGGTACATTTACCAAATTGTGCACATGCCCTCAAACTTTCAACTCAATCCTCCCTTGACACTTGTCAGGACACTTGTCCTTGACTCAACCCTAACCTTAGCCCTAACTCTGACTCATCCTTTTTAACCAAGCCCTTCCCTTTTCCTATAAAT
This sequence comes from Chamaecyparis obtusa, assembly GCA_027943335.1. NCBI lineage: Eukaryota > Viridiplantae > Streptophyta > Pinopsida > Cupressales > Cupressaceae > Chamaecyparis > Chamaecyparis obtusa. The sequence continues at coordinate 405,782 of BSBK01008562.1, read as the reverse complement.
ACCCTCACTTCCTAAGGCAAATCATCTTTCAACTCTCAAACTCAATAGCAAAGTTATAATGCCATTTTCATTCTAGCATAAGCATAAACTCATCATTTTAGATCATTTTCAAGCTTAAATCACATTTAAATTAGCTTAATTGGATTAACATAGATTCATTTCTTGTTTAATCAATCTTAGTTCATCTTTTAGCTTTGCATATTTGTGTGTTCTTGAGGCCTTTGAGGCAAAATAGGTTCCTCATACCTATTTTGTGTCATTTTGGGTCTTCTTGATCCTCAAATCATCCTATTTGCATGCTCCAAGTGCTTGAGTTTGCACACCCACATCCATTTATATCCAAGCATATCAAACGGTGCATGGGCGCATCCGTTTTAGGCTTAAACTGAGGTGGCTTTGATTTTAGTTTGTTTACCATTAAATTTGATTTGATAATATGCTATGACGTTTGTTTGTCTTTGGCCTTCAAAACAGGTTTAGGTGCACGCTCAAATCCTAGTCTACAGTAGTTACCAAGTCAAGAGAACATGTTATCGAGAAAGAAAAAAAAGTTACCAAGTAACACATGCCAACATAATAGATCATGGAAGATACATTGATCCTAGAGACTGAGAAAAAAACATTTTACTAATTTCAAGGAGAGGTCATTTGGTAAAGCATTGGGAATGTGACCATATGATTGCACATGATTAAAATGTAAGATGCACCAATGGAAATGAACGGAATATATACATTGGAAATGTAATCAAATCTACCACCATTTAAGGAAAAGAATCTAGAACATTTCCACTGCTTCTAGATCAAGTATATAAAGAATAATTTGTGAAGATCAAAAGGATAATGCAGATGATGAGAAATCAAATAAGGATGCAAAAATGATGTGATTATGATGTGAAGCTGATTAAGGTTACTATTTATAGAGAATTTAGAGAATAACTAAGAAGGTGAATCTTATTTGAGGCTATCAAGTACAAAAACTGAATGTTGAGTGAAAGGAACTAGAGTACAAAATGAGGTAAAGATATTATTGAGCATAGTGAATCTAAAAACATTTGTTGATGCATTATTACACACATATTTTGTACTGATTTGTATTGTATTCATAATTGTAAAATCCCATTACTAGGTAGGCCCTAATAGGTCTTATTTTGTAAATCCTTTAATAGGGTACATCTCATAGATTTGAGATTGTAAAATCCTTTAACAAGGTAGACTATATAAGTATTTTTGTACTCCTAACAAGGTAAGCTATCAAAAGTAGCTAAACATTGTATCTCTAACCAAATACCCTTTTTACTATAGTAGTGAAGGATTGTGGGTACCATCCCCACTATAGTTTTTCCCTCTAACCAAGGGTTTTTGTGAGACCAAATATCATTATGTTATGAGTTATGTTTTCACGTTTTGATTTCTATGCTTTAGAGTGTTACATCCAAAGTTCTCAATTTGGTAAATGATCATAATATATGGCATTAATAAAAATTAAGTTAACAAAGGTTGATAGAAGTTTTTATAGTAATCATTCACCCCTCCCCTCTTAGTACTTAACTTTCCATTATAAATCCAACAATTCAATAAGTTCTTTATCTTTTTTAATTGCATTCTTCCATCCTACTTTTAGTTTATCATACATAGACATAAGGATTTTACTTTTTAGTTCAATTTAGGCTTTAATAAACTTATCCATTCTAAAATAAAATCTTTAATATCTTTCACTCATCCTTAATATCTTAAGATTCACTATTAATAAATTCCTTCAATTTCTCACATAACTCTCTTCTCTTTTCCCTTGAGTGCATCAGTTATTTCTTCAACCCTTCAATTACATTTTCATCCTCTACAAGTCATTTTTCAAGACTCCTCACATATCTAGTAGACTCCATATCTCCTTCAAGGATCATCTCCAAACAGTTAAGATTCTTCAAGGGAGCCTTTTTCTGATGCTAATTGTTAATGATAGATGCCACTTAGAGGGGGGCTGAATCAGTGTAACCAAAATTTCTAACTCTCTTCACTACAAAATTCTACAAGATATAGCATGCAATGCAAATAGAAAAGTAGTAACAAATTAAATCAAACATCAAAACATGCAACACTTTAACATGAGTATTTTTATTATGGAAACCTTGTTAGAGGGAAAAACCATGTGTGGGAATTAGTACCCACAAAGTCTGAACTTAGTTAAGTATCAACCTGGTCAAGTGTATTTATCCCTATTAGGAGATTACAATAAGATCTATTAGGACCTATCTAGTTAAGAGATTTAGAACTCCTTTTGAGAGTCACCTTTTTAGATTATTTTTATCTTTAGACCTATTTAGATCCTACACACCCAATTAGGAGTGACGTGGTTAATAGATTTCTCTTGTCAACCAACTAAAATCAACAAGTAAAGATTCATCTAATATTTTCACTTAATACATGAAAAATCTAGTGTATTCTTGATAAATGTTCGAATTTGAAACACTTATTTATATATGTACTAAGACCTTCGATCATAATAAGCCACCACAATAACAAAAAAATTACCACACATCGATCTTTCTTGTCTACACTTGCCACATAATATATATATATATATATATATATATATATATATATATATATATATATATATATATATATATATATATATATATATATATATATATATATATATATATATATATATATATATATATATATATATATATATATATATATATATATATATATATATATATATATATATATATATATATATATATATATATATATATATATATATATATAATATTTTTCAAATTATGGGGGCAAAAAAACCCTAATACATTTCAATTTCATCACTACAAATTATTCCCTCTCAATCCTTGATCCCTAAAATGTGTTACAAATTATAATTTACAATTTCAAGTTCATGTCAGCCTCAAGATCAATCACACAATTGATTTGACAAGAAAAATTCAAACCACATCACAGTTTCCAATGTTCTTTCACAACTACAATAAATTTGATCATCACAATCATAAAAATGTCAACTCATCATTCCAAATTGATCTTCTACATCACTGCAATCCCTAAAACACATAACCACTTATTGCAACATAGTGCAACATCACCGGTTAAGGATCTAACTGATTATTCTAAGACCTCCTTTTAATTTTACTGAATGACCTTCTATCAATTGTTATTTTATCTTCTGGTTGCCAATCATGATGCAGTCACTCCAACAACTCCATAAGATAGACAAGATAACATATCCTAAATTGCAACACCTTAATCCAAACCCATTTGATACAATCATCAAATCATTCCTCCTTATCTATATCATGTTCTTCACATGTTGACTTGAATACCTTTAATCAATCAAAATTCACATCATTTATATGATTAACCTATGTAGTTATAGATATAGCATCTAGAGACATCACTTAGTCTTCCATTACGATTGCACACTCCAACTCTTAACACATCTTGAGATCCAACCTCTTGAACATACATAAGCATAAAAAATACACTGTCAACCAACAAATATTAAGTCAACATTAATGAAAAAAATATAACTGATCAATCCTAATGTCAGATCTACATTACAAAAATGCCACGATTATACTCAACTTATCTCTAGATCAGTTATGCAAAACAATAATGCACTGAATAATATAAAGATTTGACTCATATTATTCACAACTTGACGATTTGACACGAAGGAGAGAAATAAGATACAAATCATATTCGTATTGATATTATATAATTACCTCCACCATATGATGTTCAAATATTTAAAATTTGCAACTCAAAGTATTCAAAGACTCTATTCTGACTTCTATTTTCTGTATAAATATTTAGAATATACTCATACTATCTATTCTATCAATTGACTAAAACATAATACTTGATAAATGGGTATGTGAAAGATCATGGTATGCCAAACTAGGCCCTTACATGGCAATGAAAATTCAGAAAATTAGATTTAGGCAAGTTGACATAAAAAATTGAACAATTTATAAATATTATATAAAAAATATGTAACAAGAGAATCTGTAAAAAATTGAATTTAGTTTCTAAGATACTACACTTTTTTTTGAAAAACAATTATTCTATATGTTAAAAATTAGAAATTTCAATGTAGTAGTATGAAAATTTTAGGAAAAAATAAGAAGTAGGTGTATGTCTGACCATCTTAAACACAATCAAATGATAATTTGTTTTTACAAGATTTTAGATATAAGTAGTAGACTCATGTCTAAATGTGACACATATTTTTTTGTAATTTATTTCCAAGTAAATAATTAATTATGAATTTTCTTCTACAACATTTTGAGAATACAAAAACTCTCATGTTTGACCACGTTAACTTAGTCTAAACTTTATCAAATTTAATTTTTTATTTTATTTTTTTTGTAGTAGGAAAATCATAGAATGTGACACATGTTTTGGATTTCAAAAATGTTATACACATTGAAAGTTAGAGCTATTTTTCAATAAGTCTATCAATTAGGACTAGAAAGATAACAATTAGGTGTATGTCTGACCACATTAAACAAAATCAAATGATAACATTTTTTTATAAGATTCTAGATAAAAGTAGTAGACTCATGTCTAGATGTGATGTATATTATGTTGTATTTTTTTTCCAAGTAAATAATTAATTATGATTTTTCTTCTATAAATTTTCTTGAATATAAAAACTCTCGTGTCTAACCACCTTAACTTAGTCTAAACTTAATCAAATTGAAATAATTGTTTATTATTATTGTATTAGTGAAGCATAGAATGTGATGAATATTTCATATTTCAAAAATGTTATATTTTTTGAAAGTTATTATTATTTTTCAAAGAGTCTATCAATCGGGACTTCTTTTTCACATCACCACTTTTTGGCATACCATGATCTTGCACATACCCAAATCTAGACTTTAAAAAAAAAATTTCATCCTCTCCTAATCGACCATGGAATTCCTTTATATACAAGGAATGCAACAAGCTTCATATCACTTAGGGAAAAAAAATTGCAACAACATTACAACCAAAGGATGAAACTAAACTACCAAAACAACTAGAATTGTAGAAAAAAAACATCATACTTGATATGGGGAATAGGAGAAACAACTCTGACTTGGAACCTCTATCTATGGGTACTTAAAATAATGTCTTTTTCATAACAAAGGTCATCTGAACCTATCACATCAAATTCAAGATACCTTTTAAAATTGTTAATCTACCTATTAGCATCGCTCAAGTGCCATATAATCTAACCTCTCAATAAGGAAAAAAAGAGAGAAAATTAAGATGAGGCCAACATGAGCTTCAACATGAGCTCCCACCTACAAACCTCTTTATCTATTAGCCATATGAACCCCTTTTCTTCCTCTAACTATGCAACAGACTCCAACCAATGAGCATTGATAATTGGTCATGCATTTGCAATAAACTTTGTAAAATCTACTTCAGCTTTAAAAATAGAGTCTATCCACTCATTAAACCTATGAACACCTATGTCCTTACCTAGGATTAAATTTTTTTATGTTCTTTCCAAAATCAAATCAAACTCGTCACCCTTGAATTCAACCTATTTTAAACTACACTCCTTGTTAATTATTAAGTGAATAAATGTTTGGTAACTTTCAACAAAAAATTGGAATTTATCTCTGATCAAAAGATCCTTTCCTTTAAAAACTACTAATAAAAAATTAAAACTTTCTACCATATCTTTAGTTTCAGTGATCTTCTTAGGAAGATCATCCCTATATATCATGATAGTCTTTAGCTTCTCCATCAATATATTCCTCCTAGACCAAATACTGAATAGGGGCTCCAACAATGCCAAGGAATCGACACAAATATTACAAGAATTCTTTAAAGAAAAATGTAGATAATTTACTACACATAGCTTTTCTTTTAGGATGTCAATCTTATGTTATAAGTCCTCCAATAAATAAGATACCCACTTACATTGTTCACTTCCTCAAGCTTCACAATTTAATCTGCATATTTCTCAAGATTGGCTTTGACCTCATTAGGAAAATATAACTCTGTAGAAAAAGGATTCATGTTTGTTGGCACATCTGTGGCAGGATCCACTATTTTAGAAATATGGTAAGACAATGAATCATTTGAAGGCTTATAATTTAGTTCTCTTATATGTTCTTCTATAGATGCATTTTTCATTAGTTCTTCTTCATATATTTTTCCAATATCAATCAGCTCATGGTATGTATCTACATACCTTGATGACATATCCTCTATATGACATAGCGCCATAGAGGGAGAATCTCCAAAGGAGATGCACAACCTCGTAGAAAAGAGTAACATACGAAAGAAACAACTAAAAATATAGAGAGAAAATGCATGATCCAATATATTCATCCAGAGATCAAACAACATACATGTTAGGTTATCAAGCCTTCCCATTTATGGCCATATACAAAGAATAAATCTCATATCCTAATTCTAGTTTTCCAAAGTCTCATATCTAGGTTTCTCTAATCCCCAATACTTTTTTTCAATATAAATCAAGTTATTACATATAGGAAACACCTCTAAAAGTTTCCCAAGAGAAAATTAAATTCCCCAAGAAGGAATATGGACAACAAATAGACCCTTCCAAAAAATGAATTAAAGATCCATTAAAAGGAATAACAATATGCACAATAATAGGAAGTGGTCCATATGAGATCCACAAACCACACACTATGATTGTAAAAACAAAAAAGACAAATATCAATGGTCACAATGTGAATCTCTAAATAGGTCCAAGAGAGAAATGAAAATGTTACCCACAGACAGAAAATGGATCAAACTTTGAATAACCTCAAATAAAAAGAAGTGTAATCATATAAAGATGATCCTAGATAGGTCTATAATAAGAATTTGTGATCACACATTCAATCTTAAACAAATGGTGATCAACTAGCATAACCTCTCTAAGAAGTAAAGAAGGAAAAAAACAACAAAGAAATATATTTCATTGTTGCAAGATTTTGATGAACCCAAGATGCTCCTGCATTAGATAGTTGGAGTTAATAAAACTAATACTTTGAATCAGAGCTACTATGCAACCTATGAATAATCCAAATGATCCAACTTAGATTTGGAAATAGAAGTAGCTTCCCCAACCAAACTATTTTTTCACTTGACCAATTACTCCATATAATCATTTTCCATTGTGCTTCTCCGAATCCTTCTATCAAAGACCTTCTAAATTTCATGTCTTCTTCTTATGATATTATTTCTTCATGTCTATCTCATCACCTAACTCATGGTACTCGTAAAAATCTAAAATGTTGAATATAGGTGATATATCCATGTCAACTGATAACTCAACCTCAAAAACATTACTATTGTCAAATTTCTTCAATATCTTGAAAGGCCCAAACTTATTCATCTTCACCTTACTATATGTTCCAACAAAAAATCTTGCCTTCTTCAAATGAATCATAACTTCATCACCAACCTTAATATTCTTATGTCTCCTGGATCAGTCAACAATATCCTTATATTTATGATTTCTATGTTCCAAATTATACATCACCTCTTCATGAATTCAACATATATGTCCTCTTCATCACTTTTCTTCTCCTCCAAGATAAGATCTTTGAAATCTAATATTACTTTAATATGCATCATGGTAACAATTTAAAAAGGTTTTTTACCTATACTCTGGTTCACTAGATTTTTATATGCAAACTCTTCTCGTGCTAACACCAAATCCCAATTACCAGGTTTATCTCCAACAAGACATATTAAAAAATTACCAATAATCCTCTTCACAACTTCTATTTTTCCATCAGTTTGTGGATGAAATGTAGAACTGAACTTCAAATATGTACCCATCTTCTTCCAAAGTGTCTTCCAAAAGTATCCCACAAACTTACTATCCCAGTCAAAAACAATAGTCTTAGGAAACCCATGCAATCTCATAACTTCTCTAAAGAATAGATTAGCTATATGAACAACATCTAAGTTGGTTATCCATTGGTAATCACTATCTAAGGTTAACCAAGCATATATATCAACCGATGAAGAAACCTATGTTAACCAAGTGAATGAAAGTTTTAGTAGTCACCGAGCTAACAGCTATGTCATACCAAGAGTTAGATGGAGCATTTATTACATAAAAGTTTGAGCGGTAACATCGAAAGTCTATAAATACATGGGAATAGAGTTGATTTCTATAATGCAATTTTGAAGAGCGAAGAATTTCAAAGAGTAGAGTTCGAGCTAAAGGATTTTCTGAAGGATTCAAGGCTATGCTACATCAAACCAATATCACTCTTCATGATACTGGGTAATTTTATTTGTGATCAAACACTTCCTATTATGTTGCTTGTCGAAACCCTAGAATCAATTTATGGCATCGACATCATTTGCAAGCAAAACTCAAAGTGTTGAAGAGGAAGTTAACCTAATTGTTAGGGAAAATTTTGTTGAACCAAAGTTTAAACCACATCCCAAGGTCATAGCACAAATGGATACAATGGGTGCATTCTCAAGCATACCAGAAAGGGTTTTATTGATAGAAGACATAAGGTCTTATATTCACTGCAAAATCGGGGAAGTTGGGGACTTTGAAACAATTGCAGCATATCAACCACTTTGTGGCCCCGATGGAAAAATGAAATCAAACTACAAGAAAATTGAGGAATCAAGTTTATTATATTTTATTCACTTGCCACAATCATTCAAATCAAATTGGATCAGAATCATTCTGAGCAGATATCATGATGACAAGTTCTGGCTAGATAAACGGATTGAGGTCACCAAGAAAGTAATCAGTAGGGTTACTAGGCTCCCTACTACCGACAAAGCTAAGGCTTTCCAAATTTCATCATGATCAGATGTTGAGAAATACATTGGAGCACAATGGGATGGTTGGGCATTGAAGATTTCAACTATCAAGGACCCAATAGTAAAATTTGTAGCACATGTGATCGGGTATAAGCTATTTCAATCAAGCGGACTCAACAACATACCCTACAACATAGTAGACATGGCACACAAAATTGTGGTGAAAGGTCACCAAGTTGATCTTGCCAAGGTACTATTACATCAACTCCAAGAGAATATGAAGACTATAAGGAAAAAAGAAATCTAACACATGTAAGTACAGTTCTCTACTTGCATGAATATTCTTCTATTTACAAAAGTTTGTGCTTGGCACCAGTAAAGTAAACTGGATACCTGATGTACCGATAACAAAAAAGATTAGTAAAATGATGAACAAGTTAGGAGACAAGCTGAATGTAGATTTTAATGCTTACTTCACTAAATTTCAAACCAAAATGCAAAAGAGAAGCATAATTCTAAGGGAATTAGTACATAAATTTGAATATGACATATGTTTTATGGTAGACACCGATTACACCATGATAAAAGTAGTTGAGCCTAGGATAAAATGGTTGGCACCAATGGGATATGAGATGAATCATGATTTCACACTGAAATCTATCAATGCACTGCTTGTAGTACCAAAGGATCCCATAGCCACTAGGTTTGGAGTATATGAAGAAGCTAAATCTAGGATATCTACTAATATTGAGATCGATAAAATTCATAGAAAGGTAAAGAGAATGAAGAAGGATATCACTACAAAATATGGAGATAAGTTAGAAACATCTGAAGGGATACCGGTTGAATAGGCAACTGAAGGTCAGCTACTGTTAGCCGACAAACCATATGATAGTGAGGAGACCGAGTTAGACAAAGAAGTATATCCTACATAGGTTCCTCCACCTAAAATTCCTACAAAGATGCAGTCATCGATGCATGAAGGTATGAATACATGTTCATCAACTGCAGCACCACCTACCAAAAAAGAAGAAGCAGCAAAAGTAACAAAAAGAAGAGCAGTTACACCGATGAAGAAATACATTAAGAGAAAGAACAAGAAAGTAGCTGAGGCACCGAAGAAAAAGAGGAAATACATAAGAAATAAGGATGATTTAGAGGATACAGAGATAGAGGATGATATAAATCAATTCAAAGTGGTCAGTAGCAAGGCCAAAACAATAGATGAAGTCATTAAGGATATAATACAACTTGGAGATCTCGCTGATCCTTTGCTAGACAAATTTGACAAAATGTCAAAAGAAGATCAAACTAAAATTGAAGAGGCTGTCATCCAAATGATGATAAAGTTTAAGAAATTTTTAATGGATTTTTCATGTGCCTTATTAAAGAAATTACATGATATAATTACTAAGAAATGGGCTATTTCATTAGACACTGAAAAGAGAAAGAGAGAACGCTCTCTATTTCGGGCAGCCACATACTTAAGCTTTGGGCAAGTCAATGAATACTTGACCAAGTACCAAGAAAACTTTATGATCAAGAATAGAGCCTTAATGATCATGGATGACAATGTAGCAGATATGGATGTCACTATAGATTCTATATGGACATCAATTCTGAAAGCAGAAGAAAAAGCTGAGCAACATGCATTTTTAAACCTCTCTAAGAAGAGATAAAATTCTAAGGGAAAAGGCATTTACATTGATGAAGGACCAGAAAAGAAGTCCAAGAGTACTAGTATATCTGATACCAAGGCAATCAATATCACTAAGGACAAGGAAGAAATAAAAATTTCATAGGATGCATCGGACAAAGTTGAAATCCAACTGGAAAAGAAAACTGATGACAATGTACTCATTGTAGACATCACACATGGTGATCCTGATGACCAAGATGATGAAGGTGTAAATATTTCACCAGACAAAGATGAAGAAAAAGACATTTCCAGTCTATTTACATCACTACCGGGTGAACTTCCTGTACTTGCCGAAGTAGCAAAAATTATTTCCCAAGTACAACCTGAGCAAAACAAAGATACAACTAGAGATCAACAAATAGAGAAACCTGCAAAGACAAATGAGCCTACACATACAGAGGCACCTTCCACCAAAACAAAAGAAATAGATGCAACAAAGGACACACAAGAACCATAGGCAACCAAGGTGATTCCACCGAACACCATAACCGAGACTCCTACTACAACAACTGAGACCACCACTACCAAGGAGCAGAAGAAGGAAGAACAAGTGAAAATAGGGAAGGACACTCTGAAGACTGGAGATAGGTCCATTGCCATCATTGAGAAGAAATCACCCCTAGCATAGAAGAAGAAGAAGAAAGGAAAAGGGCCGGTCAACCTAGATGAAGTGATTATTTTACCTGAGTGTGACCTGAGGACCCTAATCCTCGAGGAATTGAGTAAATATGGGCAATTATATTCAAGTTATATTGGTTAGTTATCACTGTTTATAGTTTTAGAGCTGAAAGGTTTTACAAGTAAAGTTTTGAAGGCACTGATTCACCCATCCCCTCTCAATACCTATCTCTCTAATTCCAACAATAAAATATGACATATTTGAAAATCTATCTACCACAAAAAAAATATTTAATCATTACCTCTCTAAGTCTTTGGTAGGCCAAGAACAAAATCCTTTCTAATGTCCTCCCATGGTCTACTAGGAATAGGTAAAGGTGTGTGTAACCCTATATTCTAACTTAGTCCCTTATAAACTTGACAAATTCTACAACTTCTGATATATTTATGAACATCCTTATACAACTAAGGCCAAAAGTATTTCTCCTTAATCAGACTCACTATTTAATCAATGTCAAACTATCCTGCAAGTCCTCCACTATGTTTCTCCTTGATTATATTTTCCCTCATTGATCCTCTTGGTATACATAATTGAATACCTTTGAAAAAAATACCTTCTTGAATGAAGTAATTAACCCACTTACTCTTATTATCTATGATCGGTTCCTTACATGATTTCCAAGGTTCTACAAAATTAGGGTTAGTTTAATACAAAATTTTCAAATCATCAAAATCAAGTACCTCAAGTCTCATATCAGTCAATAAACATATTCTTCTTCTTAATGCATCTACAACCCTATTTAACATTCTACTTCTATGTTTTAGCACAAAAGTAAAATTCTACATGTATTCAACCCACTTCATATGTCTCTGATTCAACTTATTCTGACTACCCATATACTAAAATGCTCTATGATCAGTGTACAACATAGATTCCTTAGGCATCAAATAATGTCTCCATTTCTTGAGAGCTTGAACAATAGCATAAAATTATTGATCATAGACTGAATACTTCCTCTTAGAATCATTCAATTTCTCACTGTAAAAAGTAATAGGTTGGCCTTCTTGACACAATACTACCCCGATTAAACTTCCATTTGCATCACAATTAACATCAAATAGCTTAGAGAAATTAGGTAAAACTAGCATCAGTAATTCATCTACCATATACTTCAAGGTCTTAAAAATTATGTTAGCTCCATGTGTCCACTTCAAATATTTCTTCACTCCTCTCATTTTCTTTGTCATAGCATTTAAACTAGAATTTTTTGTAGAAACTTTCCAATCCATGAAAATATTAGACTTCACTAGCATTCTCAGGTGTAGGCCATTTCAGAATTGCTCTTACTTTCTTAGGATCCATCTTCAAACCTTTAGCTGAAATCACAAAACCCAAGTACACTATCTCTTCCTTCATGAAAGAACATTTCTTCAAGTTAATCAAAAACTTTTCCTCTTTCAATCTATGTAATACTTGTCTCAGTTGCAACAAGTGATCTTCCTTACTCTTACTAAATATCAAAATGTCATCCAAGTAAACAATTACAAACCTCCCCAAGAATTTTTTAAGAGATCATTCACCAACCTCATAAAAGTACTAGGTGCATTAGTCAAACCAAAAGGCATAACCAATTACTCATACAAACCTTCTCTTTTCTTGAAAGAAGTCTTCCATTCATCTCTTTCTTTGATTTTGATCTAATGATAGCCACTCTTTAAATCAATCTTGGTAAATTATTTTTGTCCACTCAAATAATCCATTCTATCATCCATCCTAGGCAATGGAAACTGGTATTTCATTGTGATCCTATCTATAGCTCTTTAATGTGTACAAATTCTCCATCCTCCACTCTTCTTAGGTGCCAACATAGCTAGTACTACACATGGACTCAAAGTTTCTCTGATCAAAACCTTCTACAACAATTCTTGAACTTTTATATTCAATTATTCATTCTCTGTAGGTGTCAACTAGTGAGGTTCCTATTAGGTAAGTTGGCTCATAGTATCAGATCCATGCAATGAATGATGCTTCAAATATGAATGAATGATACATTATTTCAAATAATATCTTGGAATTTGTGTCAACAATTCTTTAAATTCTAATGGTGAATTATCATTTGTCTTTACAACTAGTCTATTAGAAATCAAAGAACAAAACACATCATTCTTCTTTAACCCCTTTATGAACATTTTTCCTTCAACCAAGAAAAATTTAATAGTAGTACAATTCTCACTCATTATATACTCTTCTACCAAAGGTAACAAACCTTGTTTCTTCCCATTATCCACAATAGTTTACCTATTCAATCTACCATCATGTATAGCTTGTCTATCATACTACCATGGTCTACCCAACAAGATGTGACAACAATCCATTGGCATAATATCACAAAGAAATTCATCATGATAGTTTCCAATCTTAAATTTCATAAGACATTGTTAATTTAACAAATTTTTATGCCCATCCTTAATCCAATAAATCATATATGGCTTAGGATACTTCATCCTCGATAACTATAACTTTGTAATCAGCTCTTTTGATGCCAAATTTTCTAAACTTCCACTTCCAATGATCACCTTGTAACAATTTCTGAAAAATTTACATCTGATTTTGAATAATCCTCTCCTTAGAGGGTCCTCTTTAGTTCCCTCATTCCACAAAGCTCTTCTAATAATTGAGTTTTCACCACCTTCCAATTTTTTCATTGAATTAGGTGAATTATCCTACACAAGTGCATTCCTGATACTTCTACCAACCTTCTTACATTCAAATTCCCTATGTCCTTCTTCACCACACTTAAAACAATTTCACTTAAACCAATTTTTTTCTTCTATTTTATTATCATTACCTCCAGGGTAACTACCTCTTGTATAACCTCCTCTTCCTTGGTATGAAATTTATCCTTTCTATTCTGATTTACCTTAATCCTAATTTTTTTTATCCTAATCATATTTTCTACTTTTTCCATAATATCTACCTCTTCCTCTATACTACCTCTGCCTTCTACCTCTATTCATTCCTTTTGTTTAGCTTTTCTTCTTCCTTTAACAAAAATTGATAGGATTTCTCAATGCTATTCATCTTGACCAAACTGATTTCATCTTGCATAGAAGTTCTCAATCCATTTAGGTACCTTACAACTCTTTCAACTTCATCATCCATATATGTCCAGATCTGATATCCAATCTATAGAACTCTTTAGTATATTCCTTTACAGTAGTGTCCCTTTGTTTCAAATTTTCAATTCTTCTCAACAAAATAACTTGATAGTCACCCATAGGAATTTATCCTTTAATTTTTCTACCATATTATCCCATACCTTGACCTTTTCCTTTCCTCTTCTCTATCAATCAAGCTACATATTTTTCCACCATAAAGATGCATGTCCTTTAAATTTTGTACCAAAAAAATTCACCTTCTTATACACCGATGTAACTTTATACTTAAAATATTTCTCCATTTCATAGATCCAGTCCAAAAATTCATCTGAATACAAATTTCCATGATATTTAGGAGGATTGAATGTGGTTTTCCATTCACACTTGTTAAAGCTCTTAGAAATATTTCTTCACCTTGTTCAATAATAAGGGCTTGTTCTTATCCTTCTACTTCTTTCGCTTCATCTTCACTAACATCTTCAATAGATCTTCATCTTCTTTGGGCTATCTCAACAACTTCAATCCTAGCAGAAATTTGTCTCAACATATCCAACATAGTAAGATCAACATTATAAGGTATTTTCCTTATTGCATTTTAGGTAAGATACAATTTCAAAATTGTGATAGTTCAACTTCTTTATCTATGTATATGTCACATAAGATTGTGAAGGATAGTGTATAGATGGTTCTATGTAAGTTTTTGTTGGATAAACTTCTATTGAATGTAAATATGTCTTGACATAGGGGAGAGGAGGATAGGGGAAAAAGGAACACCCTAATCCAAATCTACCTTGGATAGATCACACACAGAAGAAACAACACACAAATAAGAGAGAGAATGCAGATCGGATCCTTTATATTTCATCAAATAGATTCATACATGTCAGGCTATAAGGCCTTCCTAGTTAGGGCATGATATTACAATTCAATTACAATAGTCCTCCAACATGCGAGGATTCAGAAACTATCTTCAATCTTCAAACTTCTATCTTCTATCCAAACTTACCCCCTAAACTACAATCAAAGACTACAATATATATAAGAGGCTACCAAACAAGCCGGCCTTCAGATCCACCATTAGTAGAAGGAACAACCAGATGTAGGTCCACACACTTCCCAATGATAGATACCAATATTAAATCTGTGACAATCATTAAGTGCACAAGTCAACCTCAATAGAAAACTAAAAAAAAACACTCGGTAAGAAAGGATAACTGAGTGCTAGGGAATTGTATTGCCTCTCCAACTCTATCATTACAAAGAAGTAATAGAGCCTCAAACTTTGGATTGCAAGTATAATGAGGTAAGTATACTTGATGTTAAATACTATTTAATCTAACTAAGAATATGTTGCAATAAATGAAATACTATGATGTTATATCAAGTTGTTATTTACCCTTTTGAATAGTATATTCATGATGGTACTTTATTGATTAAATATATTAGTTTTTACATTCAAAATATTGGATTAGTAAGTTATGATGATTGTCACTAATTCTTAGATACTGTGCCTTATATGCCACTGAAAATTTTAGGAAGATTTAAATTGACATATGCCCATATTGTTAAAAATGATTTATTTAAATACTTCAAGATAATGCAATAATATATGATTATATGTTGTGTATGATATACCACATTTTTCTATGCATTTTTCCTATTGGTGTTGGTACGAAGTGATACGAAGCCATAGTCACTTGCTTGCGAGATCCACACGGTGTCCCATTATCCTTCATTATGATTATCGGTGTTATATTTGCTTTGGTTATTTATATATTATGAACAATTGCACTTGATGTTTGCATGTTACTGAATAGGTACCACACACATTCACCCTCAGCTGTAGGGATTGAGTGTGTGTCTATGTGCCTAACAGTCACATAGAAGATAGTAGTTCTGACCTTTCATACTAAGCCAATATCGTCATTGTTTGGATGATGCATCCATAATTTATTAGTATATTACTCTCTCTGATACAAGTTGGTAAATCTAGAATTCATATTGCATATTGTGAAAGACCAGTTGTGTGTTTGTGCATTAGAGTCTCGTAGTTGTCGCTAAACATGATTTAATTAATAATGTTACTTTTAATTATTATTATAAAATATTTTACATTTTTTTTTTATAATTTTATCGTAGTGCTTTTCCATTTAATTAGAATTGGATCAATTAATCCAAGTTGAGTTCAAGGTGAGTTTGGGGTTCTAATTTATCTTAATTTAAGTTATTGTTTAATCATTTTTTAGTTTTAAGTGGAAAAAATGGCTTATAATGAGAAATTAGAACTCATTTGGAAACTTTTCATTTTTTGGAGAGTAAAAATTGTTCAAACCCTCTTGTAAGCAATTTAAGGATTTTCTTGTTGCAAGCGATCTGGTTGTCGGATTTGAGCACAGAGTGGCTAGTTAGAATCGTGGCGGGATTGCTACACTATGCCAAAATTTTCATCTATTTTTATGCCGTATTTATTTCTTCCCTTTCATTTTGGATTTCTCCTCTTGCTATGAGGAAGGGCTTTCTATATCTTTTATTTTAATCCATCTTTTTGCTTGAAGTAAATTGTAGTAGTTTAGTGGGATGAAAATAGACATTTTTGTACGTATTTCTTTCACCTGGTTGAGTTTGTATGAATTTGTGTATGCTTGCATTTTGGAGAAATGAAGTAAAATAGTGTTATGCTACCCAAATTTTTAGAAATAATGAAAATGTGAATTTTATGTTAAAAGAGGGGTGTTGGGAACTTTTAGAACCAAAGGGTATATTTAGATTTTTTGACTTTTGAAAGTTGAAAAATGAAGTTATTTTAATAGAGTTTATGAGAGTTTATGATTTTGCTTGAAAAATGGAAGAAATGTAAAAGGTGGAATTTGGGTGTTTTGAATTCATATTATTTTGTGGAATGATAGAATTATATAATAGAATTTTTTACTTGACTCAATTTGAGTCAATTCTCATATAGTTATGGTCATTTGAAGATTGCATGTGAGTAGTGATATAAAAATGCCAATGTGATAATTTATGTGAATAATAGAACTTCATTGTGAATTGGGAATTGGAATTTTATTTGAAAAGTGTGTTGTTGGGTAGATTTAGACCAATGGGTTTTAATTTTGTAGCCTAAATCCAAATTTAATTTTTGGACTTTTTATTCATCGCACCGTTTTGTGTGCTATCCAGAACCCATCATTCGTCATGTTGTGCATGAATTAGATTTTTATATAAGTTGTCTTTGCCACAAAGAATATGATGGAAAATTCAAAATGGTTATATGACATTTTGGGTATTTTTATATTTTGGTCTGAAAGTGACCTTTCAAGTTAAAATGCTGATTTTTAGAAACTTTATCGAATTTTGCCAGAAATTGGTATTTTTATGTTTTGAGCTCTTTGCTCAATATTTGGGTAATAGACATATCATGAAACATGTAAAAATATTTATACTACATGTTTATTTATTAGATCATCTTGAGATTCGTGTTGTTGGCAATGTGGCCAATAGAACGTGTGGTATGTAATCTTCTTACTTCGAGTGTTTTTTTTTTTTATGTCGGTGTAATTTTACCTTTGTTATTTTTTTTTCTTTTTCCCTTGTGATGGTACACCTCATACTTGAAAATGAATTCTTATTTGGTATGTGGATGTAGAGTGTTGAGACCGCATCCAAGATATAGTTGAGTTATGCTTTTATGTCAAATTCTGAGGGACTCGTACCTTTGGTATTGAGACCAATTAAGTTTACTTAATCCTTATGATATTTATGATTTTTTGAGTTCTTTTGATTTATGTCTTGTTGCATATTTTTTTTGGATGTACTTTGTCATTGTGATGAGATGACCTTTTTAGTACTGAGTAGTGACCTTGTTGTTCTATTAATGTGCACCTTAGACATTGGTCCACATGTTGAGTGTTCTCCATGTTGTGATGTATTTATACTTATGTATATAGTGTTGGGTCATGGTACTCTCCTATGAGTTATGCATTATTTGGCATGTGTGTTAGCCACCTCCTTGTTTGCATGTTTGTCTTACGTTTGTGGTCGGACTACTATCTCCACAAGAATGGGGGTTGGGCCTACAAGTACCATATGGTTGGCAGGCATTCCTAACTATACCACTGCTAGGGATCGCTGTATAGAGATGAACTTCCTCTAGCTTTAGCACTTAGAGCTTGAGAGATCATTTCTCTTGTTGCATTGTATATGTAAGTATATTTACCTTTGATTATGTTCACTCTTGATGATGAGTGTTTATGCTCTTTACGTTATTGTTCTTCTTATGATGATCAAAATATGTATCTAAAATGTTAGGATATCTAGATGTTGAATTAGATGTATTTTATAATTTTAACATATTTGAGTGCCTATGTTCTTGATATATGTGTTTCCGGTACTCCCCTATGTGGATATTTCTCTTTACTTTCTTGTTTTTGTTTAGAGAATGTCGCATCTCGTTAGTCATTTCCTAGAAAGTGAGAATTTACACATGTGTGTTAAGTTAGATCTTTCTATCTTTGTCATGCCCATAATTTTTCACTCAAAAACTCACCAATTTTTTTTTAAAAAAGGTTATATAAGTTTAGGTTTAAGGTTATAAGTTGACGTGCAGCCCGAGCATATCAAAAGGCCCATCCAATCCTAGGGTTAAGTGACACATCTTATTCTCAATCCAATTGTGTAATCATACTCTAAGATGCAAGTGCGTCAGTAAATGGGTTAGAATCTTCCTCTAAACTTTAGGTCTAACTAAGTTTAAATCAGTTGATTAGCATAAAGGGTTAATCTTTAATTGGAATTTGGTTTTCTTAAAATGTTAGATGCCCATAAATAGAAAAATCTCTAATTTTCCATAAAGACCTTATGACATAGTTTCCTTAAGTGAACTATAGCAAGAAATTTTTCTTAACCTCGGGTGAAATTAACTAAGTTAATCATACTAGATTAAACAAATTTGAAGAATTCTATAACTAATTTAATCAAACTTACTAGTTTAAACAAATTCCTCAGTAATTATTAAATGACGCCATAATTTTTATTTTTTTTTTAAATATTAATTATTGATATTTAATAATTAATAAAATTATTAAATAACATCATGATTAAACATGAATAATTAATTAATCATTATATTAATTAATAATAAGTATTAATTAATATAATTATTAGATAACAAATAAGTAAATTAATCATTAAATAACAAAACTAAATATTTAATAATAATTATATTAATTAATGATATTTAATTAATATAATTATTAAATCTCAACTAAATAAATTAACTATGAAATAATATATAAATTAAAAATTAAAATAATTATCAAATAAAATCATTAATAAATAATATTATTAATATTAAAATTATTATCAAATAAAAATTATTAATAAATAAAATTATTAATTAAATTATTAATAAATGAAATTAAAATAAAATTTAAAATTAAAAAAAATGCACATATCATAATTTTTTTAAAGTCCCAAAGGGACTGTGGCAGACCCCACAACCCTGTCACAGTAGGCTTGCCTGCCTACGACAGTGTACCACCTTGCCGAGGCAGGATGGTACCCTGTCATGGCAGGGAGGCCCTATCAGGACAGAGCACAGGGGGTTGTGGGGGTCGTGGTCTCATGAAAGGTGGGGTCCATGCGCCCCCTTCCCCCCCCCCCCCCTTTCACACTTTTTTTTTTAAAGTTTGTTTTATATATATATATATATATATATATATATATATATATATATATATATATATATATATATATATATATATATATATATATATATATATATATATATATATATATATATATATATATATATATATATATATATATATATATATATATATATTTATTATTTCATTATTTTATTTTTATTTTTAAAAAACCACAACACACTTGGGGGTAAGAGATGTATATATATTTTTAAAATAAATTTTATTATTTGTTTGCACTGACAAGAATATATATATATATCTATATACTATTTCTTGTAAAAGGCATTTGAGTGCCTTTTTGGGGTGACCACCTAGGCGGGTCCTCTAGAATGACTTGGCTTCCACTAGGCCAAAGAAAACATTATTTTATTCACTCTGGTATTGGAAAATGTATGGAAAATTTTTCCATACATTTTCCAGAGACCTGTAGGTCTCTATTTGACAACTTTTGCTTGTTTTTTTCTTTCTTGCATTTGATTCTCTTTCATTATTATTTCTTTCCACTGAGTTTCTAGGGAGTATATTAGATCTAGTATAATTCATTTTTGTATACATAGGATAGGATGAATCTTCTCCTCCAAATTTAAATAATCAACAATGAATTTAACATAATTTTGTTTTCACAAGAATAACTCAACTAAAGAAAATTTTGAACTTCTTTCACCTAACTTGTCCACTTGAATAACTATTCTCTTTACATACTAATGTTCATATTTGCTAAGGGAGTTGCTTTAATAAAATTTGAACACTCTTCAATACAAATTTTCAAGCAAGCATTCTACTATATTTTCATTTCTTAACATTGGATTCATTTCACAATAACTATATCATTTTCACAATGACTTTTTTTTTTTTTCCAAGGAGAAATTCATGAAACTAAAAATAAAATATTACAAAACTAAGCCAACAAGATCTTTACATTTGAAAGGAAGGAATACATTTCTCATTTCTGCATTGAATACATATTACAATACAAGATCATTACTTTCCTACAACTTAATGTGGAAAGGAAGAACTTAAGTTCAATACAAAAGTTCACTTCAAGTTTCAACAACACAATATTGAACAAGATGAAATATTACAAGGAGTGATATGTTCACCCATTCAAGACTCAAAATAAATTTAATACTAAGCTACAAATATTCAAGATAGGGGTGGTATCAAGCTTTCAATCCACACAATGCTTTTGCTTCAAAATGACAACAAGGAAGTCCACTCCAAGAGCCTTCTCCACATGATCATAGCCTCAATAATCTTACAAATAAAATTTATGGAAAGACCATGGGATGCTCACCTCCCATCATAGGCTTCTAGGAATCCACCCCTGAGTTTGGGGAACATCAAAAAGACAAGGAGACAATCAAGAAAACCCACAATAATATCAACATAAAGAAACATAATGAAAACTCCCTTTCAAGGCTAAACAAAGAGTCTCAAAATGACTCAAAAAGAGGGGTGAAGGTGGAACCATTTCAAGGGGAGAAAGCACATCTCATGATAAGAGATAAGCCATCACTTGGCTTCCTCATCATGCATCTTTCACCACAAGCACAATCTTAACAAAATCTTTATGACCCCCAATATACAAAACAACAATAGAGATGGCTACATGGAGCCCATACATCCATGTTTCATCCCTCTCCTATCTAAGGAGAGACTCTACACCCTTGAATGTCCCAACAATCCCTTCAACCCCAAGGCTAATCTTCCCTCCCAAGGGTGAGTATGGCCTTGAAATCACTCCCATAATAAAAATGCAAATCAAGAAATTCAAGAACTTCATAAAAACTTCACTTTCACAACACAAAGAAAATAACACTACAACCAAAATAAGATTCACATAACATCCATTACCACAAAAAGAACAAGATCTCAACCACATACACTACAAGAAACAATAACTACATTTTGCATACAAACAAATAACATACAAGAGATCTCTTTCTCTCAACATGAAAATAAGAATAAGAAAAATGAAGAATACCACCAACCTTGATCCAAGCTATGGAAGAAAGTTGATGAAGATTTTTTCCACTTTCCAAAGTCCTCTCCAAATTAGCAAATCTCTAAGTCTAGAGAGTGGGTATCAAACTCTTCCGAAAGAAGAGTCCCCTCGAAAAAGGCATGTTGGAAATATTCAGGAATTAACCGAGTTACTGAGAGGGGAGGGGTGAATCAGTAACTCCAAATTTTCTTTCAATTATAGATGTATTAACATGTAATTTATTTTAACCTTTGCATACAAAAAGCATGAAACTTAAAAGCATTCACAATAATGATACATAGATTTGGTTACCCAGAAACCTTCCAAAAAGAAAGTAAAACTGGGGTGGGGATGAAACCCACAAAGCTTTAGTACTGCAGAATAAAGTTGGCCGGTTAAGGCTTACAATTTGATCACTTCTGATGATCTGCCCTGTTAGGAACAAAAAAGGATTGCTAGATCCATGTTGTTAAAGGATTTACAAACATACAATGAAGTATGCACTCGGTAAAGAGATTTTACAAAAGACTGTTAAGTCTACCCGGTTAAAGGATTTAGTACTGATTCACCTGTTAGGATGAAATAGTAGATCTCTTTCTTTGCAACTAGATTGTTGATTGAGATTCGTTGATGTACTGATCACCTTCTGTGATGAATTTGTCTTTTCTATTCCTTATACTGCTGAAGCCCTTTGTAATTTGCTTATCTCTACCTTTCTTTCTTTTTCACATACATGCTACTACATACATCTTGGCATTTTTACAACATTGTTTATATACAATTCTTAAACAATTAATTACAATTATAATTACAAAGTCGGCTTGACAAATAAACATAAGTGCTACTAAGTCAGCCCAAGTATGGTTACACGATTTCTGCAAACTAACTTGGTGACTTTCTGATACTCGGCATCATCATGCACTTGGTAGAAGTGAAGGCATGGTTCATACTGACCACTCGGTAGGTTTTGAACTCGGTAAATACTGGTGACTTGGTAGACATGATGTTACTCGGTTTACACTGTCCTGCTCGGTTTGTACTAACTTGCTCAGTTTGCACTGTCTGCTTGGTTTGCACTGTCTGCTTGGTTTGCACTGTCTACTCGGTTTGCACTGTCTGCTCGGTTTGCACTGTCTGCTCGGTTTGCACTGTCTACTTGGTTTGCACTATCTGCTCAGTTTGCACTGTGTACTCGGTTTGCACTCAGAATGCAAATAAGTGTTGTCACTAGTGGCAATTCTACTTAATTCCAACAATCTCCCCCTTTGGCATTAGTGACAAAAACACTTATTGGCCAAAACTTATATACATGAACCATGCTGAGTTTTATTTTGATTTTTCAAAATTTTTCTTTGTTATAGGGCTTTATACATTGTCTCCCCCTTTCAATGTGCTAACTTTTTCTATACAAATCTTCTTCTATACATATATCTCCCTCTATACATATCTTTGATCTTCTATACATATATCTCCTTCTATACATATCTCCTCCTTTTTGGCGATAATGCCAAAGAATCATATACAAGTGATTTACAGAGAGAATCCAAAATTTGATAGAAAATTAGAATGTACCTTCATTATTAGTGCCAGGGTTCTGTCCCAACTTTCTTGCAGAATCTTGCATGTTTGGATAGCAATTTGGACTTCTGCAGAGAGTTCAATCATGTGATCTGCTATAGAGAACTGATTGTCATGAATCAATGTTTTGGAATGTTCAATGTGCTTATACATTGTATTCATGATAGGAAGGATCATGTGTTGGATGTCTAGCAGTGTGGACCAGATCCTTGTGTCTTCTTTCAGTAGATCTGACTGCATATTTGATAGATATGATACTTTCATGTGATGAGCAGAGCTTGAACTTGGTTCAAGTTGCAGCTTCTGCATGCTAATCTTCATATCCTCATCCATTTTATTCATTTTATCCTTAACATCCTTTGTGAACTCGATAATATTGCACAATCTGGCCAAAAGAGAGGTAGCATTCGAATAGGTAGATTCAATGTTTGACAAAACTGAAGACAATTCTACTTGGTTAATAGCTATGTGCTGAGCAATGTGCTTAAGCACTTTATTGTTGAATCTCTTCTCGGCTCTTTCAACTAACTTTTCTGTCCCAGATGAGTCCTCATTGTATTTATTGACTGCTTCTGCTAATTGTAGCAAAACATGTTGGGAGGAGTCTACTTTAATACCTAATGCATCAGACAAAATGTCCTTAGCATCCTTGATGATTTGATATTCCTTGTCTCTCTCCTCTTTAAGCTTCTTTTGCTTTGCTTTCCTTTGAAGGATTTCACCTATATTTTGCATTTGGTCCGCTGATAGATTTGCAAAATCTAATGTTGGAGTCTCTATTTCTTCATCTAGGTCTATATCCTCTACTATATTCTTACCCAAAAATCTTATGCTCGGTTGAGCTTTAGGCTTATCTGTGCTTAATGCCTTAGTAGTAGTGACAATAGACATAGTTGGACTAGCTATAGAGACTGGTATACTTTCTACTGGAGAACTTAAAATATTTACACTTGTAGATTCAAAAAAAGGAAAACTTACAGCTGGAAAACTTGATGATGTGGGAGACTGCAACTCGGTAGAAGAAATGGTAGTTGCTTCTGTTGTTGCTATGGATGATTGGACAAATGTTGAAGTTGTCACAACCATGCTTGAAGGTGTCTCCGGGCTGGATGTAGAAACTTTTACTGGAGAGGTAGGAAGGGATGAAATGGCTTCTGCTGCTATCCTCACAGTATCATCTACCTCAGTGGCTTCTTCTTGTTCATCACTATCATCTTCAATGTCTTTTATTATGACTATTTCAATACTCGGTTGGTGAAGGTGGTATATGTTCTTCCATGTGGCATTTGCAGCCTTCACAACTGATTCGATATTGTTGATCAAAATCAAACAAGTATTGAACCTTAATGTCATCTTATTTTCATTGTCCTTCAATGCCTTCTTTACTTCATCATTTTTCAAGCTCGGCATTAACTATCTCAGGGTTTGATCAAATATGTCTATCACAGTTTGCTTTGCATTGCTCCATCTCATTTTTATTGGATTTAATAAGACAGCTGGAACCTGTGGGGCTATGTCATCAGGAGAGTATTTCCACTATCCCATCTTTTCAACAACAGCATCTTCTATTTCCTTTTGTTCTATTTTCAATCTAGTTTCATATTTAAAATATTTTATGTTACTTACTCCAGATCCTGATCCGTCTCTAAAGAGTTTGATCCTTTCTTGAAAGTTTAGAGGAGACCTTTTGAATACTATGTCTTTATCTGCCTTGTCTTCCTTACCTCTTGCATTTCTCCTTGTAAATACAGCAGTGGGAGGCTTAGGTTCCTTAGTGATGAATACCTTTCCTTTCTTCTTTGTAGGTTCTGGTTCCTCTGTTTTCTCATCCTTTTCCTTTTCTTCTTCATCGATATCTTCTTTGTCCTCGGTTATCATTTGCATTTTGGCTATCCTCTTCTTTCCTTTGTTTACCGCCTGTGGAAGCTTTATGCTTAGTTCAATTCTCACCTTAGCTTCATCATATGTTCCAAAATATGGAGCTTTGGGATTGACAGGCTGATTAAGAAGAGCTTCAATGATATTCTTGGTTTCATCAATATTTACCTCATAAGGAAGAGGTTTTACATATACAGTCCTCAGTTTGGCTGCTTGAATATATACATTGTCACAATCCACCATAAAACAAATGTCATCCTTGTAATCTTCCACCAACTTCTGCGGAATCCGGAATCTGTCATTCATTTTCTCTTTGAAAGACTCAAAATAATTATCCATGATGCTTTCAAAATTTTCACCCATTTTTGAGATGTATTCATTTATTTCATAAAGGACTGGCACATCTTTTCTCCATACAACTTTTCCTTTAGAAGGGAAGAATTTCTGAGCATAGAAGAATAAACAGACCAATAAGGATCCAAACTTACATGGATTGTTTTTGGAAGTTTGAATGCTTTCCATGTTTTTGTTAAACTGCTTTAACAATAAGTCTGCTAGGTCAAATGTTAAGTTGTTCTTGACCACTTTGTATGCTAGGTCAATAGCTTCACAGGAGACACTATTCTGTCGACTAGAACTGTAAATCTTATGGGCAATTATGTGTGTACCAAACTTCAGTTCAGCATCGGTAATGCTGCTAACTTTCATGCCTCTACCATCCCATTCGGCTAGGGTTTTCTTCTCTAGTTCTGTCCGACCTAGGGTTTTGGTAGTTTTTACTTTGTTCAACATGGGAAGACCGGTGATTTGATGAATCATCTTCTTTGTGATCTCTATGGGTTTCTCTAGCCAAATCTTGCCATCATGTACACGGCTGAGAATGTATCTAACCCATTTCTCCTAAAAGTTTCGAGGTAGATGTGCAATGTGAACTAAACCTTTATCTTCCAGATGTTTGTGCTTGGGTTTCAGAATACCATCCACACATAGTTCCTCACACACAATATCTAGTTCTAGGTTCCCCATTTCATGAATTGAACAATTGAAATGATTGCGGATATCATTAATAAGTAGTACCTTAGGAGGAATCTAAGATTGAGCTCCATTCGGATCTAGGGCTGCTACAATTGTGGGCACGATTTTGAAATCTAGTGCTTTCCATTCCCCTTGGACTAACATATCAGATCCTTTCTTCACTGAAGTGCTGGATGATGCCATGGTAACTCACAGAAAATTCTTTTCGCAAAAGTATTGAATCGCTGGGTTGCTCTTGAAATTTTCTGCTCTCAAAGTGCTAAAGGTTTGCGGTGAAGAATGAGTTCGATTACTTGCCTTTTGTTTACAACTCTATCATTAATGCTCAGTATAAATTAGGGTATGAATTCTGACAGACTGTCACCCACTAAGAATTAATTGCTTGGTAAAGACTTCACAACTTGGTGAACTTGAGAATTCATATTGCTCAGACCTTGCTTGATAAAGACTGGTACCGACCTTGCTCGATAAAGACTGATACCAACCTTCTTGTGATCTTACTGCATCTTGCATGCTGATTTAGATCTTTCTTTTAATTTGGTTCTGGAACTGCTTGAGATTGGTCTGTAAGAATACAGTTCCAGTGCTTTCTTGGAAATTTAGTTTGAGTCGGTAGAGCCACCCATTCCATTACTTGGACTGGTTTGCTCGGTAGATTTAGGAATCCATTTTTGTCTCACCTATTTCTTGACCTTAGTTGCTTCATTCTTCTTTCCATCTTCAACTTCACTAGCATTCATGCAGTTTCTGGCTATGTGACTGAGTTTAGTGCATTTGAAGCATCTTACAGTAGTATCTCTTTTCCTTAGATGATGTTTTATGCAATTCATGCCAATGTGTCCATATTCTCCACAGTAATGACATCTACACCAGGTGTTGTAGTCCCATCCAAACATTGCCTTCATAATTTGTTCTGCTGGATTGAATATTTTGGATCTGCACTCGGATGCCTTGTGACCTTGTTTGTTGCATTTGTGACAATTACCTCCGAATCTTGGTTTTTCCCTGCATTCATTTGCTTTGTGACCATGTTGATTACAGTTGTAGTATTTTCCATTGAATTCTACTTTTTCATTGTTCCAACATTTATTTGAAGTATGTCCTATTTTACCATAGTGATTACAAGTAGGTTTCTGATTCCTTTGAGTACCTTTCTTAGAAGATTCACCTTCTCCTTTGTATCCAAGTCCTGCTTTTCCTTTTTGCCTATGAAGATTTCGCTCATACAGCTGATTCAAGTCTTCTTGACTTTTCAGCATTCCTTCATTGATTTGTTTTTCAGCGTTTAGGTCATCCACCAATCTTAGATTGATTTCCTTTTCAGATCTTAGTTCTTCTCTTGTGTTTTATATTTCTGATCTTAGATTCAGAATTTCCTCATTTGTATGAGAGATCCAATCAATTAGGTTTTCTAGCTGAAGGGTTTTATTTTGGACTTTAATGTTCCTTCCATCTAATTCATCTTTCAACTTGTTTCTTTGTTCCAAGATCTCACAAAATCTTGTAGAGTGTAGCTCTTGTTCTCTTTTTAATTTTCTCACTTCTTCCTGCAGAGACCCATTCTTTTCTAGGAGTTCTTTGACAGCATTGTTTGCTTCATCTGAGCTGTTTGAGGGAAAAAGATCTTCAATCTTTTCTTCAATGTAATTCTGATCATTCATCTGATTTGAAAGTTCCTTCCTTCTTCTTAGGGATTGGGAAAGATGTTCTTTTGCTTCTTTAAGTTTAGCTATGGCCATTTCCAGATCTAGCTTTTCATTTTCAATCACCTTGTTCAGTTTGAATACCTCCATTGTCTTGGATCTTTGCTCAAGCTAGTTAAGCTTTGTCTTGAGAACCAATGCTGCTCTGATACCAATTGTTGGAAATATTCAAGAATTAACTGAGTTATTGAGAGGGGAGGGGTGAATCAGTAACTCCAAATTTTCTTTCAATTACAGATGTATTAACATGTAATTTATTTTAACCTTTGCATACAGAAAGCATGAAACTTAAAAGCATTCACAATAATGACACATAGATTTGGTTACCTAGAAACCTTCCAAAAAGAAAGTAAAACTAGGGTGGGGATGAAACCCACAAAGCTTTAGTACTGTAGAATAAATTTGGCCGATTAAGGCTTACAATTTGATCACTTCTGATGATCTGCCTTGTTAGGAGCAAAAAAGGATTGCTAGATCCACCTTGTTAAAGGATTTATAAACATACAATGAAGTATGCACTTGGTAAAGAGATTTTACAAAAGACTGTTAAGTCTACCCGGTTAAAGGATTTAGTACTGATTCACCTATTAGGATGAAATAGTAGATCTCTTGCTTTGCAACTGGATTGCTGATTGAGATTCGCTGATGTACTAATCACCTTCTGTGATGAATTTGTCTTTGCTGTTCCTTATACTGCTGAAGCCCTTTGTAATTCGCTTATCTCTGCCTTTCTTTCTTTTTCACATACATGCTACTACATACATCTTGGCATTTTTACAACATTGTTTATATACAAGTCTTAAACAATTAATTACAATTATAATTACAAAGTCGGCTTGACAAATAAACATAAGTGCTACTAAGTCGACCCAAGTATGGTTACATGATTTTTGCAAACTAACTCGGTGACTTTCTGATACTCGGAGTCCACTGCATTACTCGGCATCGTCATGCACTCGGTAGAAGTGAAGGCACGGTTCATACTGACCACTCGGTAGGTTTTGAACTCGGTAAATACTGGTGACTCGGTAGACATGATGTTACTCGGTTTACACTATCCTGCTCAGTTTGTACTAACTTGCTCAGTTTGTACTGTCTGCTTGGTTTGCACTGTCTGCTCGATTTGCACTGTTTGCTCGGTTTGCACTGTCTGCTCGGTTTGCACTTTCTGCTCGATTTGCACTATTTGCTCGGTTTGCACTGTCTGCTCGGTTTGCACTATCTACTCAGTTTGCACTATCTGCTCAGTTTGCACTGTCTGCTTAATTTGCACTATCTGCTCGGTTTGCACTATCTGCTCAGTTTGCACTCAGAATGCAAATAAGTGTTGTCACTAGTGGCAATTCTGCTTAATGCCAACAAGGCGTCCACACACTATCTTAGGGATAGGATCTCACTCTAATTGGATGACCTTCCCAGGCTTCTTACAAGGTTTCCAAATAAGGAATCCTAAAAAGGTTGCCCAAAAAGTGGACCAAAGACTTGTATCATTATTGGATGAAACTCTACCCAAGAGCTTGCTTCAAAAGTGGATTTTCGGCCATTTTAAAAATCCAACTTTTGGAGGGGTCTTTTGGTCAACATGAGGTTGTCCTATGGTTAAAAATTCTCCTTACCCATAGGTATATCAAGTGGGCTTACTAAAAATAGCCCTAGCACTTCCCTAGACACCTTTTAAGCCTCCCAAAAACCCATGTGAAGCTCAAATTCGAAATTCATTGATATGATAAAACCTCAAGCTCCCTAACAAAGTGATTTTCATGGGGATCCTAAAGGGTACCTTCCTATGTTGGTGTTCAACCAATCTCCAAGTGGACATGTCATGCCCACTTGTACACACACATGTATCAAGTGACACAAATAAAAAGAGACATGTCACAAGCCATGTGGCATATCCACTTGGGTATTATCACATAATTCACATTTACAATTAAAAAATAAATCAAATACATTCATGCATCATACTTTTATGAATTAAATATATTACAACGAGGTTTTTGGCTTCTCACTAGAAGCAATCTTGGCTCAAACTAATTTTCACATCGATCTCTGCAATGGTTCCCCAAATTTACCATGGCCTATTTCCCTACACACTCAAGTCCAATATCAGTAGTCCAAGGTACATGTAAATTTCATAACTTTCATAGTCAAATAATTTTCAAGAAATTAATTGTAATTAATCCAAAATTTCACATGGCATAATCATTCATCTAAAACATACATACAACTCATCATGAAATATTCAATTCATCACTAAATTAAGTTTGTAGCATAATCATTGCATATATAATTCCATTGCGATTAAAAGTCATCATGAAACTCATAAACTTCCCTAATTGCACATCTCAATATTCCATCTAAATCAATCATCATAATGTTAGTCATAATGTATCATAAAGTCAACATTGTGAGTATAAAAAGCATCATAAAATGTAATGTATTCTCATCTACGATAATCAAATCTTTGTCTAAAATAGTAAAATCAACTTAGCTAATCAAAACATTAAGCCAATTACTAGGGCTACCATAATGATAATGGAAAAGCCATGGCAGGTCTAGGGTGAGGCCTCATATTGTCCCCTCCTAGGCATGAACTTCCTCCTGGAAGTTATGCCACTTAGGATTAAAGTTCCAGGGTTGATATCTAGCTTAGTCCATTAGATAAATTTAGAATCATTGATCTCATGCCATGAGGAATTATAATGTTGATTCATGTTAAGGATATGTTTTACCTCATTCTTTAATTAGTTCTAACATTTACAAGTATAAACATTGTACGATTGAACTGGTTATGCAAACATCACAATCTAATATTACTTTACGTAGTTACCATATCTTTTTCTAGCAATAGGATCACATAAGGTAATTCCATTCAAAAAACAAATGTTGGATCTGAGGTCACAAGGAGAGGCTCTAAAATGAGGGACATCTTGCTTACAACATATTCCAAATGTATGCTAACATCACTCTAGATGTTGGTCCCTATGAATTTCAATATCCAGAGTATAGGTCCAATATTATGCTAAAGGTATCATCTGTCACTCTACAAATCCTTATTTTGTACTAGCTTTATATTATATTTGTTGATAATATCATAATATGTAAGAAAAAGGATCATAAAGTAATCTTACAAGAACTATACATATCACAATCCAAAAAAAAATACTCTTACCAAGGCTACTAGCAGGGTAATAGATAGCGCTAATGACAAGGGTGAACATAGTGTGATGGGAAACTTCTTTACAATTTCTCCCTATATATAATAATAAAATATGATGGATTTCCCCAATAAATCTTCTCCCTCATACAACCTACCACAAAAATACTTTCCAACAATTGCAACCAGAAGAGCCTCATCAAGTAATCATATAATTCAACATTTTAAAAATGAAAAGAACATTTCGTCAAGTAAGATTCAAAAAGTGGCCACATTGGTAAAACTTAATAACAAAAATATGTAAAGACAAGTCCCTGAGGAAAATAAGGACATTAAGATAAAGTTTGGCTAAGCAGCCCACTCATAAATTAATTTCTTTTACATTGTTGGCAATCACAAAAATCAACTTGTGAAACAAAGTAAAATGAATGAAAGAAAATAAATTCAGCAATCCATATTCTCTGTAATCATTACATGAACTATGTGACCTTTTAAGGTCACTAAGAGAGAGGTGGGGAAACCTCAACATACATTTATTATGACAATATTTACAATATACCAATTATGTCCTGATGAGGATAAAGCATTAAGGGTTTTCCAAGAAAACATTGATTTGGAAAGAGAGGTAGACACAAAAAAAAAACTCGGGAGACAATTGCCTATTTACTAATAATAGTCTCACCTACTCTATAAGTTATTTTACTATATCCAATCATATAATCATGGTATTCACATTACAACATCCTCCTCTCCTAGAGAGAAGTTCCCACTACAATGTGGTTCACTTATGTCTCACTCTCAACAACATGAAGTACATCATCGTACTTACACAACATTTAAATGGCCCACTCACTTAGGCTAATAAGGCTTAGAAAAACTCTATTACAACACCTAGAAGGATAATAATTTTATGAACATAGGAATGACTAGAGATACAACAATTCTATGAGAACCCTAACTAATATAATTAATTCATAAGAGTATTTTTAGCATCGCAACCCTCAAGAAACTTCTCAAGTGGTTCTATTTGGTGAGTTGGCACTTGATGTCCACCACTATGTTCTTAGCTAATTGAACTAGTCACTCACTCAGGGTACTTCACATATCACTTCACTCATCACAAAAGGCATTCTGATAGTTAATTTATGATATTATACATATGTTTCATTATGTTTCCATACTACTCTCAATATTACCACTTAATATCCACTTTACACAACATTCCCAAGCATATTACATTGACTCACGAGGAGGGTTTCCTACCAATTTGTTCATGGTGTAAAGACATATAGTATGTTATACTTTAAGAGTCTAATGACTATCCATAAGGATTTAATGAACCACTTTCACAATCATATATTATGTTTGTTTAGGTCAAGCCCTCCATCTTATTGGACTCGATTAGGCATGTCCATCCAAAGGTTTTATATTCTCATTCATCATCCATATAGCATGTCTCTAAAGAAAAATTCTACTTTATAGTAGGTGATTTACTTTTGAGCTAACTCTGCAATGCACAAGGGACTACCCAAAAGTACAATCCCTAAATTCTATATTATTCTATTATAAACGCATTAACAAGGTTCCAATTTACTTATGCACTAATAATTTCAACAACATAGGATAGCCAGTCATTTATGCTAGATTAAATGTATATTATCTCTATTGTCTCCATTTGAGTCTCAAATTTATTTTTTTTGTCATTTTTTGTCCAAAGTTTCATTACAATTCATATTCTTTATTTACGAAACACTGACAAGAAGGCCATTGATTCATAGCTGACATCTACTTCTAGGTAATTCATAATTACCTTACAATATATTAGGACACAAATGAATTTTAGGTTACCTTTCCACCTTGACCCTTTTATCATCTTGGAAGTAAATCCTAATATGGGTCTCCACATTCATTTACCAAGTAACTCTATCGACACGTATTGTCTTCATTTTTACTATAGTCACTATGCACTTAGATTGATTGGTAATTTAATACTAAATTCTTAAGAACTCCCCTTACATTTTATTTATGAAATCTAAAGGAACCTCTAGGTAGTTGAATCTTCCATTAATTATATATATTAGCCTTTGCTTTCATATCTCCAAGGTGGGGTCGTCATGTGTTGATTCATTCTTTTGGCCAAGTTACAATTTACATTTTTACTCCTAGGGTACTCTTCTGTTATTAACATGTGCTTGATAAAGTATTTCTTATTTAAGTTGAAAAGAACATATCGAACAATTTATGCCACCTAGACTCTCAATAAAGAAGTTTCTAAATGTTTCCTCACAAGTAGTTTAAGTTGCTAGCACCACCATAACAACATTACCATCATAAATAATAAGGTTTTAAATTATGAACAAGATAAGGGTAGGTGGTTCCAATGTTGAGCATTGGTATACCCTTTGATTTATCCTCCGTTCAAGTATTATGTGAATCCTTCCACAACTGATGCTTTCCTTGATATGTGTAGCGTGTATAATCATGTCTTAATCTTACTTAATAATGTGGTCAAAATAATTGTAATTTATGTACCCATTGATACTGAACATAATCCGTCCATAACCCTCTTAAGTTATTCTTCTAGATATACTCATTATATTAGTTTGTATGAAATTATTATGCCATAACATGTTTCCAAGTTACTCTGACCCCTTAACTTGAGTTATTAAGATATATTGATGTTCCTAGTCTACCTGCTATAGAGAAATAATTACGTTGAATTATGAAATCAAATTAACCCAAAAAGTGATCCATCCTATATGGAATTGGAATTATAATAATTTGATGGATCCCAAGGGTCACAAGAATTCCCTTGATAAAGTAATGAAGGTCCATCATACTGTTTATTAAAACTACTAAAATTTATCAAAAATTATGTATAAAATTAGGTCTACTTGGAGAAACGTAATGGGTTTAGGTTCCAATGTGGAAACCTAGGCTCTGATACCAAGTGTCATGCCCATAATTTTTCACTCAAAAACTCACCAATCTTTTAAAAAAAAAGGTTATATAAGTTTAGGTTTAAGGTTATAAGTTGACGTGCACCCCTAGCATATCAAAAGGCCCATCCAATCCTAGGGTTAACTGACACATCTTATGCTCAATCCAATTGTGTAATCATACTCTAAGACGCAAGTGCATCAGTAAATGGGTTAGAATCTTCCTCTAAACTTTAGGTCTAACTAAGCTTAAATTAGTTGATTAGCATAGAGGGTTAATCTTTAATTGGAATTTGGTTTTGTTAAAATGGTAGATGCCCATAAATAGAAAAATATCTAATTTCCCATAAAGACCTTATGACATAGTTTCCTTAAGTGAACTATAGCAAGAAATCTTTCTTAACCCCGAGTGAAATTAACTAAGTTATTTATTCAACTAGCCAAACCCAAATAATCTTACTAGATTAAATAAATCAATTTAATTACATTATTAAATCAATTTAATTGCATTATTAAAACAATTATAAAGAGTTAACCTATCATACTAGATTAAACAAATTTGAAGAATTCTATAACTAATTTAATCAAACTTACTAGTTTAAACAAATTCCAAAGTAATTATTAAATGACACCATAATTTTTAAAAAAATAATTCTATTAATTATTAATATTTAATAATTAATAAAATTATTAAATAACATCATGATTAAACATGAATAATTAATTAATAATTATATTAATTAATGATATTTAATTAATATAATTATTAAATCTCAACTAAATAAATTAATTATAAAATAATATATAAATTAACAATTAAAATAATTATCAAATAAAATCATTAATAACTAATATTATTAATATTAAAATTATTATCAAATAAAAATTATTAATAAATTAAATTATTAATAAAAAAATTAAAATATAATTATAAATTAAAAAAGATGCATCTATCATAATTTTTTTTAAGTCCCAAAGTGACTGTGGCGGACCCCATCACCCTGTCGTGACAGGGTTGCCTTCCTATGGCAGCGTACCGCCCTGCCAAGGTAGGATAGTACCCTGTCATGGTAGGGCATGGTGGGATGTGGGGGCCATGGTCCCATGAAAGGTGGGGTCCACACGTCCCCCCCCCCCCCCCCCTTTCACACTTTTTTTTAATAACTCTTTTTTAAAAAGTTTGTTTTTTATATATATTTTTTATTATTTCATTATATATATATTTTTAAAAAAAAACCACAACAACAAACTTGGGGGTAAGAGATGTATATATATATATATTTTAAATAAATTTTATTATTTGTTTGCACTGACAAGAATGTATTTGTTTATATATATATATATATATATATATATATATATATATATATATATATATTTTGACAGGCCTTTTATAAGGCAACTAGTGATTAGACAAGTTGTCTTCTTTTTCTTTTATACATATATCTTTTATAGAATTATATATATATACTATTTCTTGTAAAAGGCATTTGAGTGCCTTTTTGTGGTGACCACCTAGGTGGGTCCCCCAGAATGACTTGGCTTCCACTAGGCCAAGGAAAACATTATTTTATTCACTCTGGTATTGGAAAGTGTATGAGAAATTTTCCCATACATTTTCCAGAGACCTGTAGGTCTCTATTTGACAACTTTTGCTTGTTTTTTTCTTTCTTGTATTTGATTCTCTTTCATTATTATTTATTTCCACTAAGTGTCTAGACAGTATATTAGATCTAGTCTAATTCTTTTCATATACATAGGATAGGATGAATCTTCTCCTCCAAATTTAAATAATCAACAATGAATTTAAGATAATTTTGTTTTCACAAGAACAACTCAACTAAAGAAAATTTTGAACTTCTTTCACCTAGCTTGTCCACTTGAATAACTATTCTTTTTACATACTAATGTTCATATTTTCCAAGGGAGTTGCTTTAATAAAATTTAAAAACTCCCCAATACAAATTTTCAAGCAAGCATTCTATGATGTTTTCATTTCTTAACATTGGATTCATTTCACAATAACTATATCATTTTCACAATGACTTTTTTTTTTTTTCAAGGAGAAATTCATGAAACTAAAAATAAAATATTACAAAAATAAGGCAACAAGATCTTTACATTTGAAAGGAAGGAATACATTTCTCATTTCTCCATTGAATACATATTACAATACAAGATCATTACTTTCCTACAACTTGATATGGAAAGGAAGAAATTAAGTTCAATACAAAAGTTCACTTCAGGTTTCAACAACACAATATTGAACAAGATGAAATATTACAAGGAGGGATATGTTCACCTGTTCAAGACTCAAAATAAATTTAATACTAAGCTACAAATATTCAAGATAGGGGTGGTATCAAGCTTTCAATCCACACAATGCTTTTGCTTCAAAATGACAACAAGGAAGTCCACTCCAAGAGCCTTCTCCACATGATCATAGCCTTAATAATCATGCAAATAAAATTTATGGAAAGACCATGGGATGCTCACCTCCCATCCTAGGCTTCTAAGAAGCCACCCCCGAGCTTGGAGAACCATCACAAAGGCAAGGAGCCAATCAAGCTAACCCAAAAAAACAACAACATAAAGAAACACAATGAAAATTCCCTTCCAAGGCTAAACAAAGAGTCTCAAAATGACTCAAAAAGAGGGGTGAAGGTGGAACCATTTCAAGGGGAGAAAGCACATCTCATGATAAGAGATAAGCCATCACTTGGCTTCCTCATCATGTATCTTTCACCACAAGCACAATCTTAATAAACTTGTTAGGTAATTTTCTTGTGGGTCAAGCTTGGCAAGGACATTGGCTTGATTCTCAGTAAAAAGGTTTCCAAGTTTGCAAGAAAATCCTAATTGATGAAGATTGGATAAGATCCTCCTTCTACTTTGAGCTCCACAGGACTTAGGCAGGTATTGTCTACAAATAGGTTACTATATTTCAAGTAAACTATGGAATGGTGGATTAGGTTTTCATTGTCATGCTATTTAGTTTCATAGAGGTATTTTTATGGAAGATAATCTTGAAAATAGCTGAGAACAACCTATTGCAGGATATGACTAATGAAACTCCTAGGATGATAACATGAACAATGGCATAAGTGTGATGAGTCCTTCTTTTTATGAGTAAAACTCAAGGAAGGCTAACCTTTGATTCACTCTACAAGGAATCAGCAACTATGGACTGTAAAACATCAGGGACAGTCCTATTTTTTAGGTACATGAACATGAAATGAAATGGTATTGATAGTGATGAATTTTGTGTTTGATGACTGAAAGGTGTTTGATTGACAAAGATCAAATCAATGCCTAATACTTTGGGCAAAGAGTCTAACATAAATCAATAGACGAATTTCTAGGAAATATAGTGATATGCCTTACAAACCACACACAATTTGGATAGAATGCCTTACAAACTATCTTCTCAATCTAGGTTTGCTACCATCAAGATCTTCCACAGATGTCTCTATTCTCTAAAATTGCACATAAGGATTTAATTCTTTCCTCGAAAGAAACTCATGCAACAATTAGATAGCTGCCTTACAACTAGCATGTTCCAAATGCCTTACAAATAGAGACATACAAGAATAAACACAAAGAAAAGAGACAATAACCAGACCAAGGTAGAAATTGTATTGTATTTCATGGAAGTGTATCAATACAAAAAAGTAAACTCTTTACTCAAAATCATAGGATCAACAATCTGCTTTGCAAAGTTTGTATTATCAGCATTCAACCATCAAGAATATGGAACCAGAGAATAGAATCCATTGGATTGCCAAAGACTGGAACTAGGAACCAAAAATATGGGAAAACCAAAAATCTTGGAGACCCCAAAAAGTTTCAAAACCATTAAAAAATTAGGACTTTTAGTACTTATACCACTAGCTATCTTGGAATCCCAAATAGGTTAGGATGCAACAAGCTTTGGATAGGTAGGGTTAGGGTTTCACCCACTAAATCAACCAATAAACAATCACAAATTAATTCCAGGGGAGAAAACCAAGAAACTTGGACAAACAAACCCAAAATTGATCTTCACTAATGAAAATCCTCTTATTTGTACTGAAGATCACGCAAACACCATGCCTTTTCAGTCTATTTGTACACTTGCAACACAGTTCAAGCTTTATCTATGTTTGTTTCATGATGGTACAAGTGTCTACAAACAATCATCAAACCCACTAGACCACCCTGCAGCAGTCGGCACAAAAACTTCATCAAATCCTACCACAAAAGCCATTAATTCTGGTCCTTTCTATCACTGAGAAACCCTCTACAAATTTGAATTTGAATAACAACGGTCATAGTCATGGCACCAGCAGCAAATCAGCAGTCGATATTTAAATCTGAGCTATCTTTATATCATGACCATTAGATCTCTTTATTTCCCGGGCTTTATGTCTTTAACTCAACCATATACCCCGAGTTTACCTCTTGCAACCATGTGACAAGGAAAATCTTTATTTGCGTAATGAAATACTTAACCTGGGCTCAACCTTGCAACTTAGCGAATGAAGGGAAACATTTAACGTTGGTCTCTTATTTGGCGAACTGGCGACAAAAGGTCTTTGCCAATTTCCAGGACATTTAAAGTCATCACTAAAACTTCTAGCGACCATGTGGCCTTCCTTCGCTGAATCACCAAACCTTTTAGAACTCTGCTACTTTTCCTCATGAATGAGCGAACAAATTTGAAACTTGTTAGAGCTGCTAAGAATTTTTTCAGAATCGCTAGACCCCTAGACCCCACCTGGGCTTGCCTTATGACACTTGTCACCATGTTACTTGCTACTCATGCTCGATCATCTCTGACATAGGACCCACATGCTTGAGCCTTTTGAAAATGGATGGCAGGTGTAAGATCTCATGGCTCTGACACCTTCCATGAGAACTTATGCTGACCATGGATTTTGTCCCCATCACTGATCCTTCTGACAATGACCGCACTCTGCAGTATTCCTCATCATCCTCCAGCTCATCCAATAAGAACATGACACCACAACAACACATGGCAATTGGTCCCAGTATCCCTAGCTAACCTTAACCTTCTATCAATTTGGTGAACACGTGACCGAAGAAACCCTTCACCCTTGTGAGAACTTTGAGAGCACTGATATAAAATTTAGCGATTCCATGAACACTATTCGCCAAACTACCGAGTCTTTAGACATTTTGCCAAAATATCACATGAACCAGTGAACAGAGCATACCTTTATCAGAACCACCAAAAAGACTGAAAAACCTACCAGGCCAGCATCAAGAAGATCAATGGTCATCTGAAGATCATAAAGGAATTCAAGGTTCCACTAGATTACATGCTCACCATTAGATCAAGAATCTTACCCTGGCTTGACAAATCTCTAACAGGAAATGAAATCAATGGCTGGTGCATTATCTCAAGCCTTTGACAAAACCTATCAGAACTTACATCATTCATCGATTCATTGACAAGGTCAGGTCCCTCTGACATGTCAAAAACTAGGTCCCACTGATAACATATCCAGTCATTCACTCATGGACCAATCACAACTTTCCATATCACACACACATAGTAGTGGACCCACCGAAAGAAATAATTACATCACGAAGTAGAATCAATGGTTATCTTAAAACCGCAAAGCTCTGACAAATCTCTTGCACCTTTATGACAAATGTCAAATTGAGAATGTTTTGAGAGAAACAGGCCTAGGAAAGACCAAGCTGGGACATAGGAAAAATTAAGGCCCTGACCTAGGAAAAATTAATGCCAAAAGACTTAGGAATATACCTCGCAGGGCGCATGAAAACTTAGGAAAATAAAGGCCGCTAGGGAATAAAATTTTATGCACATGCCTTTATAAAATTTTAAGTGGCCCAAAAAGTAACATGAAATTAAAATAGGGCCAAGGTTAACTAGGGTTTTTTAACACAATGGCTAGATTTTGAATTTCAAACAAGGGATTTAGCCAGAAAATAGGGAAAAAGAAGCTGCATAGACTGAAATAAAAATGGGAGGGCCATGAAACTTTGTAGGCACCAATAGCAGATCTATCTAAGGATGTTGAAACATAAGTTTTAACAAGAACCACAGGACTCTAGGACATAGACCAAAAACCGCTAACCTAAGACAGGGAAAGAAACACACAACCTGAAAGGAAACAAACCTGTACAGAAATTTACAAAGTATTTACACATGCATGATAATCAAAAACTTAACTAAAGAAGGGCTTTAAGAATTTCCCATGCACTAGAAACTCAAAGACTACACCATCCATATTTTTCAGCATGTAGGAATCCTTGCCAAAACTATCATGAATCACAAAAGGACCAAGCCATAGTGATTGAAATTTCTTATGCTTCCCTTTATCTTCTGCCCTCACATTCCATTGAAGTACCAAATCATCAACCTTGAATTTTTTGGTAGTTTTTCTTTTGTCAAATAAGTACTTCACCTTTTGTTGCAACTTGGTATTATTCTTTTGACTCTCTTTTCTCTGTTCATCTAACTCAGTCAGCTACATAATTCTATTCTGCATTGGCTCTGTGACATCCAACTCCTCATCTTGAATAAACTGATAAATTGGAATTAGATTATTTATAGGTAGCCTTGAATACAAACCATACACAAGCTCAAAGGGAGACTTCCTAGTGGCTCTTTTCACTCTAATCCTATCTGCCCATAAAGCCAATCTCAACTTGGAGTGTCAGGCTCTCTTATTCTTTTCAAGTGTCTTCTTTAAAATTGTCAGGATACTTTTATTGCTAGACTCAGCCTATCCATTTTCTTGAGGATGATAAGGAGATGAATATGAAGTCATGATTCCATTATCATTGCAAAACTCCTTAAACTCATCTGATCCGAAACACATTGCATTATCTATAATCAACTTCATAGGGACACCAAATCTGGTCAAAATATTGTCAAGTAGGAAATCAATCACCACTTTAATTGTTTCCCTCTTTGTAGGAATAGCCTCTATCCACTTGGTGAAATGGTTAGTTGCAACAAGTATATAACTATGTCCTCCACTAGATTTCTCAGTAAACTCCCCTATGAAATCTGAGCCCCACATGGAAAATGGTGCTTTAGCAACTATTGGGTTTAATGACAATGCTCCTGAGTACTTTAATTTTGAAGAAAACCTCTGACAAGCTTCACATTTCTTGACATACTAAAATGAATCTTTAAACAATGTAGGCCAAAAATAACCTTCCCTCAAAATCTTGTGAGCAATAGTCCTTGCTTAAAAATGACCTCCATTAACACCAGCATGCATTTCATTTAAAACCTTCTCTGCCTGATATCTGTCAAGACAAAACAACAAGACTCCATCTCTATTCTTCCAATACAAGTCCCCTTGTATCAATGTATACTTCTGAGCTTGTAATTTCAAGGACCTCTTTTGATTATCTATCATATAGTCTTGGTATCTAGCATTCTTTATGAAATAGACAATATCAGCATATTCTGGTTGCAATTCAATACTTGTGATTGTCATATCTGGAGTTCCTTCATTATTTACTTGGACTAAGTCCATATTTTCTTCAGTCATCAATTTTGCCAGACCTTGTCCTCTCACAAGCTTAGTGATATGAATTTCCAAATTGAATTCTTGAATTCTAGTAATCCACTTGCATCTCTTACCAGTAACTTCAGATTGAGTAAGAACATCCTTTATTGCTGAATGTGGGACATATGCAAAAACATTTGCACACACCAGATAAGGCCTGAAAGATTTGACTACTTTTACCAATGCATATGCTTGCTTCTCCATCATCTTATAATTCAACTCAGCAGCCTGCAAGGATTTTCTGAAAAATGCAATTGGATGCTCAAAACCTTCATTATCCTTTTGCAATAAAACAACAACAATGGTGTGAAATGATGCAAAAGAGAACAATGAAAAAGGCTTGGTATAATTAGGAGATCTAAGCACAGGTGCCTATTGGACCACATCTTTAATTTTCTCAAATTTAGCCTAAGCCTCTATAGTCCATTGAAACTTCACATCCTTTTTTAAAAACTTTACTATAGGCTTGACAACTTTAGCAAAATTTGCAATGAATCTCCTAACAAAATTGATCTTCCCTAGAAAGGACTACACTCCCTTGAGATTTTTTGGTGTAGACACTTTCCTAATTGCTTCAACTCTCTCCGAATCAATTCTTATTCCATCTTTTGATACAATGTGTCCTAGAAGCTTTCCCTCTTTGATTGCAAAGTTACATTTTTTAGGATTCAGGGACACACCATACTCCAGAGCTTTGACAAAAATCTTTTCCAGGTGTGAACAATGATCATGAGCCTTCTTGGAATAAGCAGTTAAGTCATCTTGATACACAACCATAAATAGGTCTATGTACTCTTTGAAAGAAACATCCATGGCCCTTTGGAAAGTTGCTCCAGCATTTCTAAGACCAAATGGCATTCTGACATAAACATAGGTTCCCCAAGGTAGGGTGAATATAGTTTTGAATTGTTCAAATTCTTTCACCAACACCTAGTTATATCCAAAGAAGCCATCCATCATAGACAATAACTAACAAGTAGTGACTTTGTGCAACATTGCCTCCATATTAGGTATTGAATAATTATCTTTCAATGATGCAACATTCAAATTCCTGAAGTCTACAGACAACCTAATGTCACCATTCTTCTTTCTGACTGGGACTAAATTGGACACCCAAGTTGAATTCCTTATAGGTTGAATTATTCCTGCATCACTCAAGTTGACTAGCTCCTGCTGCATCTTAGGAGCCAACAATGGGTTTATGGGCCTTTGCTTTTGTCTGAATGGTTTGACATCCTTCTTTAATGGGATTTCATGTTGGAAAAGGTCCTCTTTGTAGGCTTTTAGATCATCATAGGACCATGCAAACACATGCTTGTACCTCCTCAACAACATTATCAAATTATCTTTCAATTGAGGGGTTAATCCTTTTCCAATATAGACCATTTGTGGAGCACTATGTGATCCCAAATTCACTTCCTCTAGATCTTCTACATTAGCATTACTTATTTTTGACATATGATCATTTTGGCTACTATACAATTCTTTTAACTCAGTTAAGCCTTTAGGAATACTATTTGAATTCAGTTGGATCACCTCATTTCCCATGATCATGTCCTTGCCTTCAATTTCCTCGACCAAAGTGTTGCAGTCTATAGGTTGATCCTCATATATGTCAAGACATTGAATAAATCTCAGGATGTCATGATCATCCTCAAAGACTTGCCAATTGTAAATGTTGTCTACAACAACTGGTCTACTTTTTAATTCAAGAATTGACACTCCAAACAAAGTTGAATCATCTCTTTTTAGAGCAACATTGGCCAAAAAATCATCCATTATGTTATTTGATCTTTCTACCCAACATATATTGAAAGTGTCAAACATTTCAATCTGATCCCATACCACATGTTTATACAATTTCAATCTATCATTCTTGACAACATATTTAGATCAAACTTGTGCTACCACAAGCTCAGAATCACCAAAAACCTTTAAACATTTTATCCCATGCTTGATAGCAATATTCAATCCCAAAGACAATGCTTCATATTTAGTAGTATTATTTGTGCATTGAAAAGTCAATGAGAATGAATACTTAAAATTAGTACCTGATGGAGATATGAATAAGGCCCCAACTCCTAAGGCTTCTTTTGAACATGCTCCATCAAAATACATCTGCCATAGTCCATCTTGTTGTTTCTTTAATTTTGCAACTAGTGGATCTACCCCTTCCACTGGTGGGACAATCTCTTCTAACTTGAAATTCTCCATGTCAACATCCACACAACAATTTAAATGATCATCATTTATTTCAATCATATGTGGGGTTCTACCTTCTCTAGATACTTTCACATTGTCACC
This sequence comes from Chamaecyparis obtusa, assembly GCA_027943335.1. Classification (NCBI taxonomy): domain Eukaryota; kingdom Viridiplantae; phylum Streptophyta; class Pinopsida; order Cupressales; family Cupressaceae; genus Chamaecyparis; species Chamaecyparis obtusa. The sequence continues at coordinate 361,698 of BSBK01008562.1, read as the reverse complement.
ATCAATATTGAAATTTGCAAAGGATAGATCACACTAGATACTACCTCCCATCTGAGGACTCCACTTCCTTGACAATAACATCCCATAATGAGGGGGAATATCTACTACTAGAACACTCATTGTTAGCAACTTGTCAGGGAAAGCTATCAACCTATAAGGAATTGCTTTTATAGTACCAATAATAGGGACCTCTCTTGAATCCATAGCCCGGCATCTACCATGAGGTGTATCTACTTTCAAACCCAAGGATCTCATTATTTCTATAGGCATAATAGTATTAGAAGCTCCTGAATCAATCATACAATTTCTTAACAACTTTCCATTTACTATTAAGGACAAAAAGAAAGGGTCAACTATTCTTGACATGGCATTTGTAGCATTAGCATCCAAATAAGTCAAAGGGATCTCAAAGATGATCTCCCCACATTGGTTCTCAATTGAATCACCTCCTACAACTATTTCATTAGCCTTGGTGGAACTTTGGGTATCAGAAGAAAAGGCTCCTTTTACCCAACTCAAAGCCTTGACTTTATGCTCCTCTATCCTCATCATTTCTAATAAGGGGACCTTGATAATGATTTGTGACAACAATTTTCTCATGTCAATGGGAACATACTTGGGGTCAACTACATCCTACCCAATGGCAGCGATCTCTTTATCTTCTTCATGTGTAACCACATTGGGACTATCTTTGCTCTGACTTTTTTCTTTCTCTTGCAAAGGAGAAACAACATCCACAAGAGGTTTAGCTTTTACCTTGTAAGCCACAATTGGCTTTGTGAAATTGATATTTTTCCTCAACTTGGTTTTTTCATCAGTGTCAGCAACCTTTTTCTTATTTTGGGCTTGCTTTTCATCCCTTTTTGTTTTCTTGATGAAAATTCCAGCAGGCCTGCCACTTGGACAACCTACCACCCTATTTCTCAAATTATAGTTGCTTTTAACTTGAGACACCATGTCTACTATGATTTATGCAATTTCTTCATCAGAAGGGCTTCTCAACATCACTGACCCATCACTTCTTAAAGTATTGCACTGAACTACATCAAGGTGATTATCTTCTTCATCAGATAAAAATTGCTGATGGTAAACCCCATTCCTAACTTGGGAACTTCCAACATCTTGGTTTTCATCTTCATCTGCAGAGTCTAACTCATCATACATGTATGAAGAAGTCATACCACACCCTTGATCATCATAAGTATCATCATTTTTGTTGCCTTGATCTCCATCTGCAGAAACACTTTGAGTAATAGCACAGTAATAGGGATCATGAGGTGATTGGCAAAAAATACACCATGGAACATCATCATTCATATTCATTATATTTCTGTGCAAAGGGTCAGGGATCTTGTCATTTGGTTTATCCTTTCTTTCAGGAGGTACTAGCTTCCCATCATTCCATTGAGTATTATAGGGGTAGTTCTACATTCTTGGCAACTTATTAAAGTTATTAAAGGATGGCCTGTCATTTCCTTGCACTCTATTGTTTCTTGCTTCACCAAGATTTAAATCCTTTATTGCTTTCAAGATTTTTTTCAAACTATCATCATCTTTTGGCTTTGCATCAGGTTTCCCTGGGTCTCTTCTATTTGAGACTAATGGCTGACAATCTTCTCTCCTTCCCAACTTCCCTGATATCCTTCGATTTCTCTCTATATTAATAGCCAATTTATAAGCCTCTGCAAGATTTCTAGGATTCTTATCTCTCAAAAGATAACCCATCTTTGAATCAAAAGCATTCATGTGACAAGACATACTTTGTCATCCAATCTAATAACTTGCAATAAATTATGCATATCTTTTTGAAATCTAACATTGAACTCAACAACACCCTCATTTGAATTTTTCTTGATGTTGTTAAACTCATTAAGCATGAAGCCCTCATTAGTTTTATCACCATACTATTCCTTGAAAGACTACCTAAACTAATTCCATGAACATATGCTGGCATGAGGTAAATTTCTAAACCAATGTCTAGCATCTTTAGTCAGAGATTGAACAAAAAGCTTCATGATCACATCATCAGGCTCAATATTGTAGTCATCTATCACATCAATGAAACTTTTCAAATACTCTTCACAAGTAACTGCATTGCTTCTAGTGAATTTTGGGAGCTTCTTCCTAATTTCATCAGGGATGGGATTTGGATAACCAAGAATTCCAATAAAAACCAATTGCTTATGTCTCTCATGAATGGGACCTACTTGAGATGGGCCACCACCTAAAGATGTAGATGTTTGAGTATTAGAAACATTAGGAGCCTTAGGCATACCTGAAGTATTGGTAGTGTTGAACACATTTTCTCCTTATGCTTGAGAAGTGGAAAGGTTATTAGCATGTCCAGAAGATTGCCTAAGGAAGTCAATATTTCTCTTCATTTCTATAGTAGTGGCTTCAAGCTCTGGCTTTTCTAACTCTTTGGCCAACAATTCTTGTTTTCTTTTTGCTTCTTCCAAGTCGGCCTCTAATCTTGCTACTTGATCCATGGACTTCTTTGCATGATTTGTTTCATTTATTGAAACTCCCATAGCCTTTTGTTTACCTTTGTCCCTAGGATCTCTTGTCTCATAGGTCTTATAGACAATAGCCTAATCTTCTGCTTGTTCTATCACATGATCCTGATTCATGGCCTCAAGATCCAACAATTATCTCTTCAATTGCTCAGCTCTAATCATAGCATGTCTGATCTTTTCCTCTTTTTCCCTATCTCTTTTCTATCTTAAATGGATCTATTCTTAGATTCTCCTCTCCAACTCATAGACCTCTTCAAAAATTTCTTTTTACTTAGGGAGAGTAGTCTTAGATTCAACATCCCCTATTTGAACCTCATCTTCATATTGGTTTAGACCCAAATAAATAGCCTACTCATATTCAGAGGTATTTCCTTCTTGATTCATTTGAATAGACTAGATTTGTTCCTCTTGCCTAGTATCTTCTCTATGCCTTTGAGCATGAAACATATTTCTATTTCTTCTTCCTCTCTTTGTCTAACTAGGCCTAGAAGTACTTGGAATACCTTCTCCCAATCTGTCCTTAGGAAGCTTATTTCTCTGAGACTTTGTACCTCTATAACTCATCTTGTGAATGATTTTCTAACTAGCACTATTGCAGAGATTGTTAGAGTCACCACCCAAAGAATTTGGGAATTCTTCTTTTAAAATAAAGACACCAATGGTAACCAGCTAGTTTGTATAGGGTAGGAGCCCTAGCTCAACTAAACCCTACACCCTAGAAAAATATTTCTTACAACTCCCTAGTAGAGTCACCAATCTATTAGGTATTTTTCTTGTGGGTCAAACTTGGCAAAGAAATTGGCTTGATTCTCAGTAAAAAGGTTTCCAAGTTTGCAAGAAAAGCCTAATTGATGAGGATTGGATAAGATCCTCCTTCTACTTTGAGCTCCATAGGACTCAGGCGGGTATTGCCTACAAATAGGTTACTATATTTCAAGTAAACTATGGAATGGTGGATTAGGTTTTCATTGTCATGCTATTTAGTTTCATAGAGGTATTTTTATGGAAGATAATCCTAAAAAAAACTAAGAACAACCTGTTGCAGGAAAGGACTAATGAAACTCCTAGGATGATAACATGAATAATGGAATAAGAGTGAGGAGTCCTTCTTTTTATGAGTAAAACTCAAGGAAGGCTAACCTTTGATTCACTCTACAAGGAATCGACAACTATGGACTGTAAAATATCAGGGACAGTCCTATTTTTTAGGTACATGAACATGAAATGAAATGGTATTGATAGTGATGAATTTTGTGTTTGATGACTGAAAGGTATTTTATTGACAAAGATCAAATCAATGCCTAATACTTTGGGCAAAGAGTCTAACATAAATCAATAGAGGAATTTCTAGGAAATATAGTGATGTGCCTTACAAACCACACACAATTTGGATAGAATGCCTTACAAACTATCTTCTCAATCTAGGTTTGCTACCATCAAGATCTTCCACAGATGTATCTATTCTCTGAAATTGCACATAAGGATTTAATTCTTTCCTCGAAAGAAACTCATGCAACAATTAGATAGCTACCTTACAACTAGTATGTTCCAAATGCCTTACAAATAGAGACATACAAGAATAAACACAAAGCAAAGAGACAATAACAGGACCAAGGTAGAAATTGTATTGTATTTCATGGAAGTGTATCAATACATACAAGTAAACTCTTTACTCAAAATCATAGGTTCAACAATCTGCTTTGCAAATTTTTTATTATCAGCATTCAACCATGAAGAATATGGAACTAGAGGATAGAATCCCTAGGATTGCCAAAGACTAAAACCAAGAACCAAAAAGATGGGAAAACCAGAAAGCTAGGAGACCCCAAAAAGTTTTGGAACCATTATTGTTAGAGTTTTAGGTGACTCTACAACACCCCCAGAATCGAATGCAAGACCAAGATAACTTCCACAAGAGATTGGAAAGACAATTGCATTAAGATGCAAGAATGATATTATTGATCATGGACATGATTAAAATGTACATAATAGGCCTCCTTATATAGGAAAGGAGAAAAGAGACAATGATAAGGAGATGATAAGCTATCACCTATGCTAGGTGTAATCACATGTCCACCAAATGTGGATCATCCTCCATTATGCAATAAAGTATGTTCAATGGATTAGGATGATAATGTGATAAGAGCACGAAAGGTGGATCTCACACACAAAGAGGTATGTAATGACAACTATCACACCTAAAGTGGAAATTCTCATACACCATGTGCTTAAATGAGGTGCACACTCCTAGGTGTCTCAATCACTAACTACTATGTAATGCATTATCCTAAGTAAGATTAAGTTAAGTGTAATTAGGAATATTTAATTACACCAACAATTACAAAATCAAGACTTTTATTACTTATACCACTAGCTATCTTGGAATCTAAAACAGGTTAGGATGCAACAAGCTTCAAATAGCTAGGGTTAGGGTTTCACCCACTAAATCAACCAATAAATGGTCACAAATTAATTCCAAGGGAGAAAACCAGGCAACCTAGACAAACAAACCCAAAATTGATCTTCACTAATGAAAATCCTCTGATTTGTACCGAAGATCATGCAAACACCACACCTTTTCAATTTGTTTTTACACTTGCAACACACTTCAAGATTTATCTATGTTTGTTTCATGATGGTATAGGCATCTGCAAACAATCATCAAACCCTCTAGACCACCCTGCAGCAGTCGGCACAACAACTTCATCAAATCCTGCTGCAAAAGCCATTAATTCTAGTCCTTTCTATCACTGAGAACCCTCTACAAATTTGAATTTGAATAACAATGGTCATAGTCATGGTGCCAGTAGAAAATTGGTGCTTGATATTTAAATCTGAGCTATCTTTATATCGTGACCATTAGCTCTCTTTATTTCTTGGTCTTCATGTCTTTAACTCAACCAGATACCTTGGGTTTACCTCCTGCGACCATGCAACAAGGAAAATCTTTATTTGCACAATGAAATACTTAACCTGGGCTCAACCTTGTGACTTAGAAAACAAAGGGAAACATTTAACCTTGGTCTCTTATTTGGAAAACTGGCGACAAAAGGTCTTCGCCAGTTTGCAGGACATTTAAAGTCATCACTAAAACTTCTAGCGACCACGCAACCTTCCTTCGTTGAATCGCCAAACCTTTCAAAACTCCGCTACTTTTCCTCATGAATGAGCAAACAAATTTGAAACTTGTCGGAGCCACTAAGAATTTTGTTAGAACCACTAGACCCCTAGACCCCACCTAGGCCCACCTTATGATACTTGTCACCATGTTACTTGCTGCTCATGCTTGATCATCTCTAACATCGGACCCACATGCCTGAGCCTTTTGAAAATGGATGGTGGGTGTGAGATCTCATGGCTCTGATACCTTCCATGAGAACTTAAGCCAACTATGGATTTTTTCCCTATCACCAATCCTTCTGATAATGGCCCCACTCTACTGTATTACTCATCATCCTCTAGCTCATCCAATAGGAACACAACACCACAATGACACATGGCAATTAGTCCCACTATCCCCGGCTAACCTTAACCTTCTATCAATTTGGTGAACAAGCGACCTAAGAAACCCTTCACCCATTCATGAGAACCTTTAGAGCACCGCTAGAAAATTTAGTGATTCCACAAACATTATTCACCAAACCCTCGAGTCTTTAGACATTTCACCAAAATATCACGCGAACTAGTGAACAAAGCATACCTTTATCGGAACTACCAAAAAGACTAACAAACCTACCAAGCCTACATCAAGAAGATCACAAAGGCATTCAAGATTCCATCAGATTATATGCCCACCATTAGATCAAGAATCTTACCCTAGCCTGAAAACTCTGTTACATGAAATGAAATCAATGGCTGGTGCATAATCTCAAGCCTTTGACAAAACCTATCAGAGCTTACACCATTCATTGATTCACTGACAAGGTCAGGTCCCTCTGACATGCTGAAAACTAGGTCCCACTAATGGCATATCCAGTCATTCACCCATGGACCAATTATAGCTTTCCATATCACACACACGTAGTAGTGGACCCGCTGAAAGAAATGATTACATCACAAAGCAAAATCAACGGTTATCATAAAACCACAAAGCTCTGAAAAATCTCTTGCACCTTTATGACAATCGTCAAATTGAGAATGCTGTGAGAGAGATGGACCCATGAAAGACTAAGCTGAGATATAGGAAAAATTAAGGCACTAACCTAGGAAAAATTAATGCCACAAGACTTAGGAATATAACTCGCAGGGTGCATGAAAACTTAGGAAAATAAAGGCCGCTAGCGAATAAAATTTTACGCACATACCTTTATAAAATTTTAAGTGGCCCAAAAATTAAAATGAAATTAGAATAGGTCCAAGGGTAACTAGGGTTTTTGAACACAATGGCTAGATTTTGAATTCAAACAAGGGTTTTCACCAGAAAACATGGAAAAACAAGCTCCAGAGACTGGAAGAAAAATGGGAGGGCCATGAAACTTTGCAGGCACCATCAAAACTCCTTATGACCCCCAATATAAAGAACAACAATAGAGATGGCTACATGGAGCCCATACATCCATGTTTCATCCCTCTCCTATCCAAGGAGAGACTCTACACCCTTGAATGTGTCAATAGTCCCTTCACCCCCAAGGCTACTCTTCCCGCCCAAGGGTGATTATGGCCTTGAAATCAATCCCATAATACAATGGAAAACAAGAAATTCAAGAACTCCATGAAGACTTCACTTTCACAACATAAAGAAAATAACACTACAACAAAACTAAGATTCACATAACATCCATTACCACAAAAAGAACAAGATCTCAACCACATACACTACAAGAAACAATAACTACATTTTTCATACAAACAAATAACATACAAGAGAGCTATTTCTCTCAACATGAAAACAAGAAAAATAAAAATGAAGAATACCACCAATCTTGATCCAAGCTATGGAAGAAAGTTGATGAAGAGCTTTTCCACTTTCCAAAGTCCTCTCCAAATTAGCAAATCTCTAAATCTAGAGAGTGGGTGTCAAACTCTTCCAAAAGAAGAGTCCCCTCTAAAAAGGCCTCCACACACTCTCCTAGGGATAGGATCTCACTCTAATTGGATGACCCTCCCAAGCTTCTTACAAGGTTTCCAAATAAAGATTCTTAAAAAGGTTACCCAACAAGTGGACCAAAGTCTTGTATCATTATTGGATGAAACTCTACTCAAGACCTTGCTTCAAAAGTGGATTTTCGGCCATTTTGAAAATCCAAATTTTGGATGGATCTTTTGGTCAACATGGGGTTGTCCTATGGTTAAAAATGCTCCTTATCCATAGGTATATCAAGTGGGCTTACTAAAAATGTCCCTAACACTTCCCTAGACACCTTTTAAGCCTCCTAAAAACCCATGTGAAGCTCAAATTCGAAATTCATTGATATGACAAAACCTCAAGCTCCCTAACCAAGTGATTTTCATGGGGACCCTAAAGCCTACCTTCCTAGGTTGGTGTTCAACCAATCCCCAAGTAGACATGTCATGGCTACAAGTACACACATGTGTCAAGTGACACAAACAAAAAGAGACACATCACAAGCCATGTGGCATATCCACTTGGGAATTCTCACATAAATCACATTTACAATTAACAAATAAATCAAATACATTCATGCATCATACTTTTATGAATTAAATACATTACAATGAGGTTTTTGGCTTCTCACTAGAAGCAACCTTAGCTCAAACTAATTTTCACATTGGTCTCTGCGCTGGTTCCCTGAATTTACCATGGCCTATTTCCCTGCACACTCAAGTCCAATATCAGTAGTCCATGGAAATGTAAATGTAAATTCCATAACTTTCATAATCAAATAATTTTCAACAAATTAATCATAATTAAGCCAAACTTTCACATGGCATAATCATTCATCTAAAAAATACATACAACTCATCATGAAATATTCAATTCATCAGTAAATTAAGCTTGTAACATAATCATTGCATATATAATTCCATTGCAATTAAAAGTCATCATGATACTCATAAACTTCCCTAATTACACATCTGAGTATTCCATCTAAATCAATCATCATAATGTCAGTCATAATGTATCATAAATTCAACATTGTAAGTATAAAAAGCATCATAAAATGTAATGTATTCTCATCTACGATAATCAAATATTTGTCTAAAGGAGTAAAATCAACTAAACTAATCAAAACATTAAGCCAATTACTAGGGCTACCATAATGATAATGGAAAAGCCATGGCGGGTCTAGGGTGAGGCCTCACAATCTTTGAGTATTATTTTAGGGAGATATATCTTCCTAGGTCAAAATAGATTGACTAATAATCACTTTGGTAAAAAAAAATTTTAAAAAGTAAAATGGATCCATGTGGTCTATGAGGATAAATCAGTAAATGAAGTTGTATGAATAATCATGGTAGGAACTAGACTTTGAGCTTAAAAAAAAGAACGTTGTTATGGAGATAGATAATAGAGTAGCTTAGATGAATCTTGCATGTTAAAATACTTTAACAATAGCGAACTAGTGGATGTGTATAACCATCTCATGAACCTTAATAGTGTGTTTGGGAATCTTTGGGGTGTTGTAAAACTTTTGCTTTCATATGAAGATATGTAGTTGTGTCATGTTTCTTGCACCTCTTATATTTCTTAATATTGATTATTATAGTTGGTTGTATTGTGGTAATGTTATTAGTTTATCTTATAAATTAAATGTTCATGCTTGTTTTAATCCTAGATCAATTCCTATTTAATTAGGAGGTTAATAAAATGAGAAGTTATTTAGTATTCTTTATTGAAATCAAGTAATATGTTTTAAACTAGATGTTTAATTTTACTCAACTGTAGTCAAACTATAGTAACACTTAGTCAAGCTTTTTATCTTGGTGTTCCTATGATAAATTGATAAAAAGAAAGATTAAATTTGTGACTTTAATCTTAGAGGGAGGTTGACCAAGTCAATTTTGGTCATGATACTTCTTAAACCTATTCAAGGTCTTCACCCTTACACTATAAACTGCTACTGATTAGTTAAATTAGACAACTTTAATGTTAGTTGGAAATTTTTTTGATTGGTCTATTTTGCTCAACTTTTTTGGCATGACAAGAATTAACGGACCAACTCATTTAATGAAGGAACTAAGCAACTACAGAGCCAACTTGGTCAAGGTAGGAATCGAGTGACACAGGAAAAATCAAACTCATTTTTAGAGACACAGGATTGCCAAGGACCCAAGATGCTCCTGCATTAGACACCTGGGGTTATTTGAAATGATTCTCTAAACCATGTAGTAGGTACAACCTGAGATGAATCCAACTCAGATTATGAAATCCATGAACTATCTTCAATCGGTCTACTCTTCCACTTTACTAGATATTTCATATATTGTTTTCCACTTGTACTTCTGCCAACTCTTTGCTCCAAAATCTGCTTAACTTCTTATGTCAGTTTCTTAGGATAATCATTCGGTACTATAATTTCTTCATCCAATTCATGGTACTCATACAAATAAAAAATGTTGAATATAGTTGATATATCCATGTCATCAGGTAACTCAATATCATAATCATTTCCACTATCAAATTTTCTAAAAATGTTGCAAGGACCAAACTTCTTCATTTTCAACTTTCCATATGTTCCAATAGGAAATCTTCCTTTCCTCAAATGAACCATTACTTCATCACCAATTGCAAAAGTCTTATGTCTTCTTGATCTATCAACTCTATCTTTTTACTTCTAATTACTTTTCTCCAACTTATCTTTCACATCTTCATGCAATATCTTCATGAATTCAGCAAACTTTACTCCTTCAACACTTTTGTTTTCTTCATCAACAATATCCCTCAAATATGATATACCTCTTAGTTACATTCCATTTACAATCTCCAAAGGTGTTTTTCCACTACTCTTATTCACTGAATTATTGTATTCAAACTCTGCTTGTGCCAACATAGAATCCCAATTACTTGGCGTGTCTCCAACTGAAAATCTCAAAAGATTACCCAATCTTCTATTCACAACTTTTGTTTTTCCATCAGTCTATGGGTGAAATGTAGAACTATACCTCAACTCGGTGTAAAAATTTCTCCAAAGAGTCTTCCAAAAGTATCCAACAAACTTACTGTCTTAGTTAGAGATGATACTCCTCGATAATCCATGCAATGTGACAATTTCCTTAAAGAAAAGATCTGATATATGTACTGCATCTGATGTCTTTCTAGAGGGTATAAAATGTGCCATTTTAGAAAATCTATCCACAACAACAAATCTAGAATCATTACATCTTACTATCTTTGGTAAGCCAAAAATAAAATCCATACTGAAATCAATCCAACATTTCTCAGGAACAAAAATTGGTATATACAATCTAGTATTCTGACTTACTCCCTTTGCAACTTGACAAATTCCACAACTTTTCACAAATTTATGAACATCCTTATACAACTATGACCAAAAGTATTTCTCCTTAAGAAAATTCAATGTCTTGTTAACACCAAAGTGTCCAGCCAAACCACTACTATGTTTCTCCTTTATCAAATTAGTTCTCATTGATCATCTCGGTATACACAACTGAATAAATTTAAACAACATACCTCCTTGAATGAAATAGTCTTCCCATTTAGTACTAGGTTGATATTGAATGGGTGTTCTGCACTTTCACCATGGCTCATAAATTTTTTGACCAAATTCATATGAATCTCTCATGTCATCAAAACCAAGAACTTCAATTTTCATCTCGGTCATCAAAGATCTTCTTCTACTCAATGCATCAACAACTAGGTTAGTGACTCCACTCTTATGTTTTATTATAAATGTCTAACTTTGCAAATATTCAACCCATTTCATATGTCTCTGATTCAACTTATTTTGACTATCCAAATATTGTAAAGCTTTACGATCGGTATACAACACAAACTCACTCGGTATCAAATAATGTCTCCATTTCTTCAAGGCTTGAACAATAGCATAGAATTCTTGACCATACATTGAATATTTCCTTTTTGCATCATTCAAATTTTCACTAAAGAAAGAAATAGGTTTACCTTCTTGACTCAACACATCTCCTATTGTACTACCACTTGCATCAAATTAAACTTGAAATACCTTATTGAAATTAGGCAATGCTAACATAGGCAATTCAACAACCTTCTATTTTAGAGACTCAAAACATTTATCAGCTCTATGTGTCCACTTAAATTCTCTTTTGTCTCCTCTCATAGTCTCAAGCATAGCATTACAAATTGAACTAAAATTTCTAACGAACTTTCAGTAAAAAATTGCCAAACCATGAAATGATCTTACCTCCCTAGCATTCATAGGTGTAGGCCAATTCAAAATAGCTTCAAACTTTTTAGGATCCATTTTCAAACCATCAACTGAAATCACAAATCCCAAATACACAATCTCCTCTTGCATAAAAGAACACTTTTTCAAATTAATCAACAACTTTTGTTCTTTCAACCTTTGCAATACTTGTTTAACATACAAAAAATTCTCTTCTCCTATCTTAATGAATATTAGAATATCATCTAGGTATACAATAAAAAATTTACCTAAGAATTTCTTCAAAACTTCATTCATCAATCTCATAAAAGTACTTGGTGCATTAGTTAAACTAAAAGGCATAATCAACCACTCATACAAACCTTATTTTGTCTTAAATGTAGTCTTCCACTCATCACCTTCTCTAATTTTGATATGATGATATCCACTTTTTAAATCAATTTTGATAAAATACTTTTCTCTAGTCAAATTGTCCATTATGTCATCCATTCTCGGTATAGGAAACCTATATTTCACTGTTATCTTGTTGATTTCTATGGAATCCATACACATCCACCATTATCCATTCTTATTTGGTGCCAATATAGATAGTACTACACAAGGAATCAAACATTCTTGGATCAAACCTTTCTACAACAATAATTGAATCTATCAGTTCAATTCCTAATTCTTGGTAGGTGTCAAGTGATGTGGTGCCTTATTTGGTAAACTAGCTCTAGAGATTAAATCCATACAATGATCAATGCTTCTTTTCAGTGGAAAACCATCAGGTACATTATTAGAAATGATCTCTTTGTACTCAGTGAGTAACTTATCAATCTCTTCAGGGATACTATCCTTTTTTTTCTTACTTAGTTTGTTAGGAATCACAACAAAACATACATCATTATTTTTCAAATCCTTAATAAAATTTCTTCCTTCCATCCAGCAAACTTTCATAGATGTACAAACACTACTAACAGGTTCTCCAATAAAAGGTAACAAGATTTTTCTCCTACCATCAGCCCAAATAGTATACTTATGCAATCTCCCATCATATATAGCATTTCTATAATATTGCCAAGGTCTACCCAAAAAAATATGACAACAATCTACATGCATGATATAAAATAACACCTTATCATAGTACTTTCCAATTTTCAAATTCACATAACATTGTTCACTTACCAAGAGTGTATGCTAATCCTTGATCCATTAAATCTGATAGGGCTTCAAGTGTTCCAACCTTTTCAACAGCAAATTTGTAACCATTTCCTTAGATGCCAAGTTCTTCGAGCTACCACTATAAATGATTACCTTCCACACTTCATCATAAACTCTACATCTAGTCTTGAACAAAATTTTCCTTATCGGATTTTCCTTATTCATTTCACTCCAAAGTGCTCTCCTTACCATCAAGTTTTTTTCCTTCTCAGGTTCATTCGATGAACCTTCTTACTATTGTCAAAAATTTTATATCTATTAATTTTGGTTATAGGCTAAGTTTAATCCTTGGTCTGCATTTTTTTTCCCTATTGAGCACCTCCAAAAAATTTCATGGCTCTGTGTCTTTTCCTCTGGTCTCTACAATGTTTTGTTCTATCTCTGGCATCAAAAAACCTAGGTCAAAAATTCATAAAAGTAGTCGTTGGCCCCAAAAAACCCTAAAAAATGTTTTTCCCTATTATAATTCTTCATTACCTTTTTTGGCCACTAAAGGTCTCCATTTCCCATGTGCACATTTAAATCCTTTGGTGGCCAAGTTTCTTACTCCTGGTGGTCTAGCTCTTAACACTTAGCAATCTGGCAGGCGGTTAATGTCTGGCATCATGGTTTTAGTCTCTGCAAAGGCTAATTATCAATTAGATCTAACGGTTACCACTATACTGTATATCAAAGATGCAAGTATTTTAAGATCATGGCATAATGATGGTCATCGATCTTCTTTTTAGTATAGCACTACAGGTTTTCAGTTGGTCCACTGCCATGTTGTCTGAGGTGTACATTTCCTATTGGTTGAAGAGCTTTTGATGTGGAGTTGTGTCAGGGCTGGCCCAGTGCACTATCTTTCTACGAAGATCTAAGGTTGGCATATGATCTCATGGAATATTCTTAGCCCATGAGATCATAAGACAACCATTGATCTTACTTTATTTCCAGGGCTTTGTCAGGTGGGTCCTCAGTTTCTGATGTGTTCACATTTGATTGGTTGGCTAGGCGATGACAAGGATCTATCAGTGGGACCATGTTAGAGATCTGCAGGGACATCAGTAAAAGTAAGATCTACAATTGCCTTATGATCTCATAGAATCTTCTGACCCTATGAGATCATAAGACAACCATCCAATGGCAATCTTAGTCTAGTGTGGGTCCAAGGATCTTATGTGAAGTAGAAATTGATGAAGATCTATGGTTGTCATGTGATCGCAAGGGATCTTATGAGCCCTTGCGATCATGTGACCACTGTCCGATGCAAAGTTAGGATTCTTTCTTGAGTGTGCTACGTGTCATGCTGAATTGTTCACTTCTCATTGGTTCCTGACCGATGAGGTAGCCAAATAATTTTCAAAGTATTTATGACTTTTTTTGGAGTCAATCTAAGTCATTCATCTACTAGGAGAACTTTGATCGATGGCCACATTTTAAAGTTTGACCTGTTAGCCATTAATATTTAAATTCAAATATATCTCTATAGGGTTTTGCTAGGTTTTTGATCCAGTGATCGATTGCGACAAAATGGGTAGCTTGAATTGAATTCTTTAGGATAGTTGTAGTTGGGAAGTTGATGAGAAGATCTGATGGTTGTTGCGTCTGATTTCTCAGGGTACCAAGTCGGTGTTCTTACACCAAAGAAATATTGAAAGGTGGCACCACCTATGGACTTTTGTACTTCAATTGCAAATATTCATGGTGAGGCTGAGTTGCAAGGTGGTAGATGGATCAAGGTGGCTTGTTCACAGGCAGATGCAGTACAAAGATGGACATGCAAGATATCTGATAGGAAAAGATATTTCAAGACACATTTATGATTAGAGTTGATAAAATTAGGGTTGGATTATTACCTGACAATCTATGTAACCCTAGTTAGGTTTTTGACTCTTGCCTGCATGCAAGGAGATGTATATAATGTTTTTTGGAGCTTTTTTGAGCTCAAAGTTCACATTTTGTAAAGAAGAAAGTTCTCTTTCTTAGAAAGTTATCAGTGGCATTTTTTCTACCCTATGGTTTTCTACATTTTGTAATCTCCCATTGATTGTTTAGATATTACAGAGGTATTTTGTGACATCTTCTTTGTCCCTATGCTTCCTTGTCTAAATTATCTCTTATTGAATTGAAGTATTTGAATGTTTTATGTGGTATCTTAGGTTTCTTGATCCCTCTTTCTTTCTGTAGTCTATGTGTATGCTTGTGAATGATCTGTTTTGAATGCTCTTGTGGGTATACTTCCACCCTTGGCAATCTATCTCATTCTTATACCCAATTGCAGAGGTGAATGTCTATTTACAGGTTATAGTTTGTGTCTAAGCTCTTGGGAGTGCTATTACCTTGTGAAATTCTATCTTCCCCTGCATAGCATCTCTCTATTTCAGACCCTTCTATGAAATAATGATGCAAACCTATTTAGTGAGTTGTGATCTCCTAGACCTAAGCTTATGTACTAACTTCATTCTTTATATTGCAATTCATACCATATTTTTGGTGTATCACAAAGTAGATAGTTTTCATTCAAGTTATTTCCCTTTCAACATTCCTTCTATCCCTTTCCCCTCAAAAGATTTACTTTCATGTCAAGAAGAAAATTAAGGTGATTATCCAAGAGGAACCATCCTAGAACCTAGAGGTCTCATCTTAGTTAGCATAGGTCCCATAACCTAGAGATGATTCCTCTGTTATACTAGGTTATCAAGACCAAGAGAGCTTGAAACAAGGGTGCAAACTTAGTGTATAACAATTTTGGCATGCCTGGTGGGACAAAATTTGAAGTTCATTTTGAAAAGATTATGCTATCTTTGATATACTGACTAAATAATACAAGCTTTTAGAATTTTTTTTTTATCAAGTATATCTGGTGACTCCACTGATTTCACAAATCTAGGCTAAACTTGTTCAAAGTTTATGAGAAAGATTGAGACTAGAAGCTCGAAGCCTACCAAATTTTTAGAGGTGCCCTTAAAAAGAGGTTACAAAGGTATATCAACTTAAAGAACATCTCCTACAAGGAGAGTACAATCTACACCACTAGATACTTTAAAAAGGAGACCTTTGCCCTTTCATCTCAGAAGAAGAGGGAGATCTCTAACTAGAGATCTAGAAGAAGATTCAAATCTAGCATCAAATACAACTCATACAGTTGTCACTCAACATGTTTTAGTCCCTACAATGGCTAGATAGTTTTCTTTTGCACCTTTCAACCAAGGGAGTCTGTTAGCCTTTTCTCAACATCATGATGTGCTCTTGGTGGCACTAAAGATTATACTTGATTTCACAAGTGAAGGGGAAACTACTACTTTTGAGCATATAAGAGATGTGACTACTATCTGCAGCATACACAATATAACTCAAGAAGATGTGGCCACCAAATTATTAGCAGCCTCTCTAAAAGGTAAGGCTCTTGAATGGTTTAGAACTTTAACTATTGGCTCCATTACTTCATGGGATGAATTAGGGGATGCATTAAGTAAAAATTTTGAGGATAAATCAGACAACTTGTCTTTGGTTGAGCAGTTGACAACCATTAAAAGAGACCCTCAAGAACAAATGACAAATTATAACAATAGATTCCTCAAGACATGGAATAGAATTCCAGTCTCAGTGAGGCCATCAACTGATCATTCTTTCCTATATTTCTTACAAATCTTGAATAGCCAAATTTCTATCATGATCCAATCTATGGGTGGTACCTCTTTACCCCAAGCTTTTGACATAGCTGTCAGGGCTGAAAATTGTTTAATCCAAGTAGGTATGATAGCTAGAAGGCCTCCCATGCCCATCTTTCCTAGCCTTCAGCCCATTGCATCTCCACAAGTACCCCCATTTAACTCTATTCCCACTATATTAGCACCTCAAGCTAGTACTAGTGGTCAAGAGCTAAAAGCAAGTTTCTCTCAAGAGCTACAAGATATAAAAATTAGTCAACAAACCAATCAGCAAGAAATGAAAAATTTGCTTCAAAATTTAACTAAAGAGGTCACAAATCTAAAGAGGTAAGGGCAAGGAATCAGACCATCATTTCAGCCACAAGGCCAAGGTCCTAATCAACAATATCAAAATTAGGGACAACCTTATCAACAAAATAGGCCACCATACCAAGGAGGGTATCAAGGGCAAAGACAAAATTTTAATCAAAGACCATTCCAACCATACAACCCTGCACCTCTTAATTATGTGAATCCGGTTAGGGATATGGTTCCTAGTCAAAATAATATGGCTATGGATGATGAATGGTGTTTCCCTTGTAATCAGCCACATAATCAGGCTACATGTTCAAATGGATGGATGAACCAAGCTCTAATGGTTGAAAATGCCTCACAAGCTCAATCAAAGGCTTCTTCTAGTGGATCAATTCCCCAACAAGAACCACAAGATAATGAGACTGCTCTCTTTAATTAGGAGTAGTAGGACTTCAATGGAGCCATTGGTGAACCTTCCATTGTTGCCAACACAAGGTCAAAGAGAAGAGCTCAAGACATGGAGCAAGCAAACTCTAGTACTAAAGCTACTACATCTACAAAGCCAATACAACAAGCTACTCCCATCATATTCAAGAAGGCCCCTGTCATTTCTAGCAAAGAAGGCTAGACTCTCAAAGAAGTAGAGCCCATCATAGTAAAGGCACAACAAAGAGTACACACTATGGCACATTTCAACATTGTAGACAACATGAAGAAGGTGAACATTACTATGTCTATGTGGGACTCTTTGGCTATTCCATGGCAACCTGAGATTTTGAAGAAAGCTATGACTAAAATGACTACTCCTCAGCATACAAAAGAAGATACAAAGCCAGTGTTAGTCAACACTGATCAAGTAAAGGAGGATCCAAATTTCAAATCCAAGTCCAATACCATGCAAGATAGGAATTCAAAACCACCTCCCTTTTATGTATCCTTAATTATTGGAAAATCTTTAGTACATAATTGTATGGTAGATAGTGGGTCTACTAGTACTGTAATGCCCAAGAAAGTGGCTGATCAATTAGGACTTAAATATGAACACTTCCAAAATAAGGTTACACAAATTGATGGATCCTCAGTTAACACTATAGGTGTGGCTAAGGATACCAGTCTGATCCTTCATGCTAGTCCTAATTTCTCTATCCTACTTGATATTTATATCATAGATCTCCCTAATTTATTTTCCATATGTCTATCAAGGGAGTTCATAGCCAAAATAGGAGGCTACCTATCTTCTAACTATTCTCACATGCTTTTCCACATAAGATATGGTACCAAGGTTACCATTAAATCAAAACCATTAGCATCACACCACATAGAGCCATATGTATCCAATGCCATCAATGTAAGCTACCCTATATTTGATGATAGTGATTTCCCAACTATCAAAGAAGCAAACACTAAGATAGAAAGTATCCCTGATATTTTCTTAGATGAACTAGAATCAGAAAAGGTTTTTGAAGCCCAAGAAAATATTATTTGGGATGCTATTTTGGGAAGTTATTTGATACAAGAAAGTGGATCCATAGAACCAAACCTTCTCAAAGAAGACATTGATTCAGAGGATCAGAGCAATCAGGTTTTGGAATTGTTTTTTGATGGAGCTAGAAGTAGACATGGTTCTAGTGGTGGCACTATGCTAGTGTCCCCAAAAGGAGAAAGATACTATACAACTTTCAAATTTAGTTTCTCCTGCACTAGCAACATTGCAGAATATGAAAGCCTTGTGAATGGACTAGAGTGGGCTAGAAAAAGAGGGCTTAAGGCCTTGAAAGTTTATGATGATAGTGCATTAGTGGTTAGCCAAGTAAGATAGATAAGTGCAACAAAAAATGACACCTTGAGAGCATACAAGCATAGAGTTTGGGATGCAATTGAAGACTTTTGTGCTTTCAATATTGTTGCTATCCCTAGAAAGCTAAATCAAAATGCAAATAGATTAGTTGTTATTGGATCTCAATATGACATCCCCAATAGTATTTCAAAATAAATAACCCAACAGCATATCAAACTAATTGTCAAGCCTTCTGTGCTTGACAATGATCTTAATTGGCAAGTGTTTGACAATGATGAGAAAATTTTGCAGTTCTTGTTTGAAGATGTCTTCTCAAAATATAACCAACATATGCTATCACAAAACTATGGTGACCAAGTGATACAACTTAAGTCTAATAAGATGCCTAGAGGTCTTGTCACCTTAGACACTTTCTTCAACAAGGATGATCAAGTTAAGAAGAGTAAAGCTAGCCTGGTCGTTCAATAAGAACATTGTGTTGAATTAGAGTTGGAACTAGGTAAAAGCTTACAATTT
Source organism: Chamaecyparis obtusa (assembly GCA_027943335.1). Classification (NCBI taxonomy): domain Eukaryota; kingdom Viridiplantae; phylum Streptophyta; class Pinopsida; order Cupressales; family Cupressaceae; genus Chamaecyparis; species Chamaecyparis obtusa. The sequence continues at coordinate 342,434 of BSBK01008562.1, read as the reverse complement.
GGAAAGGTAAACACTGATGTTGAAAAGTAGGCTTACACCCAATTATTATGAGAATTCAGTGATGTTTTTGCATGGCAATATGAAGACCTCAAAGGTTTTAACCCAACCCTTGCTCAACACACTATTGAATTAGAGCCTAATGCCAAACCAGTGAGGCAAAAGCAAAGGCCTGTTAATCCCAAGCTTGAGCCACTTATGCATAGAGAAGTGCTCAAATTAATAGAAAGTGGTATCATCTACCCTATCAAGCATACTAGTTAGGTTTCCAAACTTGTTCCTATAAGTTAAAAGAATGGGGAATTGAGGTTATGTGTTGACTTTAGGGATCTCAATAGGGCCTCTCTAAAAGACCGCCATCCATTACCCTCTATGGAAAAAATCTTACAATGTGTCTCTGGATTTGAGAGATTTTCATTATTGGATGGCTATTCAAGATACAATAAGATCTTATTTAATGAAGAGGATCAATACATGACTATATTTACAACCAAGTGGGGGACCATGGCTTATCAGAAGATGCCCTTTGGTTTGTCAAATGCAGGTGATACATTTCAAAAGGAAATGGATATGGACTTTAAAAGCCTCATGTTCAAATTTGTGTTGGTCTACTTAGATGACATAACTATCTATTCTCAACATGCAGCAGACCACATTAAACATTTGAGGAAAATCTTTGAAAGGTGTAGAGAGTTTGGGATATCTCTTAATCCCAAGAAATGTGTGTTTGCAGTACATGAAGAAAAATTGGTGGGATATATAATATCCAAGAAAGGGATTATAGTAGACCCTGAGAGGATTGCAACCATCCTAGAACTACCATTGCCACATCATAAGAAAAGTCTCCAATCTTTCATAGGAAAGATTAATTTTGTTAGGCGTTTCTTGCCTAATATTGCAGATTTATTAAAGCCTTTAACAACCATGTTAAAGAAGAGTTCCACTTTCAGCTAGACTAAAGAAGGAAAGGCCAACTTCCAAGCTATCAAAGAAGCCTTGACTGAAGCTCCTACTCTCTTAAACCCAAATTTTAGTAAGGATTTTATCCTTTATGCTTATGGAGGTCAAAATGTTATATCTTCTATGTTGACTTAAGAAAATTTAGAAGGATTGGAGCAACCTATTGCTTTCTTCGGCAAAGGTTTAGAGGAGTATGAACAAAGATACTCTTTTGTAGAAAAACATGTACTTTCTATGGTGAAGAGCCTTAAAAAATTCAGATATCTATTGACCCATAACAAGGTACACTTGAAGGTTACTCACCCAAGTGTCAAAGAGTTTTTTCTTTCCAAGGACCTAAATGAAAAAAGAGCTAGTTGGATTACCAAGGTAATGGAATATGACATTGCTATTCAAACCACCAAGCTAGTTAGAGGAAGAGGTCTTTGTGAGCATTTGGCAGGTGGTGAAAATTCAAAGAAAATAGAGAAAACAAATGCATCTCTAGTTGTGCATTTTACAGATGAACATGCCAAGGCATCATGTTGGTTGCCTGACATGATTCTTTACTTAAAAATAGGACAATGTCCTGCAAACCTAGATTCAACAAAAAGAAGATATTATAGGTTACAATCTATTCCTTTTGTGTTGATAGATGAAGTTCTTTTCAAAAAGGATCACAATGGTGTCATTTTAAGATGTATTGATTCAAAAAAGATAGCTGATGTCCTATTTGAATTTCATGATGGACCTTCTGGAGGTCACTTTTCTCCTAGGACTACTACTTTTAAAATCATGAGGGTTGGATACTATTGGCCATCTATCTTTAAGGATAGTCATGATTATGTGAGAAAATGCATTGAATGTGCTATGTTCATAGGAAAAGAAAGGCTTACAGCTCTACCTCTTCAGCCAGTCAGAACAGAGAAATCATTCATGAGATGGGGCATAGAATTTGTTGGTATGATCAATCCTCCATCTAGTGTAGGACACAAGTGGATAATCATTGCAACTAATTATTTCACTAGATGGACAGAGGTAGTTGCATTGAAAGAATCAAATGAGAGTGTTGTCTTAAGTTTTTATGATGATATAATTCATAGATTTGGCACTCCAGACTCCATAATATTAGATAATGCATTGGTATTCATAGGCCTTAAAGTCTCAAAATGGGCAATTAGAAATGGAATCTATCTGAATACTAGTTCAAATTACTACCCTTAGGGAAATGGTCTAGTAGAATCAACTAATAAGAACCTAATTAGAATAATCAAGAAAAATCTATAGGACAACTAAAGAGATTGGCATACTAAGTTAAAATCTTCCTTATGGTTAGAAAGAATCACTCCAAAGAAGATCATTGGGAATTCTCCTTACATGTTAGTATATGGGAGAGAGGCTAAGCTATCCATTTCAACTGAATTACCAGCTCTGGACTTAGCCACTCAATATGTTCTATTTGAAGAAGGAGATCCCTTACAAATCAGGTATGCTTAGTTAATGGAGTTAGAAGAACTTAGAGACAAATCCATGAAAGATATGGACTTCCATCAAATTCAGACAAAGAAAAGTTTTGATAAGAGAGCCAGGGCTAGAAGCTTTAAAGTTGGGGATGTAGTCCTCAAGTGGGATGAATTCAAATCAAGGCCTGGCAGACATACAAAGTTTGATTCCTTCTGGGGTGGACCATTTGTTATTATAGAGTGTAGAGGGCCTAATGCTTTCCAACTATCCACTCTTGAAGGAGATGCCTTGCCTATTTCAATTAATGGTTTCCACTTGAAGCCCTAATTTGAGGTTAATCCCTCCTTGTAAATCCTTGTAAATATGTTTCCCTTCTTTCTTCCAGTTTTCTAGCTTAGTTTTCTTGCTTTACAAGAAATGCCTGTGCATAGTTTTGTCCCTCGGGTTCCAGGTCTATCTCTCTATTAGGGTTCTATATTCAAATGATGCCTTGATGCCCAATGAATATGTCAAGGCCATTGGTTTCAATGTCTAGCAGGCTGACATCTAGCAGAAATTGCCAAAATGTTGCCCAAAATTTCATATCTATTCATTTTGGTTATAGGCTAAGTTTAATCCCTGGTCTGCATTTTTTTTCCCTATTGAGCACCTCCAAAAAAATTCATGGCTCTGTGTCTTTTCCTCTGGTCTCTACAACATTTTGTTCTATCTTTGTCATAAAAAAAACTAGGTAAAAAATTCATAAAAGTAGTCGTTGGCCCCAAAAAGCCCTAAAAAACCCTTTGGCTTGTTATAATTCTTCATTACCTTTTTTGGCCACTAAAGGTCTCCATTTCCCATGTGCACATTTAAATCCCTCAGTCACCAAGTCTCTTACTCTTGGTGGTCTAGCTCTTAACACTTAGTGATCTAGCGAGTGGTTAATGTCTGGCATCACAATTTTAGTCTCTACAGAGGCTAAGTATCGATTAGATCTAATGGTTACCGCTATACCTTATATCAAAGATGCAAGTATTTTAAGATCATGGCATAGCAATGGCCGTCGATCTTCTTTTTAGTATAGTGATGCAAGTTGTTAGTTGGTCAACTACCACTTTGTTTGAGGTGTACATTTCCTATTGGTCGAAGAGCTTGTGATGTGGAGCTATGTCAGGGCGGGCCTAGTGCACTATCTTTCTAAGAAGATCTAATGGTTGGCGTATGATCTCACTGAATATTCTTAGCCCATGATATCATAAGACAACCATTGATATTGCTTTATCACTAGGGCTTTTTCAGGTGGGTCCTTAGTTTTTGATGTGTTCACATTTGATTCGTCAGCCAAGTGATGATAGGGATCTATCAGTGGGACCATGTCAGAGATCTGTAGGGACATTAGTAAAAGTAAGATCTATGGCTATCTTATGATCTCATAGAATCTTCTGACCCTATGAGATCATAAGACTACCGTCTACTGGGAATCTTTTTCTGGCATGGGTCCAAGGTGTTAGTGTTTGAACCTGCAGATTAGTCAATTACTCAAATAATCCCAATGGCTATAACCTAGCAAGTTACAAACTACTAAGGTATTAAGGTTAAGACCTTCTTCACTTTGAGTAATATATACTCAGGCGGGTGTACCTCTATCAATTCAATGTTCAACTGAGCTCTAAATTGAGAACTTGCTCCTTCACTGCTTTGTTACTGCCTTCAAAATTCAACTCAATAAGTTGCTAAAACTCTGAGTATAACCCAAATTATCCTGATACACAACATCATGATGTGAACTATATAAACAGCAACACGAAACAATGGTTTAAGGATATTCATCCTTCTTCCTTTTAGAGTTAAACTCAGGGAAAGGTTAACCTCATTTATTGCTTCTTCAAAGCATTGAAATACATATTTATGAACTTGTCATAAAATGACTCAAGTCTGGAAATTATGCATACAAAGAAAAATTTCAGTCAATTATATCTTGGATGGTAAACCAATGTAAATGGATCTAAAACCAGTCCCTTATCCGCTGGGCATCAGAGTCAAACTCTATCTTCACATATATCTATTAAAACAAATACAATGAAACTCAAATGATATGCCTAACATATCATTATTCCCATTCCTACACCTGTAATCAAATCCACATATAGATATTTAATTCCCAGAGACCTCCCCTAAGATTTTACTCTTTCTTTGAAAGAAACTTAAGCTCAACCCCTACATTCACCTTGTGAAAGATGTACTTAGACTGCCTTACAATCTAAATACATAAGAAAACTAAAACAATCCACATATAAAGACAATCAAATGATAGTAACAAAGCTCTAGTGTATTGTATTAATTGATCAAATGCATTGATACAGTCTTCCTTGATTTCAAGAAAATAAGGTTCTATATTCCGGACCTCTCCTTTACAAAAAACATTTTCCAACCCTTTAAGAATGAGCAAGAATTCCTATATATACTGATCAGCCATCCTGGAATCCTTGAAAGGATGCAACAAGCTTCAGATGGATATCAAAAGATCTTGTACTAAAAACAAAAGATAGTACAAACAGAAAGAAAGAAGACAAAAATAGTAAGGCACACTTTCAATTGTCCTTAACAACTTTCACAGGTGGCCCCTTTGTCTGTAGATACTTCAGAGAAGTTACTAAATTTCTTACATGAATGATGACCACCATTACAGGCTAACCTACATCATCCTTTGTCTAGACATGCTCTCCCTCATATTCTGGATCAGGGGCCAACAACATCTTACTCATCTTCTTCTTCTGAAAGGACAAAAAGCTAGAGTGGATATTTTCTTGTTACCATTTTCCAAACTATTTTCCCTCTGCCACATGTTACATAAATGCTTGTTTCTTTAAAGAGCTAGGGTGGTGGCATCCATTGCATCCTTAGATGATGTGTCTTCTTCTCTACTTTCTTTTGACAAAAGTGTTGTTTCCCAAACTGAAAAAATATCCTCAGTAGGCCAATCAAAAGCTAGAATTTCATCCCTTTTCGGTAAGATTTTCTTCCATTTGGTCACTACTAGATGTACTTCAGTCATTACCTTGGTAAACTGTACCCTAGCATCCTGTAGAATTTCCATTGTTTGTACAAAAGGAAGAGTATCCTCAGTGTGTATAGCATCTTCTATTTTGGTCAACATTTTATGTTTAATTTGCTCAAACCATTTTCCCTTTTCTTTTATTGTTCCATCTGATCTAACTAGACCAGGAAATATCTGGAAATCACTTTGAAAATATCTCACCCTTAGAAGAGCTACCTTCCTTTTGACCTCCTCTCTTTCTACTTCAAAATCTAGGAGGGCCTTAACAATTTTGTAAGTACTAGCTAATTCGGGGTACTTGGAATCATGGTCTTTAATTGATCCAATTAAAGTTTTCAAAATATTCTCCCTAGGTACCCATGTATCCAAAATTTGGCCTACTGTATTCCTTTCTTTATCAAAAGAAAGCAAAATGTCAGACAATTGCTCTGCACACTTATAAATTTCTTTGGGTCTTACATTTCTAACAAGATGATGAATAGTATCTTGTACTCTTTTCTCAAACTTTTTCTGTCCTTTCATCTCTACATCATCACCACTTAGGGAAGGGGGAAGAGGAGACATAGGAAACTCAATGATGGGACTTGATGAGGAAGTACCAGCAGCAGAGGAAGAAATTTGCAATTTTTGTTGTATATGGACTGGACTTCCTTCACCCAACCTTTTCCTTAAGTCATCAATTATTTTGTCCTTTTCAAACATTCTTTATCTCAGCTCTCCATATGCCCTCATTATTTCTTCAAATTTTATTGTTAACTCCTCTTTCTCTTTAGCTTCCCTTTCAACCACCTTCTCCGCAAGATGAGCTGTTGCTACAACCATTTTTGATGCTTCTATTGCTGAAGTATCCATTACTCTCTTGACTATAAGACCACCGGAAACATTATCTTTAATCAATTGCTTTCCTTTATTTTTATCATCCCTTTTCAGTGACCATTTAACCAAATCTTGATGGTCATTGCTGAATGCAACTCCTTTGACAGCCTGCTCTACCTCTTCCTTGGTTTGGTATGTAGGTGTAACTTGTTTTCTAGATTGCATCAAGGATAATTGCATTAGCTATATCCCATTCAGGGAGGACTAATACTCTTGCATTCTTTACCATTATTCTTCCCTCTTCTGGAGTAATCTTTTCAAAATTATCTGTCATTTCCTTCCTAGTTTCATCTTCAATAACCTTAATATCAACATCAGGGTTTTCTTTATGTTTCCTCTCACAGGTTTCTTCAAATTTATTGATATTCATCTTCCATAAAAATTGCAAAAAGGACCTGGATTTCACAAAAGCATCATCAGCAAAAAATTCTTCACATGCTAACTTGATGATGGGATCCACCTCTGTTTCTACAAGTTGCTCTACTGTTAAGCCTAATTCAGGCTCTTTTAGTTGCTCAGGGATTCCTTCATTTATTTCATCATGAATCATGAATATTTGACCCTGTGATCCCATTTGTTGCACTTGCTCTATGATTTCTCAATCATCTTTAATACTTAAAGGCGATTGTGAAGGAGAGTATTGATCCTCTAGATCCTGTGGCCTCTCCTCTATCCTCTGTTTCTTTGTGGGAGGTGAAAAATCCAAGATGTCCTCATCTGGCTGATCCTGTGTTAAATCTATAATTTCCTTACCCTGCTTTGATGAAGAAGGGATATCTGCCTTTTCTTTCCTCTGCTCTTTTATTTCAGATTCAGGGACAACTATACCATAGCCAGTCTTTTCTTGCACCATATACTTGCCAGGAGGCAAAATCTTTGTAAATACATTTTTTCCCAACAATGCCTTAGCCTTCTCAGGGTTTTCCTCCATGGCTCTTCTCTTCTTTTCTTCCAGAGTTTTAAAAATATCTTGGAAACAACCCATTAGAGTGTCTATTCTCTTCCCCATAGGACTTATACTGCCTATAGGGTCATATGTAGGATTGAATTGTTTTAAAAAATCAAAAGTTTTCTTATACACTAACCACTTTTCCTTCCTAACTTCTTGATCTTGTAATCCTGGGGTATTCCTGATGATGTCTTCAGGGAAATTGAAAATGTGGTTCACTACTGAACATCTGACCTTTCTTCTGAACATATCATTGTAAAAGCCCTCAGGGTCTATTGTCCTGGCAATTGTAGTAGTCAAATGATAAGGCTCCAAGATCTTGTGCATATTGAGCCATCCACCTTTTGTGATTATAAATTGATGGGCAATTATGATATTTGGGAATAGAGTTCCTCTACCCTTGGCAATACTATTTTACTCAATGTCCCCCAATTGCCTGAAAAATTTTGCAATACCAATCTTGAGAGGAACTTGGAAAAGCAAAATAAAAGGAGTTCCTTTATAGCCATATAATCTAATAATAGTTGAATAAGGATAGAAAATAAAATCACCCCAATTATGCACAATGTTGAGGTCCTTTGCAAATTGGAGTGGCCTGACAATTTCAGCTAGGGCAGCACGGACTCTAGGACTGTCATGCACAAAGAATAATTTTAATCTTGCTCCAAAATACTTGTTAAATTGTATGTAACTACTATCCTTTCTGTCCCATGTCATGTTTGAATTCCACAACTGCACGGGCATATCTTCTCCATTTCTCTGCTTAGATAGTTCCATTTCCTTTTCAAAATAATCAGAACCTTTAAACAAAAACATGTACATCATAAAAGAGTACCAGTAGAAGGATCTACTAACTTTACCCTTTTGAATACCTATTAATCCATCATGGATTAAATCAGCAATGACAGGGGCATAATCAAAAGTAACTGACAAATGTGGGTGCAACACCTGGATTACCATATACATCAAGTGTTGTGGCATTTTCTCACTTGCATCTTCCCCAAGAACTTGACACAAAGACCAGTAAGCACCTCTTGCCAAAACATCAAAATACTCCATTTTAAATGGCTCCTATGCAACTAATCCTGTGACAATCATTCTCCCAATTCGGTTACAAAAATCCTTTACCAGGCCAATTCTAAAGACATGCTTCTGTGCCTCATAAACCTCACCTAATTCTTTGAAATCAATCAGCTCCAAGATAGGTGAAGGGTCTTTTAATTTTAAAATAGTTCTAATTTCATCAGCTAAAATTGTTAACATTTTTTGCCCTCTAACACCTCTAATCTCTTTTGTGATAGGGTCATAATTCTTAGCAATTTCAGTCATTAAATCTGCATCCATAAAAACTCCTAGCACTACAAGCTTACCCAAGTCATTTTCCCATATGTTACAAGCGGGAACAGGAGTATTTCTTTGACTAAATCCAACTGTAAATAATGTGAGCCCAGTAAAGTCGGAAACACCACTTGCATTAAGAAAACCGACCGTAGCATCCTTAATGTAATTTCCTATGTCATACAACCCGTCCGCCACTTTCACCCTAGGCTCTCTTGGTGTTAGTTGTTTCACACTGGTCAAATTTACTTTTGAACTGGGAAACATTTGTAACAAATCTTCATGAAGACCCCTTTTCAAATAATCAGTTTCACCAGAGAGCTCTTTTCTTGGTGGCATTTTGGGATTTGAAACTTTTAACGTACTTCGGTGCAAAAGAAAAATGGTGACAAAGAAACTCTTTTTAATCAAACAAGAAAGCACAGAAGTAACCAACCTTTTTTTATCAACCCAAGAACACGAGAATTAATTTCTGCAACTCAATTCACTAAGCTCTCTACAAATCTCTTATATCTTTACAGTTCTATGAGTGAAACTAGATTCTGAAATATTTGCAATCACTTCACAATCATTTTAACACTTTACCTCGCATGATTTAGTCATTAATTCTGCGGGAGATGAAACTATTGCTAGCCTGGACTTGCCACCCACTTCACCTTCAATTTGAAATCTGGCTGTAGATTTTTCTTGACAGACGATCGTATAATTTAGTCACATGGTTGCATAGGCTTATTGGAGGCTAATACGACCATGCGACTAGCCTTCAATGTTACATCCCTTCCGGCGGTGATCCCTCTGTAGACACCTAAAAATCCTTTAGAAAATAAAGTATTTTTATTTTCTGAAAAATCCCTGATGACATCATCATTTATTAATTAATTAATTATTTAATTAATTAATTTATTTTTATGTCATTAAATCCCTTTTTCTTAATTAAAAATATTTAATTAAGAAATTTCTCCCAAAAATGTTTAAATCTTATTTAAACATTAATCCCCTATTTATTAATTATTTTAATTAATAAATTGACCAAAAATCCCTCAAAAAAATAATTAATTTATATTTTGACCAAAAGTTGGCCTTTTTTCCTAAAACCACTAACCTCTTCCAAAATCTTCTAATCCCTTCTTAATTTCGATTAAAAGGCTAATCCCATCTTTTCTAACCCTAATCTCAACTCAAAATATTTAATTAAGATTAAATATTTAATTTTCATATTTATTGAAAATATTTCAATAAATTTTCCCAAACTTAAGCTTTTGGAATGAATAAACTTTTATTCCATAAAACCTAAGAAAACTCTAGACTCTTCTAGAAACTTCTCAACCCAACCTCTTCACCCATCCTAATCCTAATCCCCTTTCTAATCTTGTCACATTCCATTAGCAAAATGTTTACCAAAACTTATGCTAACCTCCTCTTAGTCATCCTCCTTAGTCAACAAAGATGGCCACCTCTTGGCCACCTCATGCAAATGTATTTAAGGATGCATTTAAGCCTTCCTTATCTTTCTTACATGCATTCATTATGCATTTAAGACCTTCTTATCCCTTCCTTGCCACCTCTTGGCCTTGGGCACATTTACCAAATTGTGCACATGCCCTCAAACTTTCAACTCAATCCTCCCTTGACACTTGTCAGGACACTTGTCCTTGACTCAACCCTAACCTTAGCCCTAACTCTGACTCATCCTTTTTAACCAAGCCCTTCCCTTTTCCTATAAATACCCTCACTTCCTAAGGCAAATCATCTTTCAACTCTCAAACTCAATAGAAAAGTTATAATGCCATTTTCATTCTAGCATAAGCATAAACTCATCATTTTAGATCATTTTCAAGCTTAAATCACATTTAAATTAGCTTAATTGGATTAACATAGATTCATTTCTTGTTTAATCAATCTTAGTTCATCTTTTAGCTTTGCATATTTGTGTGTTCTTGAGGCCTTTGAGGCAAAATAGGTTCCTCATACCTATTTTGTGTCATTTTGGGTCTTCTTGATCCTCAAATCATCCTATTTGCATGCTCCAAGTGCTTGAGTTTGCACACCCACATCCATTTATATCCAAGCATATCAAACGGTGCATGGGCGCATCCGTTTTAGGCTTAAACTGAGGTGGCTTTGATTTTAGTTTGTTTACCATTAAATTTGATTTGATAATATGCTATGACATTTGTTTGTCTTTGGCCTTCAAAACAGGTTTAGGTGCATGCTCAAATCCTAGTCTACATTCTGGCACGCCCGGTGGGACCCACTTCACGGGTTCTTTGCAAACATTCTGATGGGTTTTAGACCATTTTCAGATTTTTCAAGCTTATAGGTGGACGGAGCACTTCGATCCCTTCTTCTTCTTCTTGTCTATAATCTTCTTCCTCTTCTTGTCTATATTCTTCTTCTATTCCATCTCCTTCTTCTTCTTCTTCTAGCAAGGAGGTCATGGCCATTTTTTTTTCAAAAATAATAATAAAATCCATAAGGAAGCAAAATCATACACACCTTATTTTAGTGCTTAAAATGAACCCCCAAATCATTCTTGAATGCATTAAGGACTAAAATTTGCAAAATTTGTTCTAAAACAAAAAAATTAATCAAGGCATTTGCATCCTTGCAACATCAAGGATTTTTAACAATGCATTCATGCAAAGTAGGAATGATCATATCTTTTTGGGCATAAAAAGAACATCAAATCTGCATTCAAATGAGTCAAAACAAAATCTTGAATGAAGCTAAAAGGAAGAACTTAGGTCCTAAAGCGTCATTTTCCATTTGAAAAGCAAACACAATCTTGAATGCCTTAAAGATCAAAACAAAGCTTTTTTAAAAAGTTCTTAATCAACACGCACACTCAGTCTTGAATGCCCAAGTCAAAAAACTTGCAAACGCTCGATTTACTTTTTGGAGAAAGGAACAAATCAAAATCTAATCACGAGTGTCTTCATTTCAAAGTTCAAACATCACTTAATCAAATTTGGGAAAATGAACAAAATCTGCTTGATGTGCATGTAGGAGTTTTTCAATTCTTGCATAATCCTTGTTAGAGTAAGCAATGTGGAACATTTGAACTTGGACAAGTTCACCTGTTCTACTTTTAGCGAGGCCTGTCCAAGGAGAAGCGCTTCCTCCTCGGAGAACGACCTCAAACCGGTATCCCCTCCGGCCAGTATACAAATAAGTGAAGTCCAAAAGAATCACTTATATCTCCTAATCGCCGGGCGTTCGTGCCAAACACGTGTCTGGGGATGGTAAACATTCCTCTCCCCCAACATTATTGGCAAGGCTCTTAAGTGAGTCACGGATGATCAGCAAAACCGGGTATGGAGACACCACGGAACTATTAAAAACCTGATAAAATAGAGGCTACCCTATCTACATCCGAAAGTATCAAAATCCTTGTGCAAGGACCGATTCCAAGGGGTTTACCGGGTCGCCTCAAGATTACTCACCATTTGTATTCACTTCTGGGAGATACCAAGCTGTGGGCAAGTGATTTTGATACTCACCTTCCTTAGGTAGATCTGTTTGAAGTGCTTGACAGTCAAAGACTCCGTGAAAACACTTGTTGAAACATACACTTTCAAAGCTTTGTAAGAGTCAGTTATCTTTGTTTGTATCCCACAGGGTTGCTTTGTCCCTTGCGGAGATTGCTTTGACTTTAACTTTTGCCATTGGAAACCTTTACCTCAAAATTAGAAGCCTCTTTTCCAAAGTGATGCCCAGCAAGAGAAAACATCCTAAAGCGAAGTTGCCCAAATCCCAAGCCTATCAAGAGCGAAAAGTTGCCAAGAAGAACACCCAGACCTATCAATCCATTATCCAAGCAACCCAAGTAGAGGAAAAATCCCAAGCCAGACTTGAGAACATTGCCCATAACGCCCGCATCAAACAGTTCGCCTTCCGTTTCCGAGTTAACCATCACTTTGTCAACCTTGAGCCAAAAGATTAGCCAAATCCTTGTTCATGTCTTGTTCCATCTTCAGATCTTGAAATCTTGTCTCAAATAGCCTTGCATCTTAGTTTCATTCTAGCTTTCATCTTTGCATCATTAATCAAAACCTTAGTTGCATTTGCATTCATCCTCCTACCAGCATTGTAGAATCAGTCCTTGTCATTTGCACTTGCATCATCCAGCTTCCATCATCGCCATCTTGATCCCTATCTTTGCATTTGCATCTTAGAAGTCATCATCTTTAGAAGTTCATCAACTTTGCATCCATCAACATCTTTTAGCCAAACATCTTGCATACATTTAGCACTTGCATCTCCATGCCTGTTGAGACCAGATCTCAGAAAAGAAGAAGCATGAATCCTTATCCACCAACAACCTCATCCGATCCCAAACTTTTCACCAATGCCATGATGACCTACAATCCCCACATCCAAGCCAGTAACCCATGTGAAGATCCAAACATCCCTTCATCCCCCTTGGCAAACCAAGCATTTGTAAATCCTCTAGAAAGCCCACCAACGACCAATGCCCTTGTACCGCAACATCAACAAAGCACATTTGCCCACTATCTGCCAGAAAGTACCTCCATCCCACCATCTCTCTATCCACGCATCCCCATCAAAACTATCCAAGTTCCAGCACAAGCGTATTCTCCATTTGTCCAATCATTTCCCGATCCTATCATGCAAACATCCCAAGAGCTTTCTACCATTCCCCTTTTCTTGCAAGGAAGCCTTGCCAGTCCTGCAACACAAGCTGCAGCACCATCCGCTCCATCTCCTACCCCTTCTGCTATGGCTGCCCAAGCCCAAAACCAACGCTTAACCCAAAGTCAGCTTCCACCTCTCACGCAAGCTTTTACACCAAAAGCTTCACCACCATCCGCAAGTCAAGCAACGCCTTTCACCATCAAAGGAGCACCGCCACCCTTCACCTAAGCACCTGTACCTTCTTCTTTGGGGTTAGCGCAATCACTTCCTATTCCAACCTCATCTTTCTCTTGGGTGTTTCCTTCATTTTCCTCCTCACAAGCATCCGCTCAACCACAACCTCAACAAGCTCCTTTCTCTCAACCATCATTCATGTCCCAAGCTCCCGTTGCTCCTACCATTCCATCATCCGCTGCAGTGCACCCTAACACAAGCTCTCAATGGGGCCTTATGCAAGAAGAAATGAAGGCATGGGGGATCCCATCTCAATCCCCTACATCTATGGTTGCAAATCAACAAACTGCCTTCGCCCAAGCAGCACAGCAGCAACTACCCCAACCACCGCCGGCTTCAAGCTATTCATCCCAAATCCCAAATACCTTCCAGCAAGTTCCACCACCTCAACAGCCAACTTTCCCCAGCTATCTTACCCCATCACCCTTTGCTTCTAGCTTCCCCACATCTGTTCCACCTCTAAGTAATGCAGGCATGCACCCAACTTATATCAGCCAAACCCAAAGCCAACCTCAGCAACTACCACCATCATACCCACAAGCAACATCATTCCAATAGCCTCCCCCACAGAAACCACATGTCCCCTTTCAACAAACACCCATCATTCCTCAACAATAGCAAGTCCCTTGCTATCAGCCCCAGCAACAAATCCCTATCATCCCCCAGCAACAACAAGTTCCCACCCATCAGTTACAACAGCAAGTTCCAAATGTCCAATATCAGCAAGTAGTCCCACAACAACCACCAGTTCAACAACAGCAAGCAGCACAACAATATCAAGTGGTTCCATATCATTTACCACAATATCCCCCTATGCCACACCAGCAATATCCCCAGCAACCATTGCCCCAAAATCATTTCCAACCCATTTATCCACAGCAAGCACCATATCTAGTTCCACAACTTCCATCACAAGCAGAAGTCCTAGTTCCCTCGCCACTCAATGCCGAGTGGGAAGCAATGAAAAATGCTCTAAAGGAGCTACAAAGCGGAACAGAGAATAAAACATACAAGTTCGAAGAGGTGTGCTCATATCCCTTCGATCGGTCCATAGCAACTATCCCTTTCCCCAAGCATTTTGAGATGCCCAAGTTTGACAAGTATCGGGGGAAAGGAGATCTAGTAAACAATATCAAAGAGTTCTACATGGCATGCCAAGAAGTAGCTTACAGTGATAACTATCTCCTGCACCTGTTTCCCAAAAGCTTGGAAGGAACTGTTGTTGAGTGGTTTTACAAAATACCACATGGGACAATAAAAACCTTTGCTAAACTCTCTGAGAAGTTCATCACACACTATGCCCATAATGTGGAGAATGAGTTTTTCTTGCTAGACCTATGCAACTCAAAGCAGAAAGACGGAGAAAGCCTTACGGAATACTTGCAAAGATGGCAGAATCTTACAACCAGGTTATCATATCAGCCGCCAGAGAAGCATCTAACAAAGATCTTCATTGATAACCTGCATCCAAAGCTATCCCATCACATGTGAATGAACTATCTCCAGACATACCAAGACATCAAGAGCAAAGGCATAGGCATCGAGAAAGCTCTCCTAGACGAAGGCACTATTCGTCACTTCAAGGATGATTCCAAGAACAAACCCAACAATGATAAATCCCGTTACTAGAATCGTAACAAGAATGTTGTTACAAATGGAGCCACTGACACTAAGAATGTACAATTCATTGTGGCTAGTCCTACACCAGCTCAAACATACCAACTGCCACAAGCGCCCATCTATCAGCAACCACCAGCTCCCGCATATCAAGCACCTATTTATCAGTAGCCTCCTCAAGCTCATCAACCACCTGTGCAACAGTATCAGCAGCAAGACCAACAGCAACAGCCAGCATGTCAAGGCAATCCTGTTAACACAGTTAACGTTGCCCCAAGGCAGAACAAGCCCAACAATCAGAACAATCCAAAGAGGACTTTCACACCTTTGGGTGAGCCTCTGGATCAGATCTTTTATCGGCTAGCCAAGGCAAATATGATCACATATCCGCCCATCCCACAGAAGGATGACAACACACCAAAGTCTGATTGGTATAAAGAACATGAATACTGTGATTACCATCGTGTGAAGGGGCACACAACATTGAAGTGCATGCGGCTTAAGAACTACATCCAGGATCTCATTCATAGCAAGGAAATCCAGGTCGATGCACTAGCTCAAGCTTCACCCAATGCCGGTTTGCAAATATATCAAAATGTGTTTCCTCAACACGATACCAGGAAGAATCAAGCCAATGCCAATCAGCCTCAAAATCATGGCAAAGGCAAGCAAGAAGATCACACAATGGCCTACATCAACTATGACAAGTATGTCGGATGCATAACTCAAGTTAAGCCCATCCAAGATGAGCCCACCATCAATACCATCCACGTCAGAGGGCCGGATCGACAATGTGCTGCAACTACCCGCAGTGGTAGGATAACTGTTGCCGGTGCTCCTCCAAGGTCAGCTGCTCCTCCAAGGCCAACATCTACTACATCCATAGCACAGTTTAACACCAGGTTAGCATCAAATACACGTGCAACACAACATAATGCACCAAGTGCACAATACAATATCATAGAGCATCTTGGGAACATGCCAGCCCAAATATCTATCTTGGATTTGCTCCGCACATCACCCATCCATCAGGAGATCTTGGACAAAGCTCTAAAAGAAGGCCATGTCCCCACGAACATTAACACAACTCAGTTTGAAACTCTTATGGGACACCTATCAGCAGCATGTGCCTTATCCTTCAAAGAATCTGATATACCAGATGTCACTCCTGACCATACTCTCCCTCTCCACATTGCTGCCATGGTCAGAGATTTTGCCATCAAACGAGTTCTAGTGGATAATGGCTCAGCCCTCAACTTGTGCACGTTAAAATTCATCAAGAAGATCGGGTTCATAGAGGCTGACATACAACATGAACAAATCACTATCAAAGTATATGATAACTTGGAGCGTACCTCTGAAGGTACTATAACTTTGCCTATTCAGCTAGGCCCAGCAGTGCAAGATACTCTCTGCCATGTTGTTGATCTTGACCTACCGTTCAATATCCTCCTCGGTCATCCATGGATCCATTCCATTAAGGCCGTACCATCTACTTACCATCAGTGCATCAAGTTTCCACATCAAGGCACTGAGGTTACCAACCACGCTAATCCTAACCCCTTCGCATACTGCCGTGCGATGGAAGCATCTTTCCCTCATTCTACTCATTGTCTTGGAACTGATATTTGTACTTCTATTGCTAGTTCATCCCGATCCCATCGTGATCCAGAGACCATCCTCTCTTCCACCTTATCATCCGTCAAGATCAACAACCAGGGTTGTGGTGAATACAGCCTCAGTGATGCATTTGCTGTAGGGGCTCTTCCATGTGATCCACATACTCAAGGGCACCCAAGTTGTCAAAACAAGCCTGTTGAGGAACATTATAAGCTCAAGAAAATCGGAAACATGACTTTTGAGTCTCATGGTACCATCAACAGCAAAGAAATGGATCCAGATATTAACAAATGGTTATACAAAGATCCCCCATCACGTGACACACAACTTCTTGAGTACTTCAAAGAGAAATATCCAATCCCCTACAAAAATGTCACAGAACACTATAACTATCAAGGTGGTGGTCTAGGACCACAAGAGGACAGAAATTTGTTTCCTATCATACCATCCCAAAATCCAGAACAGCAAGGACTTGGCTTTAATACCTCTCGCCTGCTTGAACAAGAGCCCAATACCACAACTGCGGACACTGACATGACCAACGTGAACTTTTTGAATAGCTGAGATGACCTCGTGGAAATCAAAGACATCCCCGAAGAGAAAGACATCCGATCCTATGATGATATCTTTGCCGACGACACCCTCCTGGGGACTTCTGTTCTCCAACACCTCTCCATTAA
Organism: Chamaecyparis obtusa; assembly: GCA_027943335.1. Classification (NCBI taxonomy): domain Eukaryota; kingdom Viridiplantae; phylum Streptophyta; class Pinopsida; order Cupressales; family Cupressaceae; genus Chamaecyparis; species Chamaecyparis obtusa. The sequence goes on along the minus strand of BSBK01008562.1, from coordinate 325,027 downwards.
CCTCATAGATCTTCCCCTCACAAACCCCGACCTCATAGATTGGGACCAACCAAGCATCGCACACATCGACGAGTTCCAAAGTGCACAAGAACTCCTAGAATTCATGGGGGCATCAGGTCCAGCAAGCAATCAGGATCCAACATCAACCTCTGTCTATCAACTTCACCCAGAAGGATATTTTGGGGAAGAGGCAAGCTTTAGTCGCAAAAATGAAATAGCAAAAGAACATCATGAGTCTTTATGTGAAAACCCCCTTGGGGCACATTCTGATTCCAAAATAGTAAAAATAAAGGGCGTATCTTCTAGTGAAAACCTGGCAATTCAGGCGCTAGAAGATGAAGCCTTGCCTCTTCCCCCTATCCAAGATTATAGACCAGAGCAATCTCCAATAATCATAGAGGAAACCAAGTCAATCAACTTGGGAACAGAAGAATGTCCAAGGATGACCTACATTGCAGTCAACCTAACAGAAGGAGAAGAAATCACTCTCAGTGCCTTGCTCAAGGAATCCATTATCAACTTTGCATGGTCATACGCTCATATGCCTGGGCTTGATCCAAACCTTGTTGTTCATCACCTATCAGTAGATCCAAACGTCAAGCCAGTGAAGCAGAAGCTAAGAAAAATTCATCCAAAGGTAGCATTGCTCATCAAAGCAGAGCTTGAGAAGCTCCTCCAAGCTAAGATCATCAGAGCAATAGATTATTCAGAGTGGATCTCTAACATGGTGCCAGTCACAAAGTCTTCTGGCAACATTAGAATCTGTACTAATTTTAGGGACTTGAACAAGGCATGTCCTAAAGATGATTTCCCACTACCTAACATAGACATGATCGTAGACCTTATAGCGGGTCATGAAATGCTATCACTCATGGATGGATTTTCAGGCTACAATCAGATTCATATAGCAGAAGCAGATCAACATAAAACAACATTCACAACCCCATGGGGTACCTTCTGCTACAACATGATGCCATTTGGGCTAAAGAATGCAGGGGCCACATATTAGAGAGCAATGACAGCAATCTTCCATGACATGATCCACAAGATCCTTGAGGACTATGTGGATGATATCCTTGCAAAATCCAAAACAAGAGATGAGCACCTCAACATCCTAGAGCGTGTATTTGATCATCTGAATCATTATGGCTTAAAGTTAAATCCTAAGAAATGTGTCTTTGGCGTAACATCTGGCAAGCTTCTAGGCTTCATCGTCTCTAGATGAGGCATAGAGATCGATCCTAAAAAGGTAAAAGCAATAACAGAGATGCCTCCACCAAGAAATCTCAAATAGCTCAGAAGCCTACAGGGCAAGCTTCAATTAGTTCGACGGTTCATCTCGCAACTAGCAGACAAGTGCCAACCCTTCTCACATCTCTTATGCAAAGACACCAACTTCAAGTGGGATCCCATATGTCAAAGAAGCTTTGATAAGCTCAAGGAGTATCTAGCTAACGCTCCAATCCTAGTACCACCAGTTCCAGGATGCCCACTCATCCTTTACATCTCAACAACAGCTACAGCACTAGGGGCACTCCTAGCACAGCATGATGATGAAAACAAAGAACGAGCTGTCTACTACATCAGTCGCACTCTTGTGGGCTATGAGCTTAACTATTCACCCATGGAGAAAGCATGCCTAGCAGTGGTCTTTGCCACTCAAAAACTTAGACATTACATGCTTAGTCACACAATCAAGCTCATATCAAAGGTGGATCCTCTTAAGTATCTGTTATCAAGGACAACCCTCACAGGCCGTATGGAAAAATGGGTCATGTTACTCAGTGAATTTGACATTCAGTATATAGATTGCAAAGCAATCAAAGGGCAAGTCATTGCCGATCAGCTAGCAGAAGCACCACTGGTGGATGCCTATCCACTAATCATGGAATTCCCTGATGAACACTTATGCATGATTGAAGAGCAGCACATGTGGAAACTATACTTTGATGGTTCCAACACATCCCATAGCTCTGGCACAGGAATCCTATTCGTCACACCTCAAGGTGACTATATTCCAAAATCATTCAAGTTGGGATTCCCCTGTACCATTAACATTGCAGAATATGAGGCACTCATCTCAGGTCTCAGAATAGCTATCCAATGGAACATCACAGAACTACAAGTCTTTGGAGATTCACAGCTCATTATCAAGCAAGTCCTTGATGAGTATCAGACAAAGGATGACAAATTGCTACCCTACAAGCAACTGGTCGATAAACTGAAAGAGCATTTCCTACATCTACAATTCAATCAGATCCCAAGGCTTCAAAACAAAGCAGCAGATGTAATGGCAACCATCGGATCCTTATTGGAAATCCCACGTGACGCAACACAATATGAATTTCTAGTCGAGCAGCTACACTTGCTAGCTTATGAGAACACCGATGCAAACATGGTGTGTGTCTTAGTTGGTCCCCAATCCCCATGGTACCATGACATCCATGCATATCTAAAAAATGGTATCATATCTCCCCATCTCACCAATAACCAACGCCAAAACCTTATTCGCAGAGCTTCCCGCTACACTCTTGTAGCCAACACCCTATATCATCGCGGGTATCATAATGTCCTATCTAGATGTTTAGACTCAAACGAGGCCGTCCTGGCCTTACAAGAAGTTCACGCTAGAATTTGCGGTGCCCACACGAGTGGCATGGTTCTAGCAAAGCAGCTGCTTAGAGTTGGATATTATTGGCCAACAATGGAACATGATGCGTGTGAATTTGTCAAGAAATGTCTCCCATGTCAACAGCATGCCAATTTGATACATGCACCAGCACAAGATCTACAAGCTATTGCACCACCCTGGCCTTTTTCATGTTGGGGCCTCGACCTCGTTCGCTTGATCACCCCCCTCTCTTCGGATGGACACAAGTATATCATAACAGCCACAGAGTACTTTACCAAATGGGTTGAAGCAATTCCGCTCACCCTAACCACTGGCATCCAAATATCCAAGTTCATCCTTTACCACATCATTTTCCACTTCGGCATACCATCTACCATTTTCACAGACCATGGCACACCTTTTGAAAACCAGCATGTGGATGATCTATGTGCCAGACTCCACATCCATCACCATTTCTCCAGTCCATATTTCCCTCAAGGAAATGGCCAAGCTGAGGCAACTAACAAAACTATCTTGAAAATCCTCAAGAAGGTTGTCAATGATTCTGGTCGTGACTGGCACCTCCAAATCAATCCTGCCCTTTGGGCCTACCACACTTCTTATCGCACTCCCACAGGCACCACCCCATACTCTCTTGTATATGGTGCTGAAGCCATTCTACTGATCGAGGTTGAGCTCCCATCCTTGCGCGTCTCCATGAAGAACTATACAACTGATGAAGACTATCGTGTGGCCCGGCTCACACAGCTAGATCTGCTAGATGAAAAGAGACAGCAAGCTTACGATCACTTGGTGGCATACCAAAATTGACTCAAAAGGAGTTATAACAAAAAGGTCCATCCTAGACAATTCCAGGTTGGTGACATGGTCCTTAAAGAAAATCAGAAGGTCCTAGCAAATAGAGAAAAGAAAGGCAAGTTTGAGCCTACTTGGTTGGGCCCCTATGTTGTCACCGCATCCTTTGGCTCAGGAGCCTATCAGCTATCAACACCAGAAGGTGAGCCCTTGAATGATCCTATCAACATCATCCATCTGAAGAGGTTCTATGACTGAACCTGATCCTGCATATATCAGAAAATCCAAAAACATTCAAAAAAGCAAAAAAAGCAAAAAAAAAAGCAAAAAAGCAAAAAAGAAAAGAGAAAGAGAAAATAATCATCCAAACGGTGAAAATTTGGCAATTCAAGTGCCTTGGACAAGTATGTTGGTGAAAACCTGGTAAACAGGTGCCAACATAGTAAACTGGGCTATTTATCTATTCAGTTGTCTTTTCAGCTACCGTCCTCTTCCTCCATCCATAACAGATCTCCCAGCAGTTCCATCTCCCCTATCCTCCAAGCATTCGGCTTCCATCTTCCTCCAACCCATCTGCAATCCATATCCTATTCCAAAGCTTTGTACCATATCTTGTACCATATCCCTTTCCCTTTCCTATACAGCGCTTTCCTCCTTGTATTTATCCTTCTTGTCTCCGTCCTAGTGAGAGTCCTGCCGAGTGTGATCTTCCTATCCCCAATCCTGAGCTTCTGTACATATCCCTTGTGCATATCATTCCTCCTTGTTGTACATAACCTTTGTTCGTCCTGCAGCAGCATTTGATCAAATATCTTGTCCCATTCCCAGCCTCAGAAAACTTTTAGCCCCACTCGGGCCTTGTGCTTCAGCAACATCAATTGTCGACTTATCCTTGCTCATCCTGATTATTCTTTGACTTCATCATTTGCCAGCGAACAACTACACTTATTCTCTCACCAACCCATGGGTCCTTGAGGATATATCGTTCCATCTATCCAACCTAATCTTCCATCCTGGTCCTTGAGAATATATCATTCCTCCTATCCGACCAATCTTCCCACCATCAATCAAACCTAATCTCTCTCCTTGGCAAAGGATGTCTTTTTGGAGTTATCATTTTGATCTTGGATTTTTTGTCCTTTGGGTCTTGTTAATCTTTTTGGCTTCTCTTTATCCCACCAGGGTCACCACGATTCTTTATATCACGGTGTGCTGCGTGTGCGGATAATCTGGGGTAAGGTCTTTTGATCTTTCGCTTCTGCCTGTGAGTCAGTTGTGTGTTTGTGGTTCCTTCAGCATCGGATCTACCATGTCGCCTCTGCGCTTCATGTGTGATGTTGGGGCAACCCTGTGTGTTTGTTTAGCGTCAGTCCTCGTCAGTCCTCTGCGACGTTGTTGACAAGCCTCGTGATCCCAGTATCTTTGGCAGGTCTCTAACATAGCTATATTAAATCTAGATTGTGCACTCCCATTTGCACTTGGAGCTATCTGGTCCCTTGCATTTATCATATAGATTAATCTTGCATCTTTACATATAGCTGAATCTTGCATCTTGCATTTCCATCTCATCTTGCATTCACCCATCTTTGCTCTTGGAAGCTTGGTCATTTATCTCCCTTGCTTCCTCAGTCGTTCCTTCTCTGTTTCCTTTCGAGAAAATTTCACAATGTTTACTCCTTGCGTTATTTTCTCGAGGGGGCACAATCCCTTATTCCTCTAAATTCTAGCCTGGGGCATCTTATTTTCTTGTCTTTGAAGCCATGCCACTTGCGGCATCGCATCAAAGAGGGGAAAAATGTAGACACCTAAAAATCCTTTAGAAAATAAAGTATTTTTATTTTCTGAAAAATCCCTGATGACATCATCATTTATTAATTAATTAATTATTTAATTAATTTATTTATTTTTATGTCATTAAATCCCTTTTTCTTAATTAAAAATATTTAATTAAGAAATCCCTCCCAAAAATGTTTAAATCTTATTTAAACATTAATCCCCTATTTATTAATTATTTTAATTAATAAATTGACCAAAAATCCCCCAAAAAAATAATTAATTTATTTTTTGACCAAAAGTTGGCCTTTTTTCCTAAAACCACTAACCTCTTCCAAAATCTTCTAATCCCTTCTTAATTTCGATTAAAAGGCTAATCCCATCTTTTCTAACCCTAATCTCAACTCAAAATATTTAATTAAGATTAAATATTTAATTTTCATATTTATTGAAAATATTTCAATAAATTTTCCCAAACTTAAGCTTTTGGAATGAATAAACTTTTATTCCATAAAACCTAAGAAAACTCTAGACTCTTCTAGAAACTTCTCAACCCAACCTCTTCACCCATCCTAATCCTAATCCCCTTTCTAATCTTGTCACATTCCATTAGCAAAAGGTTTACCAAAACTTATGCTAACCTCCTCTTAGTCATCCTCCTTAGTCAACGAAGATGGCCACCTCTTGGCCACCTCTTGCAAATGCATTTAAGGATGCATTTACGCCTTCCTTATCTTTCTTACATGCATTCATTATGCATTTAAGACCTTCTTATCCCTTCCTTGCCACCTCTTGACCTTGGGCACATTTACCAAATTGTGCACATGCCCTCAAACTTTCAACTCAATCCTCCCTTGACACTTGTCAGGACACTTGTCCTTGACTCAACCCTAACCTTAGCCCTAACTCTGACTCATCCTTTTTAACCAAGCCCTTCCCTTTTCCTATAAATACCCTCACTTCCTAAGGAAAATCATCTTTCAACTCTCAAACTCAATAGCAAAGTTATAATGCCATTTTCATTCTAGCATAAGCATAAACTCATCATTTTAGATCATTTTCAAGCTTAAATCACATTTAAATTAGCTTAATTGGATTAACATAGATTCATTTCTTGTTTAATCAATCTTAGTTCATCTTTTAGCTTTGCATATTTGTGTGTTCTTGAGGCCTTTGAGGCAAAATAGGTTCCTCATACCTATTTTGTGTCATTTTGGGTCTTCTTGATCCTCAAATCATCCTATTTGCATGCTCCAAGTGCTTGAGTTTGCACACCCACATCCATTTATATCCAAGCATATCAAACGGTGCATGGGCGCATCCGTTTTAGGCTTAAACTAAGGTGGCTTTGATTTTAGTTTATTTACCATTAAATTTGATTTGATAATATGCTATGACATTTGTTTGTCTTTGGCCTTCAAAACAGGTTTAGGTGCACGCTCAAATCCTAGTCTACACCCTCAGTAGTTACCCCTTTTCAAACACATGCTGGTCGCATGGTCGCATAGGCTTGTTAGAGGTTAACACGACCATGCGACTAGCCTCCAAACTTTATCCGCTAGCACACAAAGCTCAGTCGTATGGTCACATAAGCTTGTTGAAGGCTTATGCAACCATGTGACTATGTTTTAAAACATCGCCAGCCTTTAAGAAACTGCCAGCCTTTAAGAAACCGCTAGCTGTTAAAATACTATTAGCTGAGCACCTTCACCCATAGTCCCACCACTTGCCACTTCATTAATCGCAAGATTAAGACTTAGTCGCATAGTCACATAAGGCTTTAACAAGCCTATGCGACCATACGACAAGACTTTAAAACACCGCCATTTTGCAAAATTTCTAAGCACCAAGGACATAGGATAAAATAATTAAATCAATGGGCTTCTTGAGTCAAAGAAAAGGATATTTAAAGCACGTGCTCTCAACATGAACTTAAGTGAACTTTCAAAAAGTAACCTTCAAATAGAAAGCTAAGAGAATGGCTTAGGGCTTATTTAAAAATGGCCAAGTTTTAGGGTTTTATATTTTGAAGAATTTGTGCCTTCTCAAAAACAAGACCTAAGACAAGAAATTCTAACAAGTTTGTGACAAAATTTTGAAAACATTCTGACATCTATAACCACAAGATTAGAAAAAGGAAGCAAGAACCGAAAGTTGGACAAGAAATTTAGAAAATTAAGAAGATACCCAACAGTGGCTCTATATGAGGATGCTTGATTGCAAAATCAAAGCAAGAAACCACGAATCTCTGGGAGGCAGACCACAAAAACTTGACCAAAAACAAGAAGCAAACACACCTATACATATAATACAAGCCTGCTGTGCATGGAAAAAGAATCAACTGAAGAAAAATTTCAAAAATTGTCCATGCACTGGCAATTCTTGCTCTTCACCATCCATACCTTGCAAAAAATAAGAATCTTTGCCATGAATCTGACAAATAATGAAGGGACCCATCCATAAGGACTCAAATTTTTTATGCTTCCCTTTGTCTTCATATCTAGCATTCCACTGAAGAACCATGTCACCAGGCTGAAATTTTCTCACAGTAGCCCTTTTATCAAAAAGATATTTCATTTTTTGCTGCAGTTTTATATTATTTTTCTGCCCTTCCCTTCTTATCTCATCCAACTCAATCAGCTGAACCATCCTATCTTGTAGTGGGTTACTGATTTCAATATCTTCCTCTTGCATAAACTTGTAGATGGGAAGGAGATTATTAATTAGCAATCTTGTCTTTGCACCATATACCATTTCAAAGGGGGACTTCCCTGTGGCTTTTTTCTCAGAAATTCTATCAACCCATAGTGCTAACTTTAACTTCTCATGCCAACTTCTTTTATTCTTTTCCAAGGTCTTCTTCAAGATTTGCAAAATGCTCTTATTGCTAGACTCAGCTTGTCCATTGGCCTGTGGGTGATATGGGCTTGAATAAGACAAGATAACTCCCATTTCATAACAAAAATTAGTAATTTCTTGAGACCTAAAACTCATTGCATTATCTATAACCAATTTAATTGGGACACCAAATCTTGTGATTATGTTGTTCATCAGGAAATCAATTACCACAGCACTTGTTTCTCCTCTAGTGGGAATAGCTTCTATCCACTTGGTAAAGTAATCAGTAGCCACCAAAATGTGACTATGTCTTCCACTAGACTTTTCAGAGAACTCTCCAATAAAATCCATACCCCACATTGCAAAAGGGGCTTTTGCAACAACTGGATTTAATAATAATGCACCTGAAAATTTTAGTTTCTTTGAGAACCTTTGACAGGGTTCACACTTTCTAACATAAGAGTGAGTGTCTTTAAACAATACAGGCCAATAATATCCTACCCTCAAAATTTTATGAGCTATTGACCGAGCAGAATAATGCCCTCCACACATTCCAGAATGCATTTCTTTTAGCACCTTCTCTGATTGGTGTTCATCCAAACAAAAGAGTAAAATGCCATCATTGTCTTTCCAGTACAAATCACCTTGAATGAGTACAAATCTTTGAGCCTGTAATCTCAAGCTTCTTCTCTGATTATCATTCAATTCAGGTGGACATTTAGCATTTTTAATAAAATAAACAACATCCTTGTACCAGGGTTGCATCTCAATATTAGTAACTGTATCAACATTAGCAGCAACATTTTTTATCTGGACAAGGTCCATGTTTTCCTCAAGCATTAACTTGGCAAGTCCCAATCCTCTTACCAATTTGGTAATATGAATCTCAAGGTCAAACTCTTGAATCCTATTTATCCATCTACATCTCTTCCCTGTGACTTCACTCTGTATCAAGATATCCTTTACTGTAGCATGAGGTACATAAGCATTAACCTTTGCACAAACCAAATATAGTCTGAAAGCTTTGACTTCTTTCACAAGTGCATAAGCTTTCTTTTCCATTATTTCATAATTTAATTCAGCATATTGCAAAGACTTGCTGAAAAAAGCTATAGGATGTTCATATCCTTCTTGATCTTTCTGCAGAAGAAAAGCTGCAATAGTATGAAAAGATGCAAAAAAAAATAGAGAAAAAGGTTTTAAATAGTCAGGTGATACCAAAACAGGAGCTTCTTGAATTGTTTTTTTAATTTTTTCAAAAGCCTACTGGGCTTCCAAGCTCCATTCAAATTTCATTCCCTTTTTAAGGAACTTTACTATTGGCTTGACCAACTCTGCAAAGTTAGCAATAAATCTTCTCACAAAAATTATCTGCCCCAAAAATGATTGCACACCCTTTATATTCTTTTGTGGAGGGACCTTTTTGATGGCCTCCACTCTTTCATGATCAATCCTGACTCTTTCTTTTGATACTATGTGTCCTAGTAGCTTTCCTTCTATCACTGCAAATTGACATTTCCTGGGATTCAAGGACACACCAAACTCTAAGGCCTTGAGAAAAATATTTTTTAAATGAGAACAATGATCATCAGCCTTTTTGGAAAAAGCAGTGAGATCATCTTGATATACTACCATTAAGACATTGATCATTTCTTTGAAAGCAACATCCATGGCTCTCTGAAAAGTTGCTCCAGCATTTTTTAGATCAAAAGGCATGCGAGCATATACATAAGTTCCCCAAGGAGTTGTAAAGGCTGTCTTGAATTGCTCTGATTCTTTGACTAGCACTTGGTTATACCCTGAGAAACCATCCATCATTGACAGGAGTTCACATCCAGTCACCCTATGTAGCATGGCCTCCATATTAGGCAATCCATAATTATCCTTGAGTGATGCCACATTTAGGTTCCTAAAATCAACACAAAGCCAGATGTCACCATTCTTCTTCCTCACTGGTACAAGGTTTGAAACCCAAGTTGAGTGCCTAATTGGTTCAATAATACCATTATCCCTCAATTTTGTCAATTCAACTTGCATTTTGGTGGCCAATAAAGGATTAATGGGTTTCTGCTTTTGTCTAAAGGGTGTGGTTTCCTCCTTTAGAGGAACTTCATGCTGAAATAAATCAGCCCTATAAGCTTTGAGGTCATCATATGACCAAGAAAACACATGTTTGTACCTTTTCAAAAGTCTAATCAAGTTGCCTCTGATCTCCCTACTCAGTTTCTTTCCAATGTATACCATTTGTGGGGAATTTTCTAATCCTAGGTTTATCTCCTCTAAGTCTTCCAATTTTGTATTAGACTTTTGGGACAGAAAACCATCATTTATTTTAAACATTCCCTCCAGCTCTACTAGTCCTTTGGGTATATGATTAGAAGGCAATTGAACTATTTCATTTCCCATGATGCAGTCTTTTCCTTCAATACATTCCTGTACCTCATTAAAATCTATTTGTTGACCCTCATATTGATCTAGGCCTTGAAGGAATCTAAGGATATCAAGATCATCCTCAAAAACTTGCCAATTGTACACATTGTCAGGAACTGCAAGCCTAGTTTTAGTTTCCAACATGGAAACACCAGAGAGGGTGATATCATTGTTTTTCAAAGCAACATTAGCAAGAAAATCTGCCATGATGTTATTTGACCTCTCTACCCAGAGCAAATTAAAATCTTCAAAAAATTCTAATCTATCCCAGACAGCATGCTTATACAACTTGAGTTTCTCATCCTTGGAGGCATATTGGGATCTTACTTGGGCCACAATCAATTGGGAGTCACCATGGAATTTTAAACATTTAATACCATGCTTTACGGCTACATCTAATCCCAAGATCAGGGCCTCATATTCAGCAGTATTATTTGTACAACTAAAAGTCAACAAAAAGGAATACTTGAAAGTATTACTTGATGGGGAAATGAAAACAACACCAGCTCCTAATCCTTCTTTGGAGCATCCACCATCAAAAAACATTTGCCACAAGCTATCTTGTTGCATCATCAACTCATCCACAATTGGGTCTTTGTTTTTCAACTAAGGTATCACTTCTTCAATCACAAAATTGCTCATATCAATATCTACAAAACAATTAAGGGCTTCTGGAGCAACCATTTCCACCATAACTGGGGAATGGGGCTCCCTGTACAACTTTACTTCAGTCCCATTCACTGGAATAGTGGCATAAGATAAATCTAGTTCCAACTTTCCACCCACTGCTGCAGCCCATTGTCTTGACAATAACATGCCATAGTGAGGCTCTGTATCCACAACAACTACATCCATTTTGTATGTAGCTTCTGGGAATGCAACAATTTTTACCTCAATTCCAACCAAAGTCCCCACAAGAGGCACTGCCCTATTATCCATTGCATAACACCTGTCATTAGAAGTGTCAACTTGCAATCCTAATTCTTTCATTACATGATATGGCATCACAGTTGTGGCAGCACCAGAGTCTATCATACAATTTTTTAGCAATAAATCATTCACAATTAGAGTGACATAAAATGGATTGATGGAAGAAGGTTCTTGTGTTACAATTGTCCCAACACATACATTTGAGATGGGAATAGGCTTTTTTATGGAACGCCCTTCCTCTTGTTTGGTAGGTGTAAATCTCTGCTCATTTATAAGAGCCAAGGCTGTTGTCTTGTGCTCTTCTATTTTCAACATTTCAAGCAGAGGGATGGACACTTTCATCTAAGACAATGCATGTCTCATATCAAATGCAGGGGAATCAGCAGGAGAATCAGATTGATCCTTTGTCCTACCAGTTTTCTTTTTCATCTTATCAACACTAACTTCCTCCCTTTTCTTCTTTTCACCCACAAGTTCTTGATCCTTGCCATCTATAACATTGGGCTTTAGGAAACCCTTATCTTGAGGACTACCTTTGATGAATATTGATCTAGGAACTCCCTATTCATTATCCACCTTTTTGTTCCTCAAATTGTATGAGGATCTTGCTTGTGTTATGGCAGCTACAGTTAAGTTTTTGATTTCCTCTTCACTGGGCTTCCTCCATTGCTTCTCATCTGATCTAGATCCTACAATATGAGTTTTATAATCATTGTTATCAAATTCTTTAGGATCAAATTGAGTAAATACTTGTTGCTCATAATCAAAGAAAATCTTTCTCTTATGATCAACATCTGGGCAGCTTGCTTCATCATCTGAGGACACAAAATCCTCTATTGGATCTATAGTAAACATGTTAATGGTAGGCTTTTTAGATTCTTCATAATCTCCTGCACATAAGTTATCAGCCCCTTCTCCTAAGGCTTGGGCCACAGCACACTAGAAAGGTGAATGAGGCATATTACAAGCTACACACCAAGGAGTGTTTTCTACATTGTGTGTTGTATTTTTCTTTAAGGGATCTAGGGTATCTCTCCCCTTTTGTAATTCATTTATGTCAAGAACAGGTCTCCCATCCTTCCAATTAGTTTTGTAAGGCATGTCTCTCAGATTAGGGGCCTTGTCCTGCCTTTGATAAGGGGGTCTTGCATCTTGAAAGTTTCTACCACCTTTATCAAATCTTATTGGGAACTCCTTGTTAGCACCTGGTCCTTTATCCATCCTATCCTCCTCTTTAAAAGGCCTTGCATGTTGTGGCCTGGTCTCTTTCCACAATTTACCCTCATCCCTCTTGTACATTTGGCCAGATGCCTTTCAGTTACTCTCAATATTTATGGCCAATTTAAATGCATCCCTAAGGGTGCGGGGATTTTTATCTCTTAGGAGATAAGACATTTTAGCATCCATGGAATCGAAATAAGTTGTCATGCAAACTGCATCATCCAACCTCAATACCTGGAACAATTTATACATAGCCTTTTGAAATCAGCTATTGAACTCTGACATGCTCTCATTATAACTTTTCTTGATATTATTGAATTCATTGAGCATGTAACTAGAATTCACATGTTTAGCATACTGCTCTTTAAAACTCCTAACAAATTCATCCCATGAAGCAATACTATTCTCAAGTAACCCTCTGTACCAATCCCTAGCATCTTCAATCAATGATTGAACAAAAAGTTTCATAATGACATCTTCATGTTCGATCTCATAGTCATTAACTTTATCTGTGAAAAACTTCAAATGCTCTTTAGAAGTAATAACATTATTCCCAGTGAATAATGGGATCTTCTTCCTGATTTCATTAGGAACAGCATTGAGTTGACCAAGAATACCATAAAAAAACAAGGGCCTATACCTATCCAAATGAACTGGTCTTCTTGGGATATTAAGTTGATTTGAAGGGGTTGTTGCAGCATTCTGACATGGCACATTTCCCACTGTACCTCTAGCTATAAAGGGAACTTGACTAGGAAATTGTCCAGATGGATATTGTCCAGAGTGAAAGGCTTGAGTATTTGGAATTGAAATGTTAGGCTGACTGGATGAATTTGTTCCTATGGTAATAGGAATAGAACTACTAGTAGATGTATTCATGTTAGCATGTAGAAAGGCAATCTTCCTCTTCATTTCATCTGCAGCAGCCTCTAACTCAAGTTTCTCAAGTTGCATAGCCAAATCCTCCTTTGCTTTCCTAGCTCTGTCTAAATTTGTACTCGCTTGAGTAGGCACATCAGGAATGGGCACAACCTTCTTCGGTTCATTTATGACAACACTCGCCACCTTTTGTTTTCCCTTATCAGGGATTTCCTTGGGGGCAATTTTAATCTCCTTGTTTTTTTGGATTTCAGAGGGATTCAATTGTCTTAAAACATGGCCTGTTCCCTCAAATTCACTTTGTTGGGGCCTGGTATCCTGAGCTTGCTTTCTCAAATCTTGCATATCACCAAACAAGTCTTTATCCAAACCTTGTACATCCTGGTTTAGATCACTAACATGGGTCTCATTTCTCTTGGTTCTCTTGAGGAGTTCTTCCCTTTCCAGAAGCAATTCACGAAGCTGTTGTTCCCTTACCTTCGTTCTATTAGCAATTTCTGCTAATTATTCACATTCCTTTTCTCTCAAGGAAATCACTTCCTCTCTTAACTTCTCAGAATCATATGAAGTTGTTTCAGCAGTAGAGGTTTCATCTGGTTGTTCAAGGGTTTCTCTAGCAGGGAAAAAACCTACTTCTGTGACTACTTCTTTCTTCATATAGACCTCTGGTGTGACCCTTTTGACATGCTCAGGATCGTCAGAAGATGAAGAAGTTTCATGAGGAAGTGGAACATGAAACCTTTCTCGAGAAGGAGCCTGGGAACTAGCATTATTTTAGCCTCTCCTAGACCATTGCTTTCTACTTGGTGTGTGGAGTTCATCACCTATATTATCTTCTAGATGATCCTTATAGTAAGACCTAGTGTTCCTTGGTCGACTCATGGTAAATGACAACAATTTTACAAAATTTTGCAACTATTAGCAACTGGTAACACAGATTTCTTTAGAGTCACCACCCACTACTCAAGCGAGAATCAAAAGTTATTTCTACTGGTCTACAAACATACAATAGACAAAATTTGCACTAACCTATTGCAAGCTATCAAAATAAGTCCCCAATAGAGTCACCAATTTTGTTAGTGTTTGAACCTGGAGATTAGTCAATTACTCAAATAATCCCAATGGCTATAACCTAGCAAGTTACAAACTACTAAGGTATTAAGGTTAAGACCTTCTTCACTTTGAGTAATATATACTCAGGCGGGTGTACCTCTATCAATTCAATGTTCAACTGAGCTCTGAATTGAGAACTTTCTCCTCAACTACTTTGTTACTGCCTTCAAAATTCAACTCAATAAGTTGCTAAAACTCTGAGTATAACTCAAATTATCCTGATACACAACATCATGATGTGAACTATATAAACAACAACACGAAACAATGGTTTAAGGATATTCATCCTTCTTCCTTTTAGAGTTAAACTCAGGGAAAGGTTAACCTCATTTATTGCTTCTTCAAAGCATTGAAATATATATTTATGAACTTGTCATAACATGACTCAAGTCTGGAAATTATGCATATAAAGTAAAATTTTAGTCAATTATATCTTGGATGGTAAACCAATGTAAATGGATCTAAAACCAGTCCCTTATCCGTTGGGCATTAGAGTCGAACTCTATCTTCACATATATCTATTAAAACAAATACAATGAAACTCAAATGATATGCCTAACATATCATTGTTCCCATTCCTACACCTATCATCAAATCCACATATAGATATTTAATTCCCAGAGACCTCCCCTAAGATTTTACTCTTTCTTTGAAAGAAACTTAAGCTCAACCCCTACATTCACCTTGTGAAAGATGTACTTAGACTGCCTTACAATCTAAATACATAAGAAAACTAAAACACTCCACATATAAAGACAATCAAATGATAGTAACAAAGCTCCAGTGTATTGTATTAATTGATCAAATGCATTGATACAGTCTTCCTTGATTTCAAGAAAATAAGGTTCTATATTCCAGACCTCTCCTTTACAAAAGACATTTTCCAACCCTTTAAGAATGAGCAAGAATTCCTATATATACTGATCAGCCATCCTAGAATCCTTGAAAGGATGCAACAAGCTTTAGATGGATATCAAAAGATCTTTTACTAAAAACAAAAGATAGTACAAACAGAAAGAAAGAAGACAAAAATAGTAAGGCACACTTTCAATTGTCCTTAACAAATTTCACAGGTGGCCCCTTTGTCTGTAGATACTTCAGAGAAGTTACTAAATTTCTTACATGAATGATGACCGCCATTACAGGCTAACCTACATCATCCTTTGTCTAGACATGCTCTCCCTCATATTCTAGATCAGGGGCCAACTGCATCTTACTCATCTTCTTCTTCTGAAAGGTCAAAATGCTAGAGTGGATATTTTCTTGTTACCATTTTCCAAACTATTTGCCCTCTGTCACATGTTACATAAATGCTTGTTTCTTTAAAGAGCTAGGGTGGTGGCATCCATTGCATCCTCAGACGATGTGTCTTCTTCTCTACTTTCTTCTGAAAAAAGTGTTATTTCCCAAACTAAAAAAATATCCTCAGTAGGCCAATCAAAAGCTAAAATTTCATCCATTTTCGGTAAGATTTTCTTCCATTTGGTCACTACTAGATGTACTTCAGTCATTACCTTGGTAAAATGTACCCTAGCATCCTGTAGCATTTCCATTGTTTGTACAAAAGGAAGAGTATCCTCAGTGTGTATAGCATCTTCTATTTTCGTCAACATTTTATGTTCAATTTGCTCAAACCATTTTACCTTTTCTTTTATTGTTCTATCTGATCTAACTAGACTAGGAAATATCTGGAAATCACTTTGAAAATATCTCACCCTTAGAAGAGCTACCTTCCTTTTGACCTCCTCTCTTTCTACTTCAAAATCCAGGAGGGCCTTAACAATTTTGTAAGTACTAGCTAATTCGGGGTACTTGGAATCATGGTCTTTAATTGATCCAATTAAAGTATTCAAAATATTCTCCCTAGGTACCCATGTATCCAAAATTTGGCCTACTGTATTCCCTTCTTTATCAAAAGAAAGCAAAATGTCAGACAATTGCTCTCCACACTTATAAATTTCTTTGGGTCTTACATTTCTAACAAGATGATGAATAGTATCTTGTACTCTTTTCTCAAACTTTTTCTGTCCTTTCATCTCTGCATCATCACCACTTAGGGAAGGGGGAAGAGGAGACATAGGAAACTCAATGATGGGGCTTGATGAGGAAGGACCAGCAGTATTGGAAGAAATTTGCAATTGTTGTTGTATATGGACTGGACTTCCTTCACCCAACCTTTTCCTTAAGTCATCAATTATTTTGTCCTTTTCAAACATTCTTTGTCTCAGCTCTCCATATGCCCTCATTATTTCTTCAAATTTTCTTGTTAACTCCTCTTTCTCTTTAGCTTCCCTTTCAACCACCTTCTCCGCAAGATGAGCTGTTGCTACAACCATTTTTGATGCTTCTATTGCTGAAGTATCCATTACTCTCTTAACTATAAGACCACCGGAAACATTATCTTTAATCAATTGCTTTCCTTTATTTTTCTCATCCCTTTTCAGTGACCATATAACCAAAGCTTGATGGTCATTGCTGAATGCAACTCCTTTGACAGCCTGCTCTGCCTCTTCCCTGGTTTGGTATGTAGGTGTAACTTGTTTTCTGATTGCATCAAGGATAATTGCATCAGCTATATCCCATTCATGGAGGACTAATACTCCTGCATTCTTTACCATTATTCTTCCCTGTTCTGGAGTAATCTTTTCAAAATTATCTATCATTTCCTTCCTGGTTTCATCTTCAATAACCTTAATATCAACATCAGGGTTTTCTTATGTTTCCTCTCACAGGTTTCTTCAAATTTATTGATATTCATCTTCCATAAAAATTGCAAAAAGGCCCTGGATTTCACAAAAGCATCATCAGCCAAAAATTCTTCACATGCTAACTTGATGATGGGATCCAACTCTGTTCCTGCAAGTTGCTCTGCTATTAAGCCTAATTCAGGCTCTTTTGGTTGCTCAGGAATTCCTTCATTTATTTCATAATGAGTCATGAATATTTGACCCTGAGATCCCATTTGTTGCACTTGCTCTATGATTTCTCGATCATCTTTAATACTTAAAGGTGATTGTGAAGGAGAGTATTGATCCTCTGGATCCTGTGGCCTCTCCTCTATCCTCTGTTTCTTTGTGGGAGGTGAAAAATCCAAGATGTCCTCATCTGGCTGATCCTGTGTTAAATCTATAATTTCCTTACCCTACTTTGATGAAGAAGGGATATCTGCCTTTTCTTTCCTCTGCTCTTTTATTTCAGATTCAAGGACAACTATACCATAGCCAGTCTTGTTTTGTGCCATGTACTTGCCAGGAGGCAAAATCTTTGTAAATACATTTTTTCCCAACAATGCCTTAGCCTTCTCAGGGTTTTCCTCCATGGCTCTTCTCTTCTTTTCTTCCAGAGTTTTAAAAATATCTTGGAAACAACCCATTAGAGTGTCTATTCTCTTCCCCATAGGACTTATACTGCCTATGGGGTCATATGTAGGATCGAATTGTTTTACAAAATCAAAAGTTTTCTTATACACTAACCACTTTTCCTTCCTAACTTCTTGATCTTGTAATCCTGGGGTATTCCTGATGATGTCTTCAGGGAAATTGAAAATGTGGTTCACTACTGAACATCTGACCTTTCTTCTGAACATATCATTGTAAAAGCCCTCTGGGTCTATTGTCCTAGCAATTGTAGTAGTCAAATGATAAGGCTCCAAGATCTTGTGCATATTGAGCCATCCACCTTTTGTGATTATAAATTGATGGGCAATTGTGATATTTGGGAATAGAGTTCCTCTACCCTTAGCAATACTATTTTCCTCAATGTCCCCCAATTGCCTAAAAAATTCTGCAATACCAATCTTGAGAGGAACTTGGAAAGGCAAAATAAAAGGAGTTCCTTTATAGCCATATAATCTAATAATAGTTGAATAAGGATAGAAAATAAAATCACCTCAATTATGCACAATGTTGAGGTCCTTTGCAAATTGGAGTGGCCTGACAATTTCAGCCTGGGTAGCAGGGACTCTAGGACTGTCATGCACAAAGAATAATTTTAATCTTGTTGCAAAATACTTGTTAAATTGTATGTAACTACTATCCTTTCTATCCCATGTCATGTTTGAATTCCACAACTGCATGGGCATATCTTCTCCATTTCTCTGCTTAGATAGTTCCATTTCCTTTTCAAAATAATCAGAACCTTTAAACAAAAACATGTACATCATAAAAGAGTACCAGCAGAAGGATCTACTAACTTTACCCTTTTGAATCCCTATTAATCCATCATGGATTAAATCAGCAATGACAGGGGCATAATCAAAAGTAACTGACAAATGTGGGTGCAACACCTGGATTACCATATACATCAAGTGTTGTGGCATTTTCTCACTTGCATCTTCCCCAAGAACTTGACACAAAGACCAGTAAGCACCTCTTGCCAAAACATCAAAATACTCCATTTTAAATGGCTCCTGTGCACCTAATCCTATGACAATCATTCTCCCAATTCGGGTACAAAAATTCTTTACTGGGCCAATTCTAAAGACATGATTCTATGCCTCATAAACCTCGCCTAATTCTTTGAAATCAATCGGCTCCAAGATAGGTGAAGGGTCTTTTAATTTGAAAACAGTTCTAATTTCATCAGCTGAAATTGTTAACAGCTTTTGCCCTCTAACACCTCTAATCTCTTTTGTGATAGGGTCATAATTCTTAGCAATTTCAGTCATTAAATCTACATCCATAAAAACTCCTGGCACTACAAGCTTACCCAAGTCATTTTCCCATATGTTACAAGCGGGAATAGGAGTATTTCTTTGACTAAATCCAACTGTAAATAATGTGAGCCCAGTAAAGTCAGAAACACCACTTGCATTAAGAAAACCGATCGTAGCATCCTTAATGTAATTTCCTGTGTCATACAACCCGTCCCCCACTTTCACCCTAGGCTCTATTGGTGTTAGTTGTTTCACACTGGTCAAATTTACTTTTGAACTGGGAAACATTTGTAACAAATCTTCATGAAGACCCCTTTTCAAATAATCAGTTTCACCAGAGAGCTCTTTTCTTGGTGGCATTTTGGGATTTGAAACTTTTAACGTACCTCGGTGCAAAATAAAAATGGTGACAAAGCAACTCTTCTTAATCAAACAAGAAAGCACAGAAGTAACCAACCTTGTTTTATCAACCCAAGAACATGAGAATTAATTTTTGCAACTCAATTCGCCGAGCTCTCTACAAATCTCTTATATCTTTACAGTTCTCTGAGTGAAACTAGATTCTGAAATATTTTCAATCACTTCACAATTATTTCAGCACTTTACCTCGCATGATTTAGTCATTAATTTTGCGGGAGATGAAACTATTGCTAGCCTGGACTTGCCACCCACTTCACCTTCAATTTGAAATCTGGCCGTAGATTTTTCTTGACAGACGATCGTATAATTTAGTCGCATGGTCGCATAGGATTATTGGAGGCTAATACGACCATGCGAGTAGCCTTCAATGTTACATCCCTTCCGGTGGTGATCCCTCAGCGGTTACCCCTTTTCAAACACATGCTGGTCGCATGGTCGCATAGGCTTGTTAGAGGTTAACACAACCATGTGACTAGCCTCCAAACTTTATCCGCTAGCACACGAAGCTCAGTCATATGGTCGCATAAGCTTGTTGAAGGCTTATGCGACCATGCGACTATGTTTTAAAACACCACCAGCCTTTAAGAAACCGCTAGCCTTTAAGAAACCACCAGCTGTTAAAATACTATTGGCTGAGCACCTTCACCCATGGTCCCACCATTTGCCACTTCATTAATCGCAAGATTAAGACTTAGTCACATAGTCGCATAAGGCTTTAACAAGCCTATGCGACCATACGACAAGACTTTAAAACACCACCATTTTGCAAAATTTCTAAGTACCAAGGACATAGGATAAAATAATTAAATCGATGGGCTTCTTGACTCAAAGAAAAGGATATTTAAAGCACGTGCTCTCAACATGAACTTAAGTGAACTTTCAAAAAGTAAGCTTCAAATAGAAAGCTAAGAGAACAGCTTAAGGCTTATTTAAAAATGGCCAAGTTTTAGGGTTTTATATTTTGAAGAATTTTTGTCTTCTCAAAAATAAGACCTAAGACAAGAAATTCTAACAAGTTTGTGACAAAATTTTGAAAACATTCTGACATCTATAACCACAAGATTAGAAAAAGGAAGCAAGAACTGAAAGTTGGACAAGAAATTTAGAAAATTAAGAAGATACCCAACATAAGGATCTTATGTGAAGTAGCACTCGATGAAGATCTACTATTGTTGTGTGATCACAAGGGATCTTCTGAGCCCTTGTGATCATGCGACCACTGTCTGATGCAAAGTTAGGATTCTTTCTTCAGTGTGCTACGTGTCATGCTAAAGTGTTTTCTTCTCATTGTTTCCTAACTAATGAGGTGGCCAAAGACTTTTCAAAGGATTTACAACTATTTTTTGAGTCAATCTGAGTCATTCATCTACTGGGAGAACTTTGATTGATGGCTGCATTTTAAAGTGTGACCTGTTGTAATGCCCCGCCAGGCAACCCAAGAGGACAAGACATAAAACCTCTATAAAATGAAAGTAGTGAATTTTTTTTTTTAATTTATTTATTTATTTTAACTAGAATAATATTCATCATTACACTTCATATTTATAAAAGAAGAAATAATTTTCTACTACTTGAATGTAAGATTTACACAACTTAAGTCCTCCCGGGTTCCCTAACGTCGCTACCTAAGCAACATCATATAAACCATTTACATGCATAAGATATTCACAGAATCATGAGCTTAAAAGATCTACATTTATTTTAATGCACCAAGTTAAATGTCCCTAACTTATTTCTTTTATTAAACATAGGTTAATCATCCAACATCATTATTCCTTTTATCAACTCATTCCATAAATTCATATTGATTTCATCTACATCTACTATCCTTTATATCACTTTTCTCTAATAATTTAGGTAAGAGATTAATATTCATTAAGGTAGGCATTATCCTAGGTATTTCATTAACATGAACCAAGTATTAACATTATAATCAAGTTACTATTTTATTGCATTGTTTCATAACCATTCATTGTTAATAATTCCAATCACTAACCTATCATTTTTCAATAATTTCCTTGGATCCTTTCATCAAGAGAGAATACATTATTTTTGTGATACATCATTATATATAACTATATTTAAGATTATTTCCTTTACATATGGACAACATAAGAGGATAGGAGAAATAACATAAACACTTTCTTTTAATGCTAGTAACATGTCTAATATTCCACATTATTTTCCCTTTCTTTTACCTAGAACTACCCATTCCCTTATGCATTGCTTTGAATTGAGATTACATCAATACTACAAGACTCCTTTTAGGAGATTAAAAATTACATGAATTCAAATACATAAGTACATCTCAACATATTAAAATATCCAATAAGAAATCTTCAACTGCAGATCTGGAAAGGAATATGTGCTAGGATCATCCAGAGAATCACGAACAATACCTCGATATAAATATTAACCACCCAACCACATGGAACCAATAGGCCCACTCCCCCGAGCTAGGAGATAGAACCAAAGGCCCATACAAGAGGTAACAACTAGAAAATTCCTAAGGTGGTGATAAAAGTTTCCCAAAGTCACAACAAAAAGGAAAAGACAAGAAGACCACAAGGAATACCAGAGGCATGATCAAATTTGATAGAGACTCTAAGCTACAAGCTAGGTGAGTGTCATCACATAGCCCTCACCTCTTGGGTTGTCCTAGTACTATCAACTCTTGTCCCTGGCCCCCAAGTAGGCACATGCGGAACCGAATGCCTCTCATACAGACAAGGTCATTCAGTTGTACCTACGCATAGGTACCTTCTCCCACTCCCATCCTTAGTCTTTACTAGCACTAAAGGCATGGGCAAGGCACAATTAATATTGATTAATGTGTAATTTCCCATTCCAATAATCTCCCATTCCAAATTCATTTATTTAGGTTATCACTTGATTAAATAACTCATAGTAGGTTATCCTGGTACTAGCCACTTAGGGCCCCGGCCCCTCACTATGAGCCACTCACCTAGTGTACTTAGGTTCCCTAACATACATATAAAAATCATAAAAACATAATAGATTCATCATTAAGAATTCATATCAATTCCATAACAACATTTGATTGAGTTTAGGAAAACATATGTTGTCCCTAGTCCACTTGACAACCCTAAACCCAATATGGCATTCAGAATGTTCCAAACATATAAGAAGACATCAAAGTGATATTATAAACATATTCAGAGTATACATAGATCCAACTAACCAAAAACAAATTCTAATAGCCTCTGGTAACCATACGAAACCTTAAAACTTAATGATGTTCTTAAATTGAATTATTTCAAGCAAGGATTAAATGCAAAGAATAGTCATCATAGAATAGTCATCCATATCTTCCACAAAACATAAATAAAGGAAATATCTTTGGTGGAGATTTAGATAACATAATTATGGACTCTCAATTTTATTTTTAGGAAGATCCAATGGTGGGAATGAAAGTTATGACTTCTGGTTTAGAACAGAAAATTCTGGTTAGGGTTCAGACCTGCCTTCACTAAAACGGTTGTAATTTTCACAAAACATAATTAAAATTCACCAAACCAATTGGAAATAAAAGATAAGACTTACGAGAATCCCTGATATCAAATTTAGACTTTTATATAATCATATCAGCCTGTAGCATATGAATACATTTGACAGAAAATTCAGAATCAAGAATGGACAGGCATAGTCTGCCAAAATGTCAAAAATAAGGCATTAATTCGACCCTAAAAATAAAATCAGAGAGATACCCATTTGAGATCTATGAATTTTACTTCCAAAAAATCAATTTACTAAAACCATAGATTCAATTTATATTGTTATAATAATAGATCTCCAAAAATAGGTTGCTAAAAACCCTAGGAAAACACATGCCAATTCTTACAAACAAAAACTCAAAACTTTAAAATAACCATACAAATGAAAAGTAAAGATATAATAAATAATGATAATATATAAATAGATCTATAATCTATCAGATACATTAAGTAACTAAAATATTCAATCCATACCTCATGTCCTACGAAGGTTGAATCGAAGAAGGAAGGAAACAAAAGAGAAGACAAATCCAAACTTGAGATGCATCTTTCAAACCCTATCCACTTTCATAAATCTCCATGAAAGAAAGAAATAATTCCACAGCAAAGAATCCCTCTCTCAACTACTGAAATTCTCACAAAAATGTCTCTCTCCCAAAAGCAAAGATAACCAAAAATTCTTAAAGACATATGCTTACAAACTCTCCTTCACATCTCCAAGTTTTCTCTCCAAAATCTCCATGAAAAGTAAGGCCATCCTCTCCTCAATGCTTCAGCCCCAATATCCCCTCCCTTCAAATGAGAAAGTAGTGCATATAAATAGATTTCCAAAGGTTGAGAGGAAAAGTAACCAATTCCCAACTAACTCTTAACTAAGGGGTATTATAAAATAACTTAATATCATACAACTATATTACTCAAATATACAATAAAAGATTATTTGTATTCATTCATACACACATGTAATATTATCCTAACATATATGCATATGCCATCATTAATTACATCAATATCTATATATATAACCTATCCTCATTATTAATAATTAACAATTGAGAATAATATACCTTGCATTATTTAATATTTAATTATTAATAATATTATACTTTACATTAATCCCGAAATATACACCATCAACAATATCTACAATAATTAACATATAATCACATATAAATTATATATATATAAATACATATATGTGTGCACCCATATATATATTTTCATATATATATATATATATATATATATATATATATTTATAGTTATATAGATACATGCCAAATACCAAACACTATAATCTATAAGATTATGAAGTAATAGATCACAATATTATTACCTATTTATAATTACTATAGGATATAACACTGAGGTAGAATAAAATCACATGCCTCAAAATAAATCTAATCATCGAAAGAGGCCATAAAAATCAACTATGAAACATATTGAGAAAATTATAAAATCAAACAAGGTCAACCAAAGTCAACAAGGAAAGTTAAGCCAAACTCCTGAAACACAACATAGAAAGATTAACTAAGAATCATACCAAGAAGGAGAAATAAATAAATTGAGTAAACAAATCATATAACCAAATGGATTCAAGTGGCCACAAGGCACTAACTACAACCATGCCCAACCGGGTGCGTTGGATTTGGGTTTTTGACCCAAAGGTTGACTGACAAAGAAGGAACCCTAATATTCCCAAATTGGAATAATGACAAAGGAAGACTCATGTAGGGGCCTTAGTACTATCTCCATAACAACAACCATCAAGGATTTGAGGGCATGCTCAGACCTGTGAAGCCAGGTGAAGTCGATGCCTGGTACCTGCAAGCCTGCATTACAAAGAAGAAATACATATGCACGGATATACGTATAAAAGAAAACATTGCAGACAGATGACCAGGATCGATACATCGTGTGGACCTCAGCTATGTGAGTAACTATGACTTCATCCTGAATCATGAAAACACATCATGTATATATATACACTCAAAGCATGTAGCATCATCATAACGAAGGTTAGAATCTCAAGCATTGTGTTAGTCTCTTATCAATACTAATAATAAATCAACATAATCAAATCATCAAGTGAGATACAAGATTCATCCAAAGTAACCTTAATAGAAGAAAATATAAATAACCACTTATATATATCTATCAAGTACATATCATATAACATCCTAACTATGTTCATAAAGGTCTTGTAGGTACTCAATACATACATGGAGATAAATACATACAAAAGTGATACCTTTAGATAGTATTTCTGATATTAGAATCATTGAGTACTAGCTTATGAAATTATTATAAACAACTATAGGAATAGATCAAACAAGTATTGTGTACAACTTAAGCTATAAGAAAACATCGAAGGATCTTAATTCTTTCAAAAACACAAAACTTATATTAGGGTTAGAGGGGTATTACATCTTCCCCCACTAAGATTCGACTTACTCCTGGAAGTCAGGAAGGTGAACTATATATCGCACATTAGCTAACAGAATTGTAATATTACTATTCTAGAACCTCATTTAATGACTGCACACATATTTCTCCTATCAAGAGTTTTGGTAAATTCTATCTTATTACAACTTTAGTGTAGATTAACTCAGTTCAATTAGTAATGACTTTTAAAAAGAATTAACTATGTGATTCTATCACTTTATGCAGTAAGTTTGTTAACAAGATACTTGAAATTACATAAAAATTATTGTTATCAAGTTGAAACTCTAAGGTATTCATGTTTACTCACTAATATCAATATATTATGAAATTGCATGTTTTACTAACTGAGATTATCACTTCCTTTCACAATATCAAAGTTCCTATCTATGGTAACTAGTATAAAAAGAAAGAAATAATTTATGATATATTTTCCCTTTTGAGACATAATCTAACCCTACATAATACAACCTGTGAGACCTTATTACAAATAGGGTCCAAAATTTGTGTCCCTTACAAGCTATGAATACCAAACATAGAGAGGTATGTAACATTTATATTTGTTATGATCATGAAGGGAATACATCAAATAATTTTTATTTATTTTTGTAATCATGAAAATAAAATAATCTAGATACTTGAAACTTACCATTTTCATTAACACATAGTTTTATAAGAAATATTCCTTTCCATCAAAGCTTTAAGTAGAATTCCAATGACATAGGACACACAAATTTTACAATATACATATTCTAAGTCATCTTTCACAATAGTTGTAGTGCTTGATTTCCAAAAACACATTCACACCGTGGAGGAGATCTAAACAATTTACAATTTATTGTACTATTATTCATTAAGTTGGGATCCCTTCTTAAAGCTTACTATTTATCTATGCACTTTTCCCTAATTTGCATGTTAGGAGGTTTCCATATAGCATTTACTTAAGAGTTATTTCAAATTCTTTATTTCATAATGATCATAGATCCATCAAGAGAGAAAGAAGTATACGAGTCCTACTACTATAACCACAACATCTAAATTAATAACATTAACTACTGTACATAACTTTAATTTATACCCTTTACCTATTTGAAATATTACCCTCATACACTTTAAAATTTTGAGATAACATCAGTTCTAAGTAGAAATTGAGTAAGGTACATTTCTATAACATTTATTTACCACAACAACTCCTTATTCATAGTTTTTCAATCACTTAATGTTGTTAGTTTCTTACTGCTATGGTGTTGATCACAATGTATACAAAACATGAATTTGTTTCCAAAATACCCATCTAGGATCCTAACTATTCACTAGGCATTTTGCAAGACATATATTTAATAAAAACACTTCTATCATTAGTACAGATAATCCAACATCGCACATACTCTTCCCTAGAATTTCTTGATTATGTTATCTTAAATCCTTTTTGTGCAATTTAATAAGATATGCAAAAAGGATATAACTTCTTACCAAGATAGGGACAAAAATTCCTCTTCCTAAATGAAAATGTGAATTATAGCCTATGATAAAATCTTGGGGACATAGGTCCTTCACCCAAGGGTTTCCTAATTGAGTATTTACAAATTTTTCTAATATATTATTGCCTTGTCTAAACAATTTTAGTCATGAAAAACTTATTTCTTAAGAGGGAAGAGAGAGAGAGAGAGAGAGAGAGAGAGAGAGAGAGAGAGAGAGAGAGAGAGAGAGAGAGAGAGAGAGAGAGAGAGAGAGAGAAATACATATGACAGTAGATTATTTGTTCCTTATTTATTTATTTATTTTTTTCACTTCTTTCCTAGGTACATATTATTAGCCATGTAATTTAATTATTTTCCTTTTAATCCTATCAAGTACTACCACAATCATTTCTTTCTTTTAAGGATCCAAAAAAAATCTATTTCTAAGATACCTTGAGTAGGATAAAATTCAACTAAGTATTTGTAAGAAGATAGAGTGCACAAAATTATATTATAGGTAGGATCAGGGGATAATATTATCTACGACCATAATTAAGATTCAAAATATTTAGTATCCTTTAACTTTTGACCCTTCTAGGGATACCATTACCTTTTAAGAAAACAAACACAAGTATCAAGAATTCTTCGCCATTCCATTAATATTATAGGAAACATACACTTAACACATCATTGATCTCATTATGCAAAAACATAATTAATTGTTAGAATCGAACTCAATCATAGAGGGATAGGTGTGCCTTTGTAAGACAATACAACATGAGAACACGAAATGTAGCCTTCGTTTCTTAAGATTCAAGTTTTAGCATAACAACATAATCTAAAAAGAGACAAAGTGAAGATACTCAAGGTTATGCATAGGTGAGCTATGAGTCCCAGAGTTCCCAGTGTAGAAACCTAGGGCTCTGATACCAAATGTAACGCCCCGCCAGGCAACCCAAGAGGACAAGACATAAAACCTCTATAAAATGAAAGTAGTGAATTTTTTTTTATAATTTATTTATTTATTTTAACTAGAATAATATTCATCATTACACTTCATATTTCTAAAAGAAGAAATAATTTTCTACTACTTGAATGTAAGATTTACACAACTTAAGTCCTCCCGGGTTCCCTAACGTCGCTACCTAAGCAACATCATATAAACCATTTACATGCATAAGATATTCACAGAATCATGAGCTTAAAAGATCTACATTTATTTTAATGCACCAAGTTAAATGTCCCTAACTTATTTCTTTTATTAAACATAGGTTAATCATCCAACATCATTATTCCTTTTATCAACTCATTCCATAAATTCATATTGATTTCATCTACATCTACTATCCTTTATATCACTTTTCTCTAATAATTTAGGTAAGAGATTAATATTCATTAAGGTAGGCATTATCCTAGGTATTTCATTAACATGAACCAAGTGTTAACATTATAATCAAGTTACTATTTTATTGCATTGTTTCATAACCATTCATTGTTAATAATTCCAATCACTAACCTATCATTTTTCAATAATTTCCTTGGATCCTTTCATCAAGAGAGAATACATTATTTTTGTGATACATCATTATATATAACTATATTTAAGATTATTTCCTTTACATATGGACAACATAAGAGGATAGGAGAAATAACATAAACACTTTCTTTTAATGCTAGTAACATGTCTAATATTCCACATTATTTTCCCTTTCTTTTACCTAGAACTACCCATTCCCTTATGCATTGCTTTGAATTGAGATTACATCAATACTACAAGACTCCTTTTAGGAGATTAAAAATTACATGAATTCAAATACATAAGTACATCTCAACATATTAAAATATCCAATAAGAAATCTTCAACTGCAGATCTGGAAAGGAATATGTGCTAGGATCATCTAGAGAATCACGAACAATACCTTGATATAAATATTAACCACCCAACCACGTGGAACCAATAGGCCCACTCCCCCGAGCTAGGAGATAGAACCAAAGGCCCATACAAGAGGTAACAACTAGAAAATTCCTAAGGTGGTGATAAAAGTTTCCCAAAGTCACAACAAAAAGGAAAAGACAAGAAGACCACAAGGAATACCAGAGGCATGATCAAATTTGATAGAGACTCTAAGCTACAAGATAGGTGAGTGTCATTGCATAGCCCTCACCCCTTGGGTTGTCCTGGTACTAGCCACTCTTGGCCCCGGCCCCCAAGTAGGCACATGCGGAACCGAATGCCTCTCGTACAGACAAAGTCATTCAGTTGTACCTACGCATAGGTACCTTCTCCCACTCCCATCCTTAGTCTTTACTAGCACTAAAGGCATGGGCGAGGCACAATTAATCTTGATTAATGTGTAATTTCCCATTCCAATAATCTCCCATTCCCAATTCATTTATTTAGGTTATCATTTGATTAAATAACTCATAGTAGGTTATCCTGGTACTAGCCACTTAGGGCCCCGGCCCCTCACTATGAGCCACTCACCTAGTGTACTTAGGCTCCCTAACATACATATAAAAATCATAAGAACATAATAGATTCATCATCAAGAATTCATATCAATTCCATAACAACATTTGATTGAGTTTAGGAAAACATATGTTGTCCCTAGTCCACTTGACAACCCTAAACCCAATATGGCATTCAGAATGTTCCAAACATATAAGAAGACATCCAAGTGATATTATAAACATATTCAGAGTATACATAGATCCAATTAACCAAAAAAAAATTCTAATAGCCTCTGGTAACCATACGAAACCTTAAAACTTAATGATGTTCTTAAATTGAATTATTTCAAGCAAGGATTAAATGCAAAGAATAGTCATCATAGAACAGTCATCCATATCTTCCACAAACCATAAAATAAAGGAAATCGCTTCAGTGGAGATTTAGATAACATAATTATGGACTCTCAATTTTATTTTTAGGAAGATCCAACGGTGGGAAAGAAAGTTATGACTTCTGGTTTAAAACAGAAAATTCTGGTTAGGGTTCAGACCTGCCTTCACTAAAACGGTTGTAATTTTCACAAAACATAATTAAAATTCACCAAACCAATTGGAAATAAAATATAATACTTAAGAGAATCTCTGATATCAAATTTAGACTTTTATATAATCATATCAGCCTGTAGCATACGAATACATTTGACAGAAAATTTAGAATCAAGAATGGACAGGCATAGTCTGCCAAAATGTCAAAAATAAGGCATTAATTCGACCCTAAAAATAAAATCAGAGAGATACCCATTTGAGATCTGTGAATTTTACTTCCAAAAAATTATTATATTAAAACCATAGATGCAATTTAAATTGTTATAATAATAGATCTCCAAAAACGGGTTGCTAAAAACCCTAGGAAAACACATGCCAATTCTTACAAACAAAAACTCAAAACTTTAAAATAACCATACAAATGAAAAGTAAAGATATAATAAATAATGATAATATATAAATAGATCTATAATATATCAGATACATCAAGTAACTAAAATATTCAATCCATACCTCATGTCCTACGAAGGTTGAATCGAAGAAGGAAGGAAACAAAAGAGAAGACAAATCCAAACTTGAGATGCATCTTTCAAACCCTATCCACTTTCAGAAATCTCCATGAAAGAAAAAAATAATTCCACAGAAAAGAATCCCTCTCTCAACTACTGAAATTCTCACAAAAATGTCTCTCTCCCAAAAGCAAAGATAACCAAAAATTCTTAAAGACATATGCTTACAAACTCTCCTTCACATCTCCAAGTTTTCTCTCCAAAATCTCCATGAAAAGTAAGGCCATCCTCTCCTCAATGCTTCAGCCCCAATATCCCCTCCCTTCAAATGAGAAAGTAGTTCATATAAATAGATTTCCAAAGGTTGAGAGGAAAAGTAACCAATTCCCAACTAACTCTTAACTAAAGGGTATTATAAAATAACTTAATATCATACAACTATATTACTCAAATATACAATAAAAGATTATTTGTATTCATTCATACACACATGTAATATTATCCTAACATATATGCATATGCCATCATTAATTACATCAATATCTATATATATAACCTATCCTCATTATTAATAATTAACAATTGAGAATAATATACCTCGCATTATTTAATATTTAATTATTAATAATATTATACTTTACATTAATCCCGAAATATACACCATCAACAATATCTACAATAATTAACATATAATCACATATAAATTATATATATATAAATACATATATGTGTGCACCCATATATATATTTTCATATATATATATATATATATATATATATATATATTTATATTTATATAGATACATGCCAAATACCAAACACTATAATCTATAAGATTATGAAGTAATAGATCATAATATTATTACCTATTTATAATTACTATAGGATATAACACTGAGGTAGAATAAAATCACATGCCTCAAAATAAATCTAATCATCGAAAGAGGCCATAAAAATCAACTATGAAACATATTGAGAAAATTATAAGATCAAACAAGGTCAACCAAAGTCAACAAGGAAAGTTAAGCCAAACTCCTGAAACACAACATAGAAAGATTAACTAAGAATCATACCAAGAAGGAGAAATAAATAAAATGAGTAAACAAATCATATAACCAAATGGATTCAAGTGGCCACAAGGCACTAACTACAACCATGCCCAACCGGGTGCGTTGGATTTGGGTTTTTGACCCAAAGGTTGACTGACAAAGAAGGAACCCTAATATTCCCAAATTGGAATAATGACAAAGGAAGACTCATGTAGTGGCCTTAGTACTATCTCCATAACAACAACCATCAAGGATTTGAGGGCATGCTCAGACCTGTGAAGCCAGGTGAAGTCGATGCCTGGTACCTGCAAGCCTGCATCACAAAGAAGAAATACATATGCACGGATATACGTATAAAAGAAAACATTGCAGACAGATGACTAGGATCGATACATCATGTGGACCTCAGCTATGTGAGTAACTACGACTTCGTCCTGAATCATGAAAACACATCATGTATATATATACACTCAAAGCATGTAGCATCATCATAACGAAGGTTAGAATCTCAAGCATTGTGTTAGTCTCTTATCAATACTAATAATAAATCAACATAATCAAATCATCAAGTGAGATACAAGATTCATCCAAAGTAACCTTAATAGAAGAAAATATAAATAACCACTTATATATATCTATCAAGTACATATCATATAACATCCTAACTATGTTCATAAAGGTCTTGTAGGTACTCAATACATACATGGAGATAAATACATACAAAAGTGATACCTTTAGATAGTATGTCTGATATTAGAATCATTGAGTACTAGCTTATGAAATTATTATAAACAACTGTAGGAATAGATCAAACAAGTATCGTGTACAACTTAAGCTATAAGAAAACATCGAAGGATCTTAATTCTTTCAAAAACACAAAACTTATATTAGGGTTAGAGGGGTATTACACCTGTTAGCCATTAATATTTAAATTCAAATATATCTCTGCAAGGTTTTGCTAGGGTTTTGATCCAGTGATCGATTGTGACAAAATGGGTAGCTCAAATTGAATTCTTCAGGACAGTAGCAGTTGGGAAGTTGATGAGAAGATCTAATGGTCATCGCATCTGATTTCTCAGGGTACCAAGTCGGTCTTCTTACACCAAAGAAATATTGAAAGGTGGTGCCACCTATGGACTTCTGTAATTCAATTGAAAATATTCATGGTGAGGCCAAGTTGTAGGGTGGTAGATGGATCAAGATGGCATGTCTATAGGTAGATGCAGTACAAAGATGGACATGCAAGATATCTGATCGGCAAAGATATTTCAAGACACATTTATGATCAGAGTTGATAGAATTAGGGTTGGATTATTACCTGACAATCTATGTAACCCTAGATAGGTTTTTGACTCCTGCCTGCATGCAAGGAGATGTATATAATGTTTTTTGGAGATTTTTAGAGCTCAAAGTTCACATTTTGTAAAGAAGAAAGTTCTCTTTCTTAGAAAGTTATCTGTGGCATTTTTTCTGCCGTCTAGTTTTCTACATTCTGTAATCTCCCATTGATTGTTTAGATATTGCAGAGGTATTTTTGTGACATCTTCTTTGTCCCTATGCTTCCTTGTCTAAATTATCTCTTATTCAATTGACTTATTTGAATGTTTTAGGTGGTATCTTAGGGATCTTGATCCCTCTTTCTTTATGCAATCTATGTGTATGCTTGTGAATGATCTGATTTGAATGCTCTTATGGGTATACTTCCACCCCTGACAATCTATCTCATTCTTCTACCAAATTATAGAGGTGAATGTCTATTTGCAGGTTATAGTTTGTGTTTTAGCTCTTGGGAGTGCTATTGCCATGTGAAATTCTATATTCTCATGCATAGCATCTCTCTATTTCAGACCCTTTTATGAAATATTGATGCAAACCTATTTAGTGAGTTGTGATCTCCTAGACCTAAGCTTATGTACTGACTTCATTCTTTATACTACAATTCATACCATATTTTTGGTGTATAACCTAGTAGGTAGTTTTCTTTCAAGTTATTTCCCTTTCAGCATTCCTTCTATCCCTTGCCCCTCAAAAGATTTACTTTCATGTCAAGAAACAAATTAAGGTGATTATCCAAGAGGAACTAGCCTAGAACCTGGAGGTCTCATCTCAGTTAGCATAGGTCCCACAACCTGGAGATGATTCCCATGTTATACTAGGTTATCAAGACCAAGAGATCTTGAAACAAGGGTGCAAACTTAGTGTATAACACTTACACCAAAGCATTTCTACTGCTACCAACCTTTCTACTTGCATTTTTACATTTAAATGATCTATGTCCTTCTCCACAATTGTAACAAGATCCTTGGAAACCATCTATTTTATAACCACCTTGGTAGTTATTGCCTCTTCCTCTAGATGAAGTTTCACCTTTCCACTCAGTCTTTCCTTGATCTAGATTTGTCTTTTCTAGACTAGGTATATTGTTTTCACCATACTATCTACATCTTCCTCTAGGAAATCTACCACCTCTACCTCTTTTTCTTTCCTTATGTATTTTGTGCAATTTCTCCTCAACTTTCAAGGCAAACTGATAAGCTTCTTCAATGTTTTCCAACTTAACCAAACTAATTTCTTCTTGTATGGAAACTCTCAATCCATTAAGGTACCTAGAAATTATTTCAATTTCATCTTCATCATGTCCAAATATGATATCTAATCTATAGAATTCCTCAGTATAGTCTTTTACCTAGCTATCTTTCTACTTTAAACTTTGCATTCACCTAAATAGGTTAATCTGATAATCAAAATGTAAAATATTTCATTTCAATTTATTCACCATCTTATTCCATACCTTAATTTTATCTTTGCCTTTCCTCTTTCTATCCAATTTTAGATACTCCCACCACAAGGATGAATGAATCTTCAGCTTTTTGGTTGTAATTTTCACCTTCTTTTCCTTGGGGATATTTTCATATTTAAAGTACTTTTCCATCTCAGTGATCTAGTCCACCAATTCATCTAAATCTAGCTTTCCACTATACTCAGGAGGATTGCAAAGTGGTTTAGACTTCATATTTGTCAAAAATTTCAACAATCTTTCATCACCTTGATCCATCACCAGTGTAGGTTCTACATCACCTTGTTATTCCTCAATTTCATCATCACTAACATCTTCAAGATGTCTTCCTCTATGTTGCGCTATCTCAACATGTCTACTAATCCTGGATCCACATCTTGCCTCCCATGAACCATCTTGAAACCCTCTAAAATTGTAGGCTAGATCACAATCTTCTACCCCACAAAAAATCAACTAAGATTTGACAAGGAACCCTCAAACCTAGATTCACAAATCTAGATCCAAATCTCACCTTCGCTCTGATACCACTTGATGTAGGGAAGCAAAGGATAGGGGCCAAAGGCACACCCTAATCTAGATCTACCTTCCATAGATTACACATAGAAGCAAAAACACACAAATGAGAGAGAATGCATATCAGATCCTTTATATTTCATCAAATAGATTCATACATGTCAGGTTATAAGGCCTTCTCGGTTAGGGCCAGATATTACAATTCAATTACAACAGTCCTCCAACATGCGATGATTTAGGAACTATCTTCCATCTTCTAACTTCTATCTTATATCCAAACTTACCCCCTAAACTACAATCAAAGACTACAATATATACAAGAGGCTACCAAACAAGTCAGCCTTTAGATCCACCATTAATGAAAGGAACAACCAAATCTAGGTCCACACACTTCCCAATGATAGATACCAACATTAAATCTTTGACCATCATTAAGTGCACAAGTCAGCCTCAACAGAAAACTAAAATAAACAACTCAGGAAGAAAGGATAACTGAGCACCATGAAAAGATAATTGAGTGTCAAGGAATTAACTAACCAACTTGGTTAATGAATGAACTAAGCAACTACTGAGCCAACTCGGTCAAATCAGGAACCAAGAGACATAGGAAAACTCAAACTTGTTTTTGGTGACACAGGATTGCTAAGGACCTGAGATGCTCCTACATCATGTCTATTGAAAGTGCTCATGATTTCTATTTTGGGTCCCTAGTTATGCTCTTGGTGTTTTATTTCATGAGGTATTTTCTTGTCAAATAAGATTTTGAGTGGAGAACCAACATTCCTATCAGTAATTATTAAGGGAGATTCCCCAGCTGATGGTGATGACGGTGAAGACCAAGATCAAAGGTATACAAGCTTGTACAAGGATTAGATCAGTTGTTTTCATTGATGTCAAGAAATTTATTTATTTTTATATTGAGTTTCCTATTAGGAATGGGAACACTGAAAGGGGGGTGAATCAATGTTCTATATTATTAATGTTTTTCTACTTCTTGAAGTTTAGCCCAATTAATCAATTATCAAACTAAATATTAAAGAAACTAAAGTAAACAACCATAACACATAACACCAGATATGATTACAGAGAAACCTTGGCCAAAGGAAAAACCCTGGTGGGAATTAATACCCACTAATAATTGTACTTTGTATTATGAACCTGTTAATGTTCCTTTGCCCTACTAGGAGTAGTCACTACAATGCTTTAGTACAATGACCTAGTCAAAGGTCAGACCCTATTAGGAGTCTTGAAGTAACAAATGCTGTTAGGGGTGGAAGGCTCAGTGTCATAGCTCACTTCTCAATGGGGAAGGCTACAACCTCCTAGATATTAGATACAAACTATATATGCAAGGTGAACTACTGCTTTGACACTTTTGTCTGATCGGTTCCTTTTGTGTGTTGATGCTTTAACCTCTTATAAATCTCTATATCATTCTTACTTCTATTAACACATACTTCACATACTTCTTCTCTTTTATTATATCTTCTATGAACTCTTCCATGCTCAAATACAAAAGTGCATGTCTTATAGATAGGCACAACCAAAACTATTTACTAAGTCAGCCTATAACCTATTACATACAACACTTCCAAATGAATTGAATCAAGTGTGTTTACATAAATTTCTATCAACATGTTTGCAACACATTTACAATAGGCACATAGCCTTTACAAAACAAAATAATACTTTCTAATCAAAATCTTTCCTATAGGCTACATGCTCTATTCTATTTTGTTATTCATTGTCTATGTCACTTCAACTTGTTGTAACTTCTTCATACTGTCACATCTGACCATGCATGTTAAACCATATCTTACTAACATACTTAAAAAATTATCTTCAAATCCACATACCAAAACTTGATCATACACACGTGCATTGATGGTCTTATCATTAGGTACTTCACTATCTACTCTATCTTCCATACTTAGCCAAATTTTGATCTTTTAAGTTATTTTACTTACCTCAAAACTTTATATCACTTTGTTTCCATAATGAAAACACTAAAATTAGTCATATACACTAGTATAGTCAACTTTCCAACAATATCCCCCTTTTTCATTAATGGCAAGAAAGGAATATGGCAAAGTTGGTAAACTACATCTTTACACAAAAACTTTATATCTTATACTCTTATATTTTCTTGTATAATGTACATCATATACTATATATCTTATATCTCCCATATACCATATTACTCTACTCCCCCTTTGAATTTAATGACAAAGGTGCTAAAACAATGAATCTCTAATTACTTACATAGAGAGTACATCTGGGTATGCAATCTGAAGGTTTGCAATTTCTTGCTGCCAAAAAACCTTTAGTGCATCAACTATCTATAGATGGGTGCATAATGCATAGGTTAGCTTCTCCATCTTTTCCAAATCTATACACAAACCTTGATCATATGTCACAATCATGGCATCTATCTCCTTGATGTTCTAATTTAACACATGTAGAGAGAGTGCTAGTGTATGTCTCAACTATTCTTGTCTAGCCCTTATCTTAGCAATCTCCTTTTCTACCTTCTCAATTTTGTCCAACTATCCTTGATAGAAATTATTGCACATATTTATATCTTGAGTGGGAGCCTCCACTAATTTTCTCATAGCTTCCATCATAGATTCAACTTACTGAATCTTCTTTGAAAGGTCTGAAGTAAGTTTATCTTTATTCATATAGTGAGCAATTACTTTCCTTCCTTTTGCTGCTAACTCTTTCAGCATTTCTTGATTGACCTTAAGAGATTTAAGGTCAAGTGAGAAATTTCTTATCAACTCATCCAACATTTTTTGGAGATATTTCTCTTCTACAATCTTGGATGCTGATTCTTCTAAACTTGATAAATTTTCTTTGAAGCTTGTCAAAATAGTGTTGACATCATCCACTAAATGCACACTTGATACTTTCTTATCCTTTGATAGTAGATTGTTCAGTATGTTGATTGATTCAAAAAATAGGGGATTTCTCATAGCATGTTTCTCTTTTTCTTTCTCCATGGCTAATACAGTTATCTTTATTAAATCTTCTTCTCCCCAAGAGTCTAGACTAGTTGTATCAGGGGTAAAACTTGACAACAATGAAACTGATGGCTTAGGGGTAAGGAGTGAGCTTTGGCTTACTTCCATAATCTCAGTCTTTACCTTTATTGGAATCTCAATTGAAGGTTCTTCTTTATGTTCATCTTATTTCTCACTTACAAGTTCCTCTTTCTTCTCACTTTTTTGTCCAGTCAACTCTTCAAATTGGACTTCTTCTTACTGCTTAGGTGACTCTTCTCCACATAAGATCTCAGACTCTTCAATATTGACAAAGGATTTTTCTATTGGAAATTTGGCTGATTTAGATACTTACATGTTGTCATTATGGCAACATATGATCTACATGAAGATCACATAGGACAAAGAACAAGTATGACATAGCGCAATGAAAAATTGTCTAAGTATGAGACAGTGTTTTTGCCAGTGTACCCAAAGATAATTTTGATTACCGATGTTGATTGGAGTAATTTCAGTGCTTGTGCACTTGAACATAGATACTATGGTGACTATAGAAGACTCACCTAAGAGCACAAGTCAATATGGCATGTACAAAAGAAGTTATGATAGTTTTACTAAAGACAATGTTAAGTCAACATGATAAAATATGAAGATAGAATTGGTAAAGAGTTAAGGGATTATTTTGTTTATCAAAATAATGTCTTCAAATTATAAAGGGATGGCATCCTATATGTTAACCCTTGGGTAAAGATATATTTTGTATAATGCTTATGACAAGTTGACTGTAAGAGTTATTAATCTTAATAACTTGTATAAAAAGTTGCAATGATGTAATTGTAAGCAAGAAAAATAGAAGATGAAGTTGTAATAGCAATAGTGAAAAAGCAAGTGAAGAGACATTCATGCCAAGTTACAAGTAGTATAAGGTTATGTACCTTGACCTATTTTGTAATCAGTAAATATTGTATATTACTTGTTTGGGTGGTGGGTTCATCTGGTAATCATATTTTGTACTACCAACTCCTAGCAGGGTTGGGGCTTCTAACAAGGCCTATAGTCCCTTAATCGGGACCGAGACACTATATGCATATAAGAGGCTCCTAATAGGGTCAACATTCTTAACAAGATACTTTTTATTAGTGGATCTTTGTGGGTACCATCCTCACCGGTGTTTTCCCTTGGCCAGGGTTTCCTCAAGAAAAAATAATGTGTTATGAGTTCATTTGTTTTATTGCTATGCATGTTGTTTAGTTTTCTATGTTATGCATGCATTAAGATAATCTATTATATCCATAATTGAGAAAAAGTAAGAGTTTTTAGAATATTGATTCACCCCCCTCTTAGTATTCCCTATTTCTAAAAAATGGTATTAGAGCTTAGTTACTCAAAAAAGAATCATTCAAGGAAAGCCTAGCAGCTTGAGTAAGATCTCTATGGATATGGATCAGCTACAGAAGAATCTTGAGAAGCTCTTGAATAGATCAATATGCTTACTAAAGAAAGAGACACTCTAAATAGAAAATATGATGATGCAAAGAACCTCATTGAGAAACTGAAAAACAAGTTGGAACATCTGAAATCAGAAAAGGTATCTAAAATTCAAATTGAAGATTGTGATGACAACCTAGAAAAAGAAAATGAGATCCTTAAACATGAATTGAAGATAGAAAATTTGAAGGTAAGTCTGAAAGATGGAAATGGAAAGAATGAAGAAAATCTGAGATCTAAGAATGAAAATTTGAAGCTTGAAAATGAAGGGCTAAAATCTAAACTTGGTAAATTAACATCTGAACTTGAGAAAGTCAATTTGCAGTATGCCAAACTTGAGAAATACAATACAATTGTGAAAGGTGAACTGACTCAATCTAAGCAGCAACTTGAAAGACTATATTCAACTAGTGAGAAGATTGATGAATATTTGTCTTATCAAAAACCATTCTATGATAAAATTGGTCTTGGATTCAACACATCTAAAGAAAATGAAGAAAGAAAGGAACCAGATTTGAAAATGTTTGAAAGCATAGATGAAAAGAAATCTGATGAAATTGAAAAATCTGAAGATACACCAAAAGAAGAAGAACCACCTAAGTAGGAGGAGTCACCTAAAGGTATGCAAAGAGAATTTAAAGGTAGATGCTTTACTTGTAATACTTTTGGTCATATGATGAAAGATTGCACAGGTAAGAAATTTAAACCTCTTAATGGTTATTGTTATAATTGTCATGGCTTTGGACATAGAGCTATTAAATGTAGAAGACCTAAATTTTTTGAGAATAATAATAGTATTAGAATGCTTAGGAATACTAACCTTGTAGATAAGAGGCCTACTGAAGATATCAATAGGAGAAATGGAGTAGTATGTTATAGATACAACAAAGTTAGACACATTGCTAGAAACTACAGATCAAAGATCAATCAGCCTGGACCAAGATATGGAAACAATGGAATAGTTTGTTAGATATGTAACAAGATTGGACATACAACAAGGTTTTTCAGAATGAACAATATAGTTTTTCATCCTAATCCTAACCCTAGAAGTCATGCAAGGAGAAATGAAGATGTAAGTAATAGTTAGAAAGGATGTTGTAGTAATTGAGAAGAAGTGACATTGGTTAAAAGCACAGATCAAGGAGACACATTCAACACTAAATTTAATCAGAAAGGTGAAGTATCAAGTGGTAAGAATGAATATTTACCTAACCCATCTCAAAGTACTTAATTCATGAAAATTACAGTAGAATAGGAACTTAGATTAGTGTAGAAGTTGATATATGATTAATTGAGACTTGCACAGTTAATGCAAGGTATTATATGTATATTGATGCTATGGTTAAGAGTGCATAGAAAAATATTATGTTTTGCAAGATCGCAAGAAGTTTTAAGTTTTGCAGGTAAGCAGAAATTTTTTTTTGGAAAGAAGCGGCAAAGGAATTGTATGCGATGTCAGATCTATGTGAGATTAAAATGATAAAAGGTTATAATAAGTAATATTTGATCATCAAAGAGAATACAAGTGCTAATTATATTAAAGAGTATTGATTGTAAGTTTTTTGCAAGTATTTGGTGAAGGATTTTCATGTCGAATCTACGCAAGCCCTAAATTACGGAATCGTGGTATTTTACTTGGTAGATCTCTAGATTGGTTAAGAAGTTTGCAAAAGTCATGGATGTTTTATTGATTCATAATGTAAGGGATAGGTATAGACCTAAAGTCAAAAGGGAACTAGTAGAACCCTTGGAGAAAGACCCTAAGTTAGCTTTATCATCCGTACTAGACAAAGTTTTACACCTTGAAAATGTTAGAAGCTATTTGGGATGCAAGCTTGAGACTCTGAGTGAGAGTGATTTTACTAAAGAATATGAAAAGATTTAAAATTAGGATATGTCATTGAAATTAGGGTTTGAACATTTGAAAGATAATGAGATTATTAAGTATTCTCTACAATATGAGTTTGACAATGAAGAATGTACCAAGATAATTTTAAGAAAAATTCACAATGGAAAGTTTCGGTTAGATGACATAGTGATAGATATCAAAGATGACCTAATTCATGAGGTAATTGGTCTATCTAAAACTAGAGCCATTCCTTTGAATGAGATTAACATGAGGAAAATAGTTATAGACAACACAAATTCATCTTACAATGGCAAGGGAATAGTAATTAGCAAGATACATCAAGATGATGTTAGATATTTGTGGAAGATCCTTACAACTAAGTTTTCTGCTAACTCAAGAGAAGATGACATGGTAGTTGGAATGATACATGTAGCCTATTTGATGTGTGTTGATAAAGTACAAGTTGATATGTGTGAGATTTTGAGAATTTGGAAAAGATAAAGAAGACTAAGTACTCTCAGTTTAGATTCTCATCATTGATCACTTATATGTTTTTCCATTTGTTAAGATTTCCTTACACCATTGGTGATGATTGCAATGATGGTAACACTACAATGGAAATGATTAATAAAGTATACACGAGATATCTTATTGACAAGTTCAATGAGAGTGTAGTGTTGGTGATTAAAACATTTTAGAATTTGATGTCAAGCAGATCAAGGATCCCTCAGTCTTTAGTTGAAAAGTATAAGAATGAGATATGCTTTATGGTTGATACTAACTTTACTTACATTGAAGCAGTAGACCCTAGAGTATAATTCATAGACCCTCTTGGATATGAAATCTTTGAGACTGAAATAGAAGAATATGTGAGCAGATTGCTTAAATGCAAGATGGACATTCACAACAACAGGTTTGGAACCTTTGAGGAGAACTTCAACTCCGCAAAGACTATCTTAGAAGAGAAAAAATCAAAGAAAAGAGTTTAAAGTACAATAACGGAGATATTAAATGACATAGGAATGTCTGAATAGGAATTTTTGATAGCTAAATAGACAGTAGCAACAATTACAGATATAGGATAAAAGGAAGTTTTGTCTATTCCACCTTTATCATTAGTTGCAATATAGAAAGTAGACATACAAGTGAAAGTGGAAGAAATAGAGAAAGATCAAGAAGTTAGAAAGTCCACTAGATCATCCTCTTCTACACCTGGTAAAAGAGTGAAAGAGATTGCTACTAGACCAGGTAAAAGGTAGAAGACTTTAGTGCCACTAGTTCAAAGAAAGATTGCAGAAATTAAAGATAATGAAGAGACCCCTGTTAAGAAGAAAGTTTGGAAACCTAGAATTGAAAAAGTTAATGAATAGATCATACAAGATGGAGACTTTTCAAAGATGAAAAAATACTATGACCTCTATGATTATGTAGAAAGATTGAACCTTGAAAATGTAGTTGTGAAATACATGATATTGACTGACAAAAATTTTGATACAATTCAGGGTAAGATACCTAATGATTTGTATGAAAAGCTAGTAAAAAGGAAGAAAATAGCACTAGATGAAGATATCAAAATTAGAGAAAATATTGTTAGGAAGCTATGTGATGTGTGAGATGAAGAACACTTCAAAAAAATCATGAAGGATCTGAACACCCATTTGAGAACCAAGAAAAGAACAATTCAAATTATGGGAGGTAAATATGAAGAAATCAACAAGGAAATAGAACTAGCTATAGTTAAAGTGATGACAGAAAGTGTTGAGAAATAATCATATGTCAAAAAACCAATAGAGAAAGTAAAGGAAGTAGAACAGTAGGATATTCCCTCTCCACCAGCCATCAAAATTGAAGATGAAACTATGAATGTGGAAGGAACCAAGATCACTCTGGATAGTGATGATAATCTTTTTAAGAATGTTGAGAACATTGTTGACAATTCAGCTTTTGAAGAGAAAGAAAATGCTAGAGGAGGAGAATAGAGAGACACAAGGATTGGAGAGCCTAAAGAGATAGGAAAGCTAGAAGTAACCCCTAGTCAAGAAGAAATCAATCTTATTGGTAAGAAAACTCAAATTGGATCTATATTTGAAAGTTTGGGGAAAGAAGTAGATGATGATGATCAAATGGAATTGATCACATCTTTGAATAAGATTATTGGGAAGAACAAGAAAGTGAAAATCCTTAAAGGATGGCTAAAAGAATTAACTAAGAAGTTACAAAGTATTGTGACTACACAAATTGTAGAGGTAGATCCACTTGAAAGAGAAAATAAAGTGATGAACACATTTGATGATGTGTTTACCAACTTATCTAATATAGCTAAGGTGAAGGCACAAGCAGCCTATGAGGCCAAACTACTTTTGGACATAAGCCAGAATATCAGGAATGATATCAATAGTCTTGATATCTGTATAAAAGATTAGAGAAGGAATCTAGATAGAGGTAAAAATTTGTACATTCAGTGTACAAAATCTGAGATCCTTATAGCAGAAGAAATGCAAAAATTTAAGATCAAAGAAGTAGAAATTCAAGCAGAGGTAAATCTCCTTTCAAGCCCCAATGTGAAGATACTTGATATTGAAAAGAAAATTTTCAAGATTTATGATGAGATAAGGATTTTACAAGATGACAAGGATAGGAAGTAGAAAAGATTCACTCTTCTAAGAGAGCATGTTTCTATCAAATTGAGCACTATTGATGGACAACTAGAAGAATGTCTTTCATCCAAGACATTTTTTAGAAGTTTAGTTTTGTGAATCTCCAAGCTTGTGAAATTGCATCTTATGGATTGTGTGCACTACTCAGTGTTGCAGATCTGATTAAGAAGGAATGGGAGAAAGATTTAGAGACCATGAAGATTAAATTTTTAGATTGTGTTGCAAGCCTATTGGCTTTGCAATATTGAATCAAGGTATAACTTTTGTCTGAACACAGTTTTGTCACCCTCCTTACCTTTTTTGTCATTATTGTCAAAGGGGGAGAGATGTATAACAGAAAATTGTTATGATTAATTGTTAAATATGATAAGGATGTATAATCCTAGGGGGAGTATAGTATATAGATAAGATTTATGGATTTATAAGGATAGTATATACATATTTTTGTTATGGCCACAATTTTGAGATTTTTGAAGTTTTTGACTTAGCCAATTTTCTCATATGTTGCCACCAATGACAAAGGGGGAGATTGTTGGAAATTTGGCTGAGTTAGATACTTAGATTTTGCCATTATGGAAACATATTATCTAGATGAAGATCACATAGGACAAAGAGAAAGTATGATAGAGTATAATGCAAAATTGTCTAACTATGAGACAGTGTTTTTGCAGGTGTACCTGAAGATAGTTTTGATTAGCGATGATGATTGGATTAATTTTAGTGCTTGAACACTTGAACGTAGATACTATGGTGACTATAAAAGACTCACCTAAGAACACAAGTTAGGACAACATGTACGG
This sequence comes from Chamaecyparis obtusa, assembly GCA_027943335.1. Taxonomy (NCBI): domain Eukaryota; kingdom Viridiplantae; phylum Streptophyta; class Pinopsida; order Cupressales; family Cupressaceae; genus Chamaecyparis; species Chamaecyparis obtusa. The sequence continues at coordinate 280,264 of BSBK01008562.1, read as the reverse complement.
AAGAAGTTATGACAGTTTTACTGAAGACAATGTTAAGCCGACAGGATAGAATATGAAGACATAATTGGTAAAGAGTTAAGGGATTATTTTGTTTATCAAAATAATGTCTTAACAATATAAAGGGACAACATCCTAGATTTTAACCCTTGGGTAAAGATATATTTTGTATAATTCTTATGACAAGATGACTGTAAGAGTTATTAATCTTAATAACTTGTATAAAGAGATGTAATGATGTAATTGTAAGCAAGAAAAAAAGAAGATGACGTTGTAATATAGTGATAGTGAAAAATCAAGTGAAGAGACATTGATGTGAAGTTACAAGAAGTATAAGGTTATGTACCTTGACCTATTTTGTAATCATTAAATATTGTATATTACTTGTTTGGGCAGTGGGCTCATCTGGTAATCATATTTTGTACTACCAACTCCTAGTAGGGTTGAGGCTTCTAACAAGGCTTATAGTCCCTTAATCAGGACTAAGACACTATATGCTTGTAATAGGCTCCTAACAATGTAAACATCCTTAATAGGATACTTTTGATTAGTGGATCTTTGTGGGTACCATCCCCACTGGGGTTTTCCCTTGGCCAGGTTTCCTCAAGAACAAATAATGTGTTATGAGTTCATTTGTTTTATTTCTATGCATGTTGTTTAGTTTTATATGTTATGCATGCATTAAGATAATCTATTATATCCATAATCTAGAAAAAGTAAAATTTTGTAGAGTACTGATTCACCCCCGCCCCTTTTAGTATTCCCTATTTCTAACATTTTCAAACTTGTCTAGGTCTTTATTTGTTGTCACCATTGATATTTCAACATTATCAATCATGATAGTGTCATCCTTAGCTTCAGGCATGGGCACAAACTCCATTTCTTTAGTAGGTGTTATCATTGTGTGCATAGAATCCTATGGACCTTTCACAGGTGCATTAGGAATCTCAGTTTCTTTTTCTTGCTTAGAGGGGACTTGATTTGTAGGTGCAGTAGGAGGATACATGTGTCTTTCCAAGAACACTTTTTCAAAATCCTTTTCTCTGTCTCCTTTGCAACCAACTTATAATGCTTATTCATTATTTTTAGAGTTATGATTTTAGTTCTTAGGTGAGGATTCACCAAATCTAGCAATAAATTTTTCTCTTCCATCGAACAGAGAAGAAGGTTGTCAACCAATGTCTTTTCCCTTATCCTAAAATCCTCTTCTATGGCTTGTCTCTTCAAAGAATCCAAAATTTTCCATACATTATCTGGAATGATTGTTTTAAGTTCCAAAACTATCTTCTTGAACTTAATCATGTGCTTGATAATCATAGAATGAATCTTTGATTTATCAATCTCATGATACTTATCATAGAAATTTTCTATTTGATCTATTCTCCCTTCATCAATGACTCTAGTTTTCAACACTTCTAGATTCGGTCTAAAACCTACCTCAGGAGGTGCTTGAGTGTTTCTAGCTTTTCTTCTTTTTGTTCTTGATGATGGGTAGCTTGCATCGATCTGTTTCTCCCTTTTAGGCATCTTACTAGGCTCAAGAGGTGGAGTGGACTCTAGATCAATAGTAGGTGTAGGTACAAAGATGTTTTCTTCTATCTTTTTCTTCTTTTCCTTAGGATCATTAGATTTCTCTATTTTGATATCAAAAGAGGGTGCGCTCTCAAGTTGCATTGCAATCTTGGCTTCCCTAGCTTTATCCAAGCCTTCTTGTGTAACACCATGAATTTTTAGAATGTCTAAAGTTATCTTGGATGCTTTTCTCTTTGTTGATGCACTATATAAGATAGAGTCTACTTATCTTTTTGTCTCTTCATAAGTACCACATCTTGGTTCATTGGGATCCTTAGGCACTGATAAGAGGACTTGTATATAAGCTTCCAAAATGTGTTCTTCCACTTCATAACCAATTCGATGAATCCACTTAGTCCTAGGCTCCACTACTTCCATGCATGTGATATCAGTTTCAACCATGAAACATATACTATCCTTATACTTCTCCACTATAATCTCAGGTATCCTATACCTTCTCTGCATCTTGATTCTCAATGTTTTGATTTCAAAATCCATGAAGTCTTTCAAGGTACTCTTTGATGTTTCCTTGAGTGAGATTTGTGGCAATGTAGGTAGGCTCTTGTCAAGATAAAGATCTAACACTTTACCAATAATGTGAAAGTACATGTAGATGATCAATGACCCAAACCTAAATATCTTTCTCTTATCATGCTTTATAGCCCTTATGTTGTCTAACAACTATGCGCTCAAAATATCACAGAGGTTAAACTCTCCATTTTCCTTCACTATTCTTATAGCTGCCAAAATAGTGGTTGTAGACACATTATTCACTCTGTTTGTGTGTTGGAACTTGTAACAAAGTGTCATAGCCCTTAGTTTTATATCCTTCTCCTTAATAGGTTCAATTTTCATGCTTCTCTTATCACTTTGGGACTTACAAGCTTCTCTACTTGTTTCCTAACATCCTTACTAGTAGGAATATTGGTGTCGGTCTTGGAAAGTCTAGTAATCTCATAAATGAGATTTGATGTAATGCAAAATGGAACTTCTCCAATCCAAAATAGGTCATCATGTATTCTTCTTAGTAGGATCTTGATCCATTCCAACTCATAAAATTCATATGCAGTCACATACTCAATTATTGGGTGATTTGTGAAGTGTACGAACTCATCCTTGAATGACATGTTTGGATTCATCATTTTGTCAATGTGCAACCTAATTCTATCCAACCCTATAGGTTTCTTCTTACAATATATATATGCACAAATATCTTCTATGTGCATCACTCTCATCAGAGTTCTAGAGAATGCCCCTTCTAGGTCATCTAACATTGACTTAAAAGGATGCTTCTTGAATATATATCTCTTCCTCTCTGCAACATCAAATAGAACTAGAGTGGCCATTACTTACTTGATTAATGCTTAATTAGGTTTCCAAAGGATTTCTAAATCCTCATGTCCAAAAAATGGTTTCATAACCAACTTAAACTTCTTTTTTCTGATCAAAACAATTGTAATCTTTCAATACTAACTACTTGATCTCCTATGCTCTTCCAAAGGCTTGAACTTGAATGAAAAAGTGAGGATAATGGATCTCTGATGACTATAAAAATAACTTTCTACAATTAATGCTTGTGGCCATAATATAGAATGTAATAGAGAATTCCTATCTTTGTTTCTACTATCACTCAGGCTATGTGATATTGCATACAACATCAAATAGTATCCAAACAACTATAACCAAAGGCACATACTCATAGGGCAAGTATACCAGTCGCGCAGAGGTCTAGAGCTAATCTAGCTCCCCCTATGACCATGAGGGTCATTTAGCTAGAAGTAGAAGGTGTGTCCACTAAGGATGCATATACTACTGTGCCACTATTATTATCTTTCTTTATTTCCATCCAAATCTTTCTCGCATCTTCTATAGCTTTCAAAAACTTGACTTCTCCAAATTCATCCAATATTGATCCTTGAGACTTATCAGGTCTTTCTTACTTTTGCGCTTGTGATCTGGAAAAGTTTGAGATGTTTCCAACCTTGTTACAAGAGTTAAAAATGATTGGAGGCCTTATATTCCTTGGCGCATTGATGTGGGTTACCATACTACATTGTCTAGTTGTGTGACCATTGTAATTGCATATATGAGCTATAATGTTTGAAGGAATTCTAACATTTTGTTGTTGTTGATTTCTATGATTTTTCTGTGACTGAATTCTTTGATTTGATCTAAAATTCATAGCTCTATGACCAAATTTATTGTATGAATAACAATAACCATTGAAAGGTCTTACCTCTTTACAATATCTTTCTATATGTCCATGCTTGTTACCGGCATAACAAGTTTAGATTACCAGGTTGCGTCCATCTTTAGATGGTTCTACTTTAGTTTCAATATGATTTTCAATCTTCTTAGCTTCTATAGATTCTTCTGGCACTTTTATTCTTTCTCGCATATCATTGATTTGATTTTGTGCTTCACTAAATCTAATACCAGTGGTATCTCCTTTAATCTTCTATGCATACAACTATGAATCTATTAGATCCTTACTTATGTGCAATTTGTCAATATGATTCTTTTCTTCAGTTAATTCAGATTCCACCTTTTTCTTGATGTTTTCTAACTCCAAGACTTTCATGTTTCCTTGCCTCAGTTCTTCATCTGACTGTTTGTTTTCTTTGATATGCTCTTCATAAGCTTCCTAATTGTTAGTTATCTTTTCATCAAATTCTTCAATTTGATCCTTTAGAGATTTTTTTTCTTCATTCAACTTTTTGATCATTTTTCCCAAATTATTTTTTGAACAATCTTTCAAATATTTTCTAAGTGTCTTGATGACTACTTGTACACCATTGACCTTCAATTTCAGCTCTTTAATTTCTTTTTTAGATCTGTCAAGATCTTCAAGAGATGCTTCAAGATTCTTCTTCATATGTTTTACTTCTTCCAAAACCATGATCTCCTCATGTGGTTAAACTTATCTTCAAAGGACCAAAGCTTTGATACCAATTGTTAGGAATGGGAACACTGAGAGGGGGGTGAATCAGTGTTCTATATTATTAATGTTTTTCTACTTCTTGAAACTTAGCCCAATTAATCAATAACTGAACTGAATATTAAAGCAAGTAAAGGAAAAAACCATAACACATAACACCACATATGATTTGGGGTAAACCTTGGCCAAAGGAAAAACCTCGACGGTAATTAATACCCACTAATAATTGTACTTTGTATTATGAACATGTTAATGTTCCTTTCCCTATTAGTAGAAGTCATTAGAATTCTTTAGTACAATGACCTAGTCAAAGGTCAGACCTTGTTAGGAGTCTTGAAGTAAAAAATCCTATTAGGGGTGGAAGGATCAATGCCACAAATCACTTCTCAATGAGGAAGGCTACAACCTCCTAGATATTAGATACACACTATATCTACAAGGTAAACTACTTCTTTGACACTGATGTCTGATCAGTTCCTTTTTTGTGCTAATCCTTTAACCTCTTGTAAAGATCTATATCATTCTTACTACTCTTAACACATACTTCACATACTTCTTCTCTTCTATTACATCTTCTATCAACTCTTCCATGCTCAAATACAAAAGTGCATGTCTTATATATAGGCGCAACCAAAACTATTTACTAAGTCAACCTATAACCTATCACATACAATGCTTCCAAATGAATTGGCTCAAGCGTGTTTACATAAATTACTATCAACATTTTTACAACACATTTACAATAGGCAAATAGCCTTTAAAAAAAAATACTTTCTAATCCAAATCTTTCTTGTTGGCTGCATGCTTTATTCTATTTTTCTACTTGCTATCTATGTCACTTGAACTCATTATAACTTCTTCATGTTATCACATCTGACCACATGTGCTTAACCATAGCTTACTAACATACTTAAAAGATTATCTTCAAGGGTGCATACAAAAACTCTATCATACACATGTGCGATGATGCTCTGTTCATCAGGTACTTCACTATCTTCTCTATCTTCCATACTTAGCCAAATTCTGATCTTCTAAGTTATTGTATTGACCTCAAAACTTCATATGACTTTGTTGCCATAATGAAAACACTAAAATTAGTCATATACACTAGTATAGTCAACTTTCCAACATTTCTATATTATTAGAAGTATGACATAAGTTGAGAGAGTTAAGGAAAAAGAGGAAGTGAAAATTTGTAAAGTTCAAGAACTTAATTGGACAGTTAATAGAGATCAGACAATGATAAGGTAATAATTATTTATCTTTTTTCAATTCGGTAAAGGAGATTGGTCAATTCAAAAAATAAAATAGTTTAGCTATCGAGAAGGAAGAAGTTATTCAATAAAAGGAAATCAAATTTTGATAAAGAGAAAGAAAGCCAAGACACCGAGTATAAAGAGTTAGTTACTGAGAAAAGAAAATAGATTTTTCATTAAAGAAAAAGCAAGGGAACCAAGAAAGGAAAAAAAATTAAAGACAAGGATTAGAATGACAATTAATGAAGAGCCACAATGATCTAGAAGATTCCAAGGATGAAGAAGAGTTGGTTAAAATGATCTACAATCAAGAAAATTCAAGGTGATGATCTATGGTAAAGATTAAGCAACAAAAAGTGAATGTACAAGTTCCAAAAAAAGTTCAAGTTTTGAGGTGATGATAAAATAGTTTACCAAGTGCCTTATTCATTGAATCAGTTCAAGAGGATGATCTGATGGTTTAGAATAAATGCAGGAAAACCTAATCAAGTAGACTAAGAGGGAAAAAAGTCTACATGAAGGATGAAATTGAATGAAAAACAACTTGCTCCAACAAGTTGAAGTGTGGATGTGTAACTGAGTGATGCAATGAAGAAGAAAAAGGATGAAATCTGAGTCTGGAAGAAAAGATTGATGAAGTGTTGTGGCTAGTAAGTAGTGATGGAATGAAGTGAAGAAAAAGAGCACATAAGGGATCTGAACAAGAAAGAGATAGTTGTAGATTTATACATAATTTTGATACTTTTTCTTATTAACATTTGTAGCAAAAAAATCTTTTAACTAGGTGGGCTTAACAATCTTATTGTAAATCCTTGAGAGAGATGACATTCTAGAAGAGTGTTCAAAGACCTTTAACTAGGCCACTCCTAATAGGGTGAAGGTCATAATAGATCTGAGGAAAATCCCGTAACAGGGTCACATTTAACAATGTGCATTGTAATATTTAACAGGATTGACTCTTAACTAAGTATACTTCAAAAGAGTATTTATTTTATTGGTGGATGATAATTCCCATAGTAGTTTTTCCCAAATTGGGTTTCCATGTTAAATACTAGTGTCAATGTGTTGAATGTTTATTGTGCATGTTATTCTATGATTTTCCAAAGTTACTATTGTTGTCAATTACTACTGAAGTTTGTCTTACTGAGTTATTACCGAGTTGAATAAAAGAAATTTTAAAGGTTTAAAAAATCACTAATTATTGATCCACCCCCCTCTCATTAATCCAACTATTGGTATCAAAGCATAGGTACTCTATAGGAATAAGTTTAAATAACTTGAGTAAAATATCCAAAGATGTATAAGAGGGAGGAACCAAAGATGAATAGAGACAACTTATCTATATGGAAAAGAAGGATGAGGATACACATATATGAAATTGGAGTGTATGAAATATACTATCTGGACAATGAGTATTCACCACTACCATTTGGGCCTATGAAAATTGTGTTGGAGATTTTCCAGCAAGCTAGAATGATGACTGTATGTTTGTCATTGATGACAACATATGGTAAGTAGTATGTGTGGAAGACTGATGGAGAGAGCCTTGAGTATATGTTTCCTAGATATGTTAATAGCATGATATCATAGATGTAGAGGTTGATTATATGTGAAGACAATAATACAGTAGTCTATATTAGTAAGTGTTCCTGACAGGTCCTAGGAAGACAATTGTACGTGATTTACAGTATGGTTGCAATGAAACCTTGCAAATTTATTTTTATGTTGTAGACGTGTTTGATTCTATGATCATGGATGTAGAGTCAAATATGTAGTACAGGTTGAGTTATAAAGTCTCCAGTTGATAGTCATAATTTCTTGAGTTTATCAGGTAGAGACAATAGTGTTTATATTGTTGTAGTAGTTGCGCTTATCATTTTGATATGCATTTTTGGAATAGTATTTTGAAAAGAGTTAAGTGTGTTTGGTTAAGAGCACATGATGTAATTCAATATGAGAAGAAAGTATTGGTTAATTTGGTGGAGCGGATAGTGTGAAGAGACATGTCCACTCATATGGAGTTGCGTGATCCTAATTTATGTTGTGTGCTTAGTAGATCCGACTGAGATGTTATTGCAGAGCTTTATTGTTTCTCTAATATGATTTCAAGATGTTTCTAATAGGTCAAATTGATTATATCATTTAGAGAAATATATTTATAGGCAGTCATTTTTTATTGTGAAGCATGGTAGATAGTTGAAAGATAAGAGCAGAGTAGAAGGTACAAAGTATTGAGCCATCATCAAAAGGTCTATGTGAAAAATAGAGAGTGTATGCTATTAATGCAGGGGCATTCTTAGTCCTTAGTAAATTTGCATGGTGGTGTATTACTTGGTCGGTGTTACTTGGTTGCAGCCTTAACCAATGGTCTTGGTTATTGAAGGAAGCTGAGTCACTGAAGGAACTCAGTGAGACTTCTTGTGCTTGGTGGAACTGGTGCTCGGTAATGCCTGCATTTCTCAGTGTTTCTTAGCTTGGTTAGTTGTTTCGTTATTGCTTGGTTATTTCTCTAGCACTCGGTAGTTGTTCTTACTGACTGGAGCTCTTGGTTTTTTGGTTGGCTGACTTGGTGCATTTATTGTTGGTAGTGGTTGTTATAGGCTGACATGTTGAATTTAATAATTGTAAGGCTATTTGAGAGCCAACTTGTATTGCATTTAGTATTTGTTTAGGAGGACTTAATTGTGTCATCCAACTAACTTGTGGCTGATGATTAGTATTTATAGGGTGTTTGGGTAGATGTTTTAGGGATCAGATCAAAGGTTCTGAGAGTATATTTGAGGGTAACAAATAAGTGAAGTTGTGGAAAAGATCCTGTGAGATCTTGCAGATTAGATTGTTATCTGATAGTTTGTGATAGCAGAGCTAGTGGTTAGCACACTTGGGGACAAGGAGATTTCTTGGAGGCTTGCGAGCTCAAGTTTAGATCTACCTTAGGGTTTCCATTAGTTTTTGATAGTTTTCATAATTGAACTAGATAGATTTTTGTTGGATATAGTTGATCTTGTAGAATTACTTCTTGATTGTAATTGACCCTAACCCAGAAGGCCTTACACTTAGGCATGTTAATGAAAAATATGTTTTGAAACTTACCTTGTTGTGTTACTCCATTGTGTTGTTCTGAAGCTACAAGGTTGGACTATTTTTAATTGGATCCACCATCCTTGGTTGCATCAGGCGGTATTAGAGATGAGTTGATCTTGTGGAGTGAAGGTTGACCTAGCAAGGTTGATCTTTTGAAGTTAATCTTGTTGGAGAAGAGATCATATTATTTGATTTGTAGATCCAGAGCACTAAACTTGTGGTTATTTTTTGTGCGAGGTGGCAGGCTGATCTAACTTGCATACAACTTGTAGATTGTCACAAGGTGGTCGATGTAGGGTTTTTTGCAGAGGGTTTCTCTTATCTTTAAGGATGCCTCTGAGAAGACTAGACCCTAGAGTAATTACTGATCTCTATGATACTATGGAATCTAGGATTATAGAGAAGGTGAAATCAGATTTTAGATATGAGATGGAGTTGATGAAAAATGACATGGTCGCTAAGATCATGAGAGTTATTACTATTGTACCTTAGAATGTTGGTACTAAAGATGGTTATGAGGAATTTGTTGAAGACTTTGAAGCTACCAGATCTAGTGGTGATGATCAAAGGGATAGATCTGGTGAAGATAGAACTACTTGGCTGCATAGATCTAGAGCTCGGTTAAGTAATAGTTATCGAATGGAAGTTTTTACTTTCTTTGGTACTTTGAAGCCTAAGAATTTGATTGATTGGATTGGTGAACTTAAAAATTTCTTTGAGCTAGAAGAGATTGAAGATCCTCTTTGGGTGAGATTAGTATAGACAAAGTTGAAAGGACATGCTGCTCTTTGGTGGAAAGAATTATGAAGAGATAGACAAGATGAAGGTGAAATGAAGATCAATCGATGGAGGTTGATGGAGACTAAGTTGAAAGATAAGTTCATACCTGCTGACTATGAGCTTGACTTTCTTAAGAAGTTGCATAATTTGAAGTAAAAATATTTTTATGTTGAAGATTCTCCCAAGGAGTTCTACAAACTTACTATTCAGTCTGGACACAAAGAACTTGGTAAGGAAAAGGTAGCTCGGTATGTGAATGGTTTGAGATTCAATATTTAGGATGCGCTTGGTATGATGAAGATTGATTTTTTTGAAGATGCTTACTAGTATGCTCTAAAGGAAGAAGATAAGTTGAAGAGGAAACAACATAGTAATCCATGAGGGAAGGAGAATATTAATCACTCGGTGAAGGATAAACTGATGACTATAGAAGATGAATAGAAACTTGTCGAACTGAAGAAGAAGATAGGTAGAGTTATCTTTAAGGGTACTTGTTATAATTGTGGTGAAGAAGGACATCATTCTTTTGAGTGTACATAGAAGAAGCTTGGTGATCGAAGAACTACATTAGTGAATGAAAATGTTGAGAATGAACCTAAATCTGAGAACTTGCTGCTTCGGTGAACATTGCTTGGTACAAAAGAGGAACCTTGTCAGAGGAGTAACTTGTGTAGGACTTAGTGAAAGTCAAGAGGTTAAAATATGTGATGCTATTGGTGATAGTGGTAGTACTAATAGCCTTGTTGCTGAGGACATGGTTCAGAAACTCAGTTTGAATAGAATGAGACATCCACATCCTTATAAGATTGGTTGATTGCAAGATGATCATGCTGTTGGAGATTTTCCAACAAGCTAGTGTTGACTGTATATTTGTCACTGATGACAACATATGGTAAGTAGCATGCATGGAAGACTTATGCAATAAGACTCTAGTATATACAACATGGACATGTTATCATCATGATATCATGGATGCAAAGGTTAACTATTATTATAAACAGTTATATAGCAGCTTGTATCAACAGTGTTCCTAACAAAGTTATAGGAAATGTTTGCTAGAAATAGGGAATACTAAGAGGGGGGGGTGAATCATTATTCTACAAACTTTATCTTTTCCTTAATTATGGATATAACAGATTATCTTTATACATGCATAAGATAAGAAGCTAAATAACATGCATAACAATAAAGAACTCATAACACATTCTTTGTTCTTGAGGAAACCCTAGCCAAGGGAAAACCCCAGTGGGGATGGTACCCACAAAGCTCCACTAATAAAAAGTAACTTTTTAAGGATGTTGACCCTATTAGGAGTCTATTAAAATCATATAGTGCATCAGCCCTAATTAAGGGACTATAGGCCTTGTTAGAAGCCTCAACACTGTTAGGAGTTGGTAGTACAAAATTTGATTACCAAATGAGCCCACTTCCCAAATAAGTAATGTACAATATACATTAATTAAAAAAATAGGTTAAGGTACATAACCTTATACTACTTACATCAATATCTCTTCACTTCTCTTTCACTATCGCTATTACATATGCTTCATATATTTCACATCATATCACTTGTCCACACTATTGTGTTCTTACTACAATTACAATTACATTTATACCAATAGATTTATCCAAAATTTAACATCTAGGATGTCATCCCTTTATATTGTTAAGTCATTATTTTGATAAAACAAAATAATCCCTTAACTCTTTACTAGTTTTGTCTCCATATTCTGTCCTCTCGGCTTGACATTGTCTTCGGTAAAACTATCATAACTTCTTCTGTACATGTCATATTGACTTGCGCTCTGAGATAAGTGTTCAATAGACATCATAGAGTCCATGTTCAAGTGTTCAAGCACTAAAATTACTCCAATCAATGTTGCAAACAAAAATTGTGTCTAGGTTCACTGGTAAAAATATTATCTCACACTTAGACAAATTTGAAATGTGCTCTGTCATACTTGCTCTCTAACCTATGTGATCTTCATGTGGATCATATGTTTCCATAATGAAAAAATCTATGTAATCAACTCAACCAAATTTCCAATAATCTCCCCCTTTGTCATTGGTGGCAACATATGAGAAAATTGGTTAAGTGTACAACTCAAAATCTCAAAATTGTTCAAAATTGTGGCCATAGTATAAAATATATAGTATCCTTATAACTCCTCAAAAAAGTATTGTCTTAGATATACTACTCCCCCTAAGAGTAACAATCCTTATCATATACAATCAATTTTCTACTATATATATCTCCCCCTTTGACAACAATGACAAAATAAGGGTAGGGAGGGCTACAAAAATTGTATCACAAAAATATTATACCTCAATTCAATTATTGCAAAGCTGGTAGGTTTGCAACACAATCTAAAAAAACTATCTTCATGGCTTCTATCTCCTTCTCTCATGATTTCTTAATGGAATTCACCACATTAAGTAATGCGCTTAGCCCATAAGATGCTATTTCACATGCTTGGAGGTTTTCAAAGTTAAACTTCTGAAAAGATGTCTTAGCTGAAAGACAATCTTCCAACTGCTCTTCAATAATGCTCAACTTCATAGAAGCATGCTCTCTCAAAAGATTGTATCTTCTCAATTTTTTATCTCTCTCATCTTGCACAACTCTGATTTCATCATATATCTGTCATGCCCCTGACTGTTCCAGACTTTATTTTCTATGTTATGTTATGTTATGTTAGATTTCTTTGAGTTCGAACTCTGACTACGTTCTTTTGAACTTTGTTATTTAGATTAATTATGTTATCTCTATTATTCTACCAGACATTCAGGGAATTATGTTTATTTCTGTCACTTTATGAGTCCTATTCTGATGACAGAATTAGATTAGACCAAATTTTGAACATTGGTTTCATTATGAAATAAGGACAAACTATACGGTTAGTTAATTGTCTGATTATTGATTCATTCTTTTGGAATCCTTAGTAATATGTTAGACGTAATTAGAAATGGTTACATTATTATTGTTAACTATATCTTGATGTGTATAGATAGTATTTAGAGATTTATTGTTATTTTAATGGTAATCAAATTCTGAATTCAAAATAAATGAATTCGTATATATGCATTTTTATACATATAGCTATGAGAGAATGTTTTAGTAATAATGTGGTATTCATTTACTACTATGTGAATTAACTAAGTTAGTATATCCTATGGTGTATGTTAGTAGGAGGTTAGTGTGTTTTAGTATTAGTTAATTGACATTGGAATGCGATGTTATCTTAGATGATTATGTTAGTTAATGACTAATGCTATTGGCAAAGACATGTTTTAACCTATCCCTAAGTCTTCATATTATTAACTAGCTTGAAGACATGACTCACGGTAGGGATTTAATGCACTTGCATTGCTTTGAGGTATTAGTGGGGTTTGAGCTATTTTTGGGTTGTGGAATTGTACTATTTTGGACATTTGGCAGGAAGTGGGTTTGTGTTCACTACAAGAGATAAGCTTGCATTGAATGAACTTGTCGAAGGAAATTCATTGTTATGTTTTATGACCGCCATTTGCTCTGGTTAAGAAGTTGTAGTTTGTATATGACTCCATTCTTTTTACCATGTTATGCTGCGGCATTTTGGGTAAACAGTTGGTTATGGAACCCTGTTATTGTTGTATTCTTCATGATAAGTGGCATGGAATGAAAGGGGTTTTCACAAAAAAGATAAACCCTTCTGCTCATGGTTATTTAGGAAGTTGGGTGTTGTTACTATTATCTCTGCATTTTGGGCTCTCTTGCACGGCATTTTGGCATTCTGGGAAGCTCACCAGGCAGGGGCTAGCTTCGGCATTTCGGTTTTGGATATCTCCTTATATGAATACCAGGCAGGGGCATCTCTTACCTTATTCTCTATTTCCATTTCTTGTTCTGCAAATGAAAATTAAGGGAATGTTGGTTAACACTATTTGCTAGTTGATGTGTGTGAGGCTTTGTGTTTGTTTATTTTGTGAGTTCGGTTATATGAATCAATCTTTTCTTTCTTGGATAGATTAGAAAGAAATGTAGTTATATATGTTGTGAATAGTGGAGAAGCTTGGTAACAAAGTGACTATTTAGTAAGTGTTTGGTTTTAAGGTGGTATATAACACTTGTTTTTGATATGTTGTTTCGAGCATAATGTAATAAGGGATATCTTTGTTCAGAGTATGAAGTTGGTAATGTTTAGTTAAGTCTATGTTGATCTTTGGAATATAGCTATGTAGATGTTGTATGGTTATATCTTTGTGTGTTTGGTGTCGATGTCTTCTTGCTTTGGACAAGTGTTAAGGGAGTTAGTTAGGTTTGGGTATTGGCATATTAATGGAGAATGAAACCAGCATGAGTGTTCTTGTTAAAACTTCTTTAGATCTTCACGTACTGTGCCTATTGTTAGGGTACTGTAGCATCATAATGAATACAGTTTGTATAGACTTGGTTTTAAGAGGATATCAGGTTTCTCTGTCATTGTTATAAACCAAAGTTGATATATCAATGTTGTCTTTTAAGCTTAATTGTGAAAAAGGGAATTAGTGGTATTTCTTAGGGTTTTAGATACCTGTCGTATTTTGTATTAACACTTGCAACTTAAGTTTGGATTAAGGTTTTTCTTTTGGGTGAACTCCTTTAGTTTTCTGGTGTCGTTGTTTGGTTAAAAAGGATGTTTGTCACTGTATTTATATCAGTCAATAAAGGAATGTGGATGTCTTGGTTATGTGAAACTTGTTTGCGAGTTTTATAATCTTCAGTATTATCACCAGTGTGTATTACAGTTGATACAACATTAAGAAATGTAAGGGATTTATGGGAAAAATCAATTCCTATCTTGTACAGATAGTAAGGAAAAGAAAAGAAACACTTTGGTAATTTGATTAAGAGATAGAAGTCGGTTATTTTTCTGTCATTATTTTATGTATTCGGTAGATTAGTAGTATAATAAGGTAGTTGTTTTCTATGACAGCACTGTGAAGATTAGTGTGGTTTTCTATTGCATATTCATGGACTTAAACTATTAATTACAGTTTATGCAATTAGATATATAATAAATGATATAATTGTCATTCTAAACTATTAATTACAAGCTTATATGATTACATAAACATATATATATACCTTCTAGGATATGTATATGTATATGTATACACAGCCGTGGTGTATACATGTACATACGCCAACATATATATATAATAGATGCTATGACTGTCAAATTGAACTATTAATTACAAGCTTATATAATTATGTATTCGTATATACATATACCTACTGGGATATGTATTTGTATACACAAGCCATGGTGTATACATATACATATGCCAACATGTATATAAACGGTATAAAATTGTAATTAATAGAGCAGGGTGTATGGCCATTTAGTTTAATAATTCAGTTATGATAAACTAGTATGTTTGTTAAAAGTGATGGGTGTTGTGTTGATTTAGTTGATGTATGATTATGTTCGTTCTTTTCTATTCAATAGAAACATGGATTTGATATGGATATTTTATTGTACAGTTACAGTTTTAATGTTAAGTTAATATGGAGATTATTTTGTTTGGTTTTGTGATGGAGAAAGAGTTGTGATCTTTTCATCTTACGTGAAACATCATATTTATGAATGTATGTTAAGAAATATGGTAATATGGTTTTATAATGGTTTTCTATTTGCTGTTTCAATTTTGTAAATTGATACATTAGAAATGGATTGTTAGTGAAATTGTGTTATGTAGTTCATTTCACTACTTTCATTGATTGCTAGATCAAGTGTTTTTGAGATAATGCAAGAATGATCCATAGATTGGGGGCAGACACTAGTCTAGTACCTTGTGATGATAGAATTTTTGTCAGTTGTGACTGACACTAGTCTATATCCTTATGGGAAAGAATTTCTGTTAGTTATTTAATTAAGTGATAATTATAAATTCAAGTGTTATGGGTTTCAATTAACAAAGATAAAACATTATGGTTTCATCAGACATAATGGATTACTACGAGGTTCCTTACGGATACATAGCGTAGGTCCTTATGTGGACACCCATGAACTATTGGATCATTACTTGTCATTTTCTTTGTGAGTTTATTTCTGTTAGAAGGAAATTTAGTGCTTGATGATTTTGGTGTAAAAGAATGGAAATTATGTTATTTAGTTCTCAATTACATCTGTATCTAAATCTGCATAAATGTTATTTTGCACTGACTTTTATGATTGCAGATATTTGGAGATGATTTGTTTTCTTTATCATTGTGACTGAGCCTTGTTTGCTGTTTGCGTTTGTGTTCATTTTGGTTTTCAGGTTTTAGATGGATAAATCAATGAATATGGGATAGTGGATAGCAGTTGTTAAGTTGTATGGGAAATAGATCATTTCATGGTTATTAGTTATCAGATCTATTCGTAGAATGTAATGGTTTTTGGAAAGAAGGATAATTTTGTTTGAGACTTAATCTTTGAATAAAGAGTATTATTATTACTCTGATGTAAATCAATTGTAAACTATAAAGCTCTTAGAAGTGGTTGTTATGATTATAAGTTTCAGATTGTTCTTTTAAGAAAAAAAAAATTATTATTGTGGTTTTATGTGTTTTTATTTATGGTTGTTTCTTCCTTGGTTTCATCTTTTATCTTTTAGTATAGATGGAGTGTTACAGTTGGTATCAGAGCCCAAGTTTAAACACTCAGGGCTTGAGGGTTTTTAAAAGGGTTTTATCATTATGCTTCCATTAGTGATGTTATTGAACTTTTCTATAGGATTTCAAGCATGCCTCCTATCACACGAGGAGCACAAAGGCGTGGTGACCCAGTTGATGCCGATTTAGGCAGAGGTAGGGGTGGATGACATAGTCGTGGTCATGGCTGAGGTAGAGGATGAGGTCACCAAGGAATACTTGGTGATAAACAAGTTGATCCTTTAATAGGAATGGATCAGGAAGATTGAGAGGTACCTTAGGTTGAAGTTCTCCAACGGATTCTTGATAGGTTGGATAACATTCAAGCTAGGAACAATGTTCCAGATGGTGTAGCAAATGCTCATGTTATACGAGTCCCAATGGCAGAAGATCCTATTATCAAGACTCAATTAATAGACCTTTCTAAGCTCAAAGGACCATATTTCAATGGAACAGAGGGTGGTGCTAAAGCTGAAGCATGGCTCTTAAACATCGAAAGGTGTTTTATTCTCCATGATTATCACAGTAATGTGAAGGTTCATTGGACCATAATGCAGCTTAGATCCTTTGCTTCCATATGGTGGAATATGGAACTAGAAAAACTTGGAATTCTTATCTCTCAGGTTACATGGGAGCTTTTCATAGAAAGATTCCGTGAGAGATTCATGTCAGATTATTGGCAGCAAACTAGATCTGAAGAATTCTTCAGCATTTCTCAAGGCAACTCAATAGTGGAAATGTATGAGAGGAGGTTTTTCCAACTGAAGAAATATTCTGGTTGGTTAGAGAATGATAAGCCTTTGGTACAACACTTCATTAGGGGTTTGAACCCTAAAATTGGAGAAGAAGTGAGAACTTTCAAACCTAAGACAGTGAAAGAAGCTGTTGATCAAGCCAAGCTCACAGAATTAAAATTAGGATTTTCAGCCAAAGGATCTATGAATCCACCAGCTCAAAGCAGTAGGAAGAATTAGAAATCTTATCAAGATAATATCAAGGCTTTTTCCAGTGGATCGAGTGGTAAATTTTAGAAGAGGAAGTTTGAAAAGTTTTCCAAATCAAACAAGAGTTTCAAGGTTCCTGAGCAACCTAAGTCCTTTAAACCAACTCAGAGTGTACAACAGAGTTATGCATCACCTCCAGTGAACTCATCATAGGATAAAAGTACCAAGAGAGGAGCAGAGTGTTGGCAATGTGGGCAATTGGGGCATTTGCAATGGAATTGTCCCCTTCGAGGCAATAGTCAGGTCAGGTCTAAAGCCACAGGTTCAGAGGCTACAGTTGGTGATTCTGGAAGGAATCATTGCATCTTTGCTACTGTGGACCAGAAACAAGCAGATCATCAGAACACTGTGATTGAAGCTAGAGGTAATTACCAAGGTAAGAAGATCTCTATTTTATTTGACTCTGGTGCCACTAGCTCTTTTGTTTCTTCCAATTTGGTTAAGCAATGTGGAATTCCTGTGAGTAAAGTTGAATTGGCATGGCAAGTTGAGTTAGCATCAGGGACAAAGGTTGAATCGGGGTTTATAGCTGAAAATTGTAAGGTTCAATTTAAGGCTTTTACTACTATAGTTAACCTTAGGGTTATTCCTTTAGGTTCTTATGACATTATTCTGGGAATGGATTGGTTAGAGCAACACCAAGCTATCATTGATTGTAGAGAGAAGATTGTTAGGTGCATCGATGATAATAGAACCATCAAGTTTATTACAGGTGTTAAGAGGCCTATGTCAGTCAGAACTATTTTTGCTAAGCAACTTCAGAGATGTTTTTGAAAGGGATGCAAATTGTTTGCTATTTCTATCAATGATTTTGATGAACCAGTTTCTTGGAACACCAGCTTAGATCATCCAATTTTGAAGGAATTCTCAGATGTTTTTATTAAGGAGAGTCCAGGAATCCCACCTAAAAGAGAAATTGATTTAAGGATTGATCTTTTGCTAGGAACCAAACTGATTTCCAAGACTCCTTACCGTATGACTGCTCAAGAATTAGTGGAACTCAAGGTTCAACTTGAAGAACTTCTTGAGAAGGGACTTATTAGACCTAGTGTTAAACCTTGGGGAGCACCTGTTATCTTTGTCAAGAAGAAGGATGGATCTTTGAGGCTTTGTATCAACTACAGACAACTGAACAAAGATACTATCAAAAATAGATATCCTTTGCCTTGCATCAATGATTTATTTGATCAAGTGAAGGGTGCCAAGGTGTTTTCCAAGATTGATCTCAAATCTAGATACCATTAGTTAAGGATTCAAGAAGCTGACATTCATAAAATAGATTTTTACACAAGGTATGGGCATTATGAATTCATGGTAGTGCCATTTGGGTTGACTAATGCACCATCAGTATTCATGAGTTTGATGCAGGGAGTATTCAAGACTTTCTTAGACAAGTTTGTGGTAGTGTTCCTTGATGACATTTTGGTATATTCTAACTCCTTGGAGGAGCATGAGCAGCATTTGAGGCAAGTCTTTGAATGTCTCCGCAGGAACAAGCTATTTGGCAATCCTAAAAAATGTGAATTTTTCAAAACTGAAATAAGTTATTTGGGTCACATTATTATAGGAGATGGAATAGCTATTGATTCTGCTAAGATCAGGGCAATTGTAGAGTGGCCAACTCCTACCAATGTATTTGAAGTACGAAGTTTTATGGGTCTGGCTAGCTACTATAGAAGATTTGTGGCTAATTTTTCAAAGATATCCCATTCCATTACTTCTCTCTAGAGAAAGGGTAAGAAATTCATCTGGTCAGATAAATGTGAAGAAGCATTCCAACATCTAAACGAACATTTGACTAGTGCACTAATTTTAGTGGTACTTGATCCTTCTAAGGAATTTGTTGTGTGCACCGATGCCTCATTGGATGGTTTAGGGGCTATCTTGATGCAGGATGGTAGGGTCATTGCTTATGAATCCAAGAAACTAAAGGATCATGAAATTAATTATCCTACTCATGATTTGGAACTCGCAGCAGTGATCCATGCTTTGACCAAATGGTGGCATTTTCTTCTTGGTCAACATTTTGAACTTCATACCGATCACAGAAGTCTACAGTATTTTTTCACGCAACCTAATCTTAATGCACGTTAGCGCAGATGGATGGAATTCTTGTGTGAGTATGACTTCAAAATGAAGTATATTCAGGGTAAAGAGAACAAAGTAGCAGATGCTCTTAGTAGAAGGCATCATGAACTCTCTTCTTTGACCCTCACAATTGATTTGAATGAGAGAATACTTCTCAATTTGGCTACTAATCCTTGGTATTTAGATTTCAAGGCAGTGATTGATAGTGGTAGTGTATTAGAAGGCAGATTTGAGGGTTACTCTATCAACACTAAAGGATTAATGACTTACCGAGGTAGCATATATGTGCCAGAAGTCAGGGATCTTCAGAACCTAGTTATGACTGAAGCACATAAGGCACCTTATTCATCACATCCTGGTGTGAAGAAGATGCATGCTGATCTTAGGCAACATCACTACTGGCCGGGTATGAAGAGGGATATTGCTGATTTTGTGGCTAGATGCTTGGAGTGTCAGAGAGTTAAAGCTGAGCATCAACATCCAACTAGTTTACTTCAATCTCACAGTGTGCCTGAATGGAAATGGGATACCATATCCATATATTTCATAGTGGGGTTACCAATTTCAGCTAGGTGACATGATGCCATTATGGTTTTTGTTGACTGGTTAACCAAAGTTGCCCATTTTATTCCTATAAGATCCACTTATAATGCTGCATCTGTGGCATGGATTTATATGGAACAGGTTGTTAAGTTGCATGGGATTCCTAAGAAGATCATATCTGATAGGGATTCAGTTTTTACTTCATCTCTATGGAGGTCTTTGCAGCGTGAATTAGGTACTCAGCTAAACTTTAGTTCAGCATATCATCCCGAAACTCACAGATAGACTGAGCGTGTCAATCAGATTTTGGAAGACATGCTTAGAATGTACGTGATAAACAAGCAAAATAGATGGGAAGAGTACTTGCATTTGGTTGAATTTGCTTACAACAATGGATACCACAGTTCTATAGGTATGGCGCCTTTCCAGGCTTTGTATGGAAGACCTTGTAGAACACCTTTAAGCTGGGACAATCTTGAAGACAAGATTCTTTTGGGTCCTGAGATGCTTTAGGATTTAGAACAGCAGGTTAAGCGCATCAG
Source organism: Chamaecyparis obtusa (assembly GCA_027943335.1). Lineage (NCBI taxonomy): Eukaryota > Viridiplantae > Streptophyta > Pinopsida > Cupressales > Cupressaceae > Chamaecyparis > Chamaecyparis obtusa. Next base: position 259,802 of record BSBK01008562.1, on the reverse strand, counting down.
AGAACACCTATCTACAACTCAGGATAGGCAGAAAAAGTATGCAGACCTGCATAGGATTGAACGTCAATTTGAGGTTGGGAATAAGGTATTTCTTCAGGTTAGACCCCGAAAAAGTCCTATTAAGTATGGTAAAGGGTCAAAATTGTCTCCAAGGTTTGTGGGACTATTTGAGATCCTAGAACGAGTGGTTCCAACTACCTACAGACTTGCTTTGCCACCCATTCTTTCATGAATTCATGATGTATTTCACATTTCACATTGGAGCTAGTTAGAAGGTTTATTTCATTCAGAATTTTTCCTTCCTTCAACTTTATCTTCTAATCTTCTCCTGTTGTCAGGTTCTTTGATTTTTTACACTGTATGTACAAAGATTTACTTGTTTCCAAATGCTTCCTCAAATCCTTGATACAGATATCAAGAGTGTTGATATCATTTCTAATATTTTGACTGATGTTCAAAAGCATTCTAGCCTCATAGGCTGCTTGTGCTTTCACTTTTGCAATATCAGATATGTTTGTGAATTCATTATCAAAAGTGTTCATTGCCTTCTTTGATTTCTCCATAGGGTCTACTTCTGCAATTTGTGTAGTTATATTTCTTTGTAACTTCTCAGGTAGTTCCTTTAGACACCCTTCAAGAATCTTCACTTTCTTATTCTTGCCAATGATTTAATTCAAGGATGTGATCAATTCCAACTGATCATCATCATCTACTTCATTTCCCAAATGCTCAATCATAGATCAAATTTGAGTCTTCTTTCTAATCTCAGGAGTAAGACTAATATCTTCTTTGGTGGGAATGGGAACTTGTTCCTCTATTACTAGTGGTTCTACAACTGTGGTCTTTGTCATCTCTTCTTCTTTTGTATCTTCATGTTCTTTAAAGGCTGAATTGTCAACAATGTTCTCCAAATTCTTGAATACATTTTCATCAGTATCCAAGGTGATTTTTGTACCTTCTACATTCATTGTTTCATCTTCAATATTAATGGCTGAAGGAGAGGGAATGTCCTCTTGTTCTTTCTCGCTTGCTAGCTCTACTAAAACTGATGATTCTCCAACATTTTCTGACATAACCTTGATAATAGCTTGTTCTGTCTCAAAATTGATTTCTTCATACCTACCTCCCATAATCTGAATAGTTTTCCTTTTGGTTCTTAGATGGGTGCTTAGGGATTTCATGGTCTGATTGAAATGTGTTTCATCTCTTATTTCACAAACCTTCCTCACAAGTTTTTCTCTTATAGATGTGTCCTCCTTTGATGCTCTCTTTTTCCTATCAACAAGTTTTTTATATAAGTCATCAGGTATCTATCCTTGAATTGTATCAAACTTCTTGTCAGCCAAAATCATATGCTTCACAACTATATTCTCTAGATTAAGTCTTTCTGTACAATCATAAAGATCATAGTACTTATTCATTCTTGCAAAGTCACCATTCTCAATGATCTTCTCATTAATCTTTTCAACTTTTTGTTTCCAAGCTTTCTTCTTAGTAGTGACATCATCTTTTACTTCTGCAATCTTTCTTGGAACTGGTTGCACTTAAAGTTTTATGTCTCTTTCCTAGTCCAGTAGCACTTTCCTTAACTCTTTTGCTAGGTGTGGAGGAAGTGGATCTAGTAGACATCTTTGCTTCTATATCCTTCTTAGTTACTTCCACTTTCACCTTCACTTTTGGTTCTTCTTGTTGTACTACAATTGATGATAAAGGAGGTATAGATAAAACTTATTTTTGTCCACTCTCTCTGATTGTTGTTGTTTTCTACTTCGCTACCAAAAACTCACTCTCTATCATTCCTATATCTATTAGGATTTTCTTTATAGTGCTCTCAACTCTCTTCTTAGACTAATTCTCTTCAATTAGGATCTTTGTGGAGTTTAAGTTCTCCTCAAAGGTTCCAAACCTGTTACACTAAGTGTCCAACTTACACTTAAGTAACTTGCTAACATACTCTTCAGTTTCTACCTCAAATATCTCATAGCCAAGAGTGTCTATGACCTCTGTTCTAGGCTCCACTGCTTCAATATAGGTAAAGTCAGTATCCACCATAAAACATATATCATCTTTATATTTTTCAACAAGAGACTTAGGGATCTTTGATCTACTAGACACAATATTCTGAAATGTCTTAATAACAAGTACAACACTCTCATTAACACTATCAATAACATGTCTTTTGTACACTAGGTTAATCCTTTCCATTGTATTTTCTCCATCATTCTAGTCATTTCTTATGGTGTAAGGAAATCTCCTCAATAGATGAAAAAACATATAAGTAATTAGAGATGAGAACCTAAACTATGTATACTTGGTTTTCTTAATCTTCTCTAATTTCTCAAACAATTGAATTGTTAGAATTTCACACATATCAACTTCTACCCTATCAACACACATTAGATAGGTTGCATGTATCATTCTAGCTACCATGTCATCCTCTCTTGAATTTGTACAAAACTTAGTAGTTAGGATCTTCCATAAGTATCTCACATCATCTTGTTTGATCTTACTAATCACAATTCCTCTACCATTATAGGATGAGTTTGTGTTATCAATGACTGTTTTCCTCACATTTTTCTCATTTAAAGGAATAGCTCCTATTTTAGATAATCTAGTGACTTCATGAATCAAGTCTTTTGTAATATCTATCACTCTATCTTCAAGCCAAAACTTTTCATTATGAATTCTACTCAAGATAATCTTAGTGCATTCTTCATTATCAAATTCATACTGTAATCCACACTTAATAATTTAATTATGTTCCAAATATTCAAAACCTTGTTTCAATGTCATATCCTGAGTGTAAATCTTCTGATATTCATCTGTGAAATCACTATCACTCACTATCTCTAGTTTGCATCCAAGATAACTTCTGACATTTTCTAAGTGTAAAACTTCATCTGGTACGGATGATAATGGAAACCTAGGGTCATCTTCCAAGGGTTCTAGTGGTTCCCTTTTCAATTTAGGTATATTCTTATCTCTGGCATTGTGTATTAAGGAAATATCCATGATTTCTTCAAATTCCTTTACTGATTCAAAGATTTGTCAAGTAAAATACCTTAATTTTGAGATTTTAGGACTTGCATAGATTCGGCACAAAATTCTTCTCCAAATCCTTGTAAAATGCTTTCAATCACTACTCTTTGATCTCCTCGACACTGGAATTCTCTTTGATGATCAAATAATAGTGATCATAACCTTTTATTAATTCAATCTCACTTAGATCTGACATCGCATTCAATTCTTTTGTCACTTCTTTCCAAAAAATTGTTTCTGCTAACTTGCAAAACTTAAAACTTCTTGCGATCCCGCAAAACATAATATTTTTCTTTATGCTCTTAACCATAGCATTAGAACATCATAAAATACCTTGCATTAACTATGCAAGACTCGGTTCATCATATATCTACTTCTACACTCAATCTAAGTTCCTATTCTATTGTAATTTACATAAATTAAGTACTTTGAGATAGGTCAGGTACATATTCATTCTTACCTTTCAATATTTCACCTTCCTGATTACCTTCAATGTTGAATATGTCTCCTTGATTTGTACTTTTGATAAACTTCACTTCATCTGAATTACTATAGCAACCTTTCTAACTATTACTTGCATCTTCATTTCTTCTTGCATGATTTTTGGGATTAGGATTAGGATGAAAAACTCTATTGTTCAATCTACAAAACCTTGTTGTATGTCCAATCTTGTTGCATATCTAATAAAAAATTCCATTGTTTCCATATCTTGGTCCATATTGATTGATTTTTTATCTATAGTTTCTAGCAATCTGTCAAACCTTGTTGCATCTATAACATACTACTCCATTTCTTCTATTCATATCTTCAGTAGGTTTCTTATCTACATTTTTAGTATTCCTAAACATTCTACTACCATCATTATTCTCAATAAATTTAAGTTTCCTATATTCAATAGCTCTATGTCCAAAACCATGACAATTGTAACAATAACCATTCAGAGGTTTAAATTGCTTACCTGTGCAATCTCTCATCATATGACCAATAGTATTACAAGAAAAACATCTACCGTTGAATTCTCTTTGCATACCTTTGGGTGATTCATCTTGCTTTGATTATTCTTCTTCTTTAGGCGTATCTTCAAATTTGTTGATCTCATCACACATCTTCTCATCTATGCTTTCAGATATCTTCAAATCTAGTTCCTTGCTTTCATCATTTTCTTTAAAAGTGTTGAATCCAAGACTAGTCTTATCATAGAATGGTTTTTGATAAGATATTTGTTCATCAATCATCTCACTAGTTGAATATAGCTTTTCAAGTTGTTGTTTGGATTGAGTCAGTCCACCTTTCACAATATTATTGTATTTCTCAAGTTCATCATACTACAAATTGACTTTCTCTAGTTCAGATGTTACTTTACAAAGTTTAGATTTTAGTTCTTCATTTTCAGTATTTAGAATTTCATTCTCAAATTTCAGATTTGCTTCATTCTTGTCATTTCCATCTTTCAAACTAAGCTTCAAATTTACTATCTTTAGATCATACTTAAGGATCTCATTTGCTTTTTCTAAATTGTCATCACAATCTTCAATAAAAACTTCAGATTCCTTTTCAGATCTCAGATCTTCCAATTTGTTTTTTAGTTTGTCAATGAGGTTCTTTGCATCATCATACTTTCTTTTCAAAGTATCTTTTTCAATAGTAAGCAAGTCAATCTCTTCAAGAGCTTCTTCAAGATTCTTTTGTAGTTGATCCATATCCATAGAGATCTTACTCAACCTACTAGGCTTTCCTTGAATGATTCTTTTTTGAGTAACTTATCTCTAATACCAATTGTTTGAAATAGGGAATATTGAGAGGAGGGGGTGAATCATTATTATACAAACTTTATCTTTTGCCCAATTATGGATATAATAGATTATCTTTATCCATGCATAAGATAAGAAGCTAAATAACATGCATAACAATAAAGATCTCATAACATATTATTTGTTGTCAAGGAAACCCTGGCCAAGGGAAAACCCCAGTGGGGATGGTACCCACAAAGGCCCACTAATCAAAAGTATCCTATTAAGGATGTTGACCCTATTAGGAGTCAATTACAAGCATATAGTGTATCAGTCTTGATTAAGGGACTATAGGCCTTGTTAGAAGCCTCAACCTTGCTAGGAGTTGGTAGTACAAAATGTGATTACCAGATGAGCCCACTACCCAAACAAGTAATGTACAATATACACTGATTACAAAAATAGGTTAAGGTACATAACCTTATACTACTCGCATCAATATCTCTTTGCTACTCTTTCACTATCACTATTACATATGCTTCATATATTTCACATCATATCACTTGTCCATACTATTGTGTTCTTACTACAATTACAATTACATTTATACCAATAGCTTTATCCAAGAGTTAATATCTAGGATGTCATCCCTTTATATTGTTAAGTCATTATTTTGATAAAAAAAATAATCCCTTTACTCTTTACTAGTTCTGTCTCCATATTCTATCTAGTCAGCTTGACACTATCTTTGGTAAAACTATGATAACTTCTTTCATACATGCCATACTAACTTGCACTCTAAGATTGGTGTTCAATAGACATCATAGAGTCTATGTTCAAGTTTTTAAGTGCTAAACTTACTCCAATCAACATCACAAACAAAAACTATGTCCAGGTTCACTGGTAAAAATATTCTCTCACACTTAGAAAAATTTGCAATGTGCTATGTCATACTTGCTCTCTAACCTATGTGATCTTCATGTGGATCATATGCTGCCATAATGACAACATCTATGTAATAACCTTAGCCAAATTGCTAATAGTGTTTGGTGAATGATTGTCCATACAAATATCATGGAGCCTTGTGCATTTTCATATGTGATGGAGACATTTTAGTGATGTTATATTCATGGACATAGAGTATGATGATCAGTAGAAGTGAAGTTATGTAGTCACTATTTAGTAGTAGTAGTTTCCTTTGTTCATTCAGAAGAGCCAACAGAGATTATATTGGTTCAAGAGTTGCACCTATCATTTTGGTATGCGCCCTTGGATTAGTGCTTAGAGAATAGTTAGTAATGTTTGGTTAAGAGCTCATGATGTAATTTATCTTGAGGAGAAAGTTTCAGTTACTTTGGTAGACCTAATAGTGTGTAGCATGCATCTACAATTGTTAATATTGGAGAGGTCCCAAAATGTGTTGCATGCTTAGTAGAGCCAACAAAATTATTATTGGAGTATGTTATGGTTTTTCTAATATGATTTCAAGGTGGTTATAATAGGCTGACTTGAATATATCATTTAGAGTAAAGATATTTATAGGCAGTCATTTGTGATTGCTAAGCATGGTTCTAAGTTGATATTGAAGAGCAGAGAAGAGTGTGTGAAGTGTTGAACCATCAGTAGAAGGTCTATGTGACCAAGTAAATTATTTGTGCTATATATTGGAACTAATCCTAATAGTAGGTCAAGGCACACCAAGATCTAGATATAGTGTGTATCTATTATTCAGAAGGTTGTAGCCTTCACCCCTTTGAGTAGTGTGCTCTTGGACAGTGCATCCTCACCCCTAACAGGGTTAATTTTAAAAGACTCCTAACATGGTCTGACCCTTGACCAGGTCACTGTACTAAATATATTGTAAAGAAACTCTTAATGGGGTTAAGGATATTCTAACAAGGATCATAAAACACTAGTGCATATTATTAGTGGGTGTCAGTTCCCACCGAGGTTTTTACCTATTTGGGTTTCCTTGTAACCAAAATATTGGTGTGGTGTTCAATTTTTCTTTCATTGTGTTTATGCTTTATGTTCAAGTATAATTAATTGGATAAAGAATTGAAACTTGTAGATAACTAATTCACCCCCCCACCCTTCTTAGTTATCTCTTGGGACTTTTCCTAACAATTGGTATAAGAGCCAAGTGCCTCAAAGAGAAATTTTAATAGCTTAGAGTTGATTAGATGGCATTCTTTAGAAAAGAAAGTCCTAAGTTTGATGGAGAGAATTATTTTGATTGGAGGAACAAGATGATGACACATTTGCAATGCATTACTTTTAAAGTTTTTGAAGTGGCTATCAAGGAAGTTGATATCCCCTCTCTATAAAATCTTGCAAAGGATGATGCTAAAAGAAAGCCAAAGGATTTTTTCTATCATAATGCAGTAATAGAAGAAGCCCTTATCAGTGCCCTATCTGATAGTGATTTTTCAGAGATAAAGAAAATAGACACAACCTGCAAGATATGGAAGCACCTAGAAGACATGTTTGAAGGAGATAAACAAGAAAAGGATGCACATAGAATAACTTGGAAGAAAAGATACAATGCATTAGAGATGCTACCTGAAGAGAACATCAGAGCTTACAACCAAAGGATTAATGAAGTAGTTGTAGGAATCAGGAACAATGGTGGAGAGATCTCAGAAGAAGACATTATGGATAAATTTATGACCACTCTCACAATAGAGTATGAAAACAAGATAAACATACTTGATGAGACCATGAAAATTACATAAAATTTCAAAAGAGAGACCTTGATCCTCAAAATTTCAACTTTTGAGATTTCAAGATTGAAGACAGAACCTAAAAGTGAAATAGCCTTCAAAGCTTCAGTCCATGGTAATAAATCTAAAAGAACTTCTCATAATTTTGATGATGATGATGATGATGATGATGAAGAGAAAACACTAGATGATTTCATTTCTATGATTGCTAAAAGAGAAAAGAAAGGAAAAGGGAAATATGAAGGTCAATTGCCATTTAAATGCTTTTCATGTAATAAGATTGGTCATTTTGCATCTAAGTGTCCTACAAGAGTTAAAAGATACCAAAATAACTACAAGCCTAAGTATACAAAGGAATGATATTATGCTAGAGATGGAGTATCAGATGAAGAATCAACAGAAGAAGAAATTGGATTCAATTCTCTTGAAGATGAAAAGGATTCACAAGAATTAGCTCTGATTTCACAAGCTGACATTAGGACATATTGGATCATTGATAGTGGTTGCTCACATCACATGACACGAGATACATATAGATTTTTTCATTTGGATAGATACAAAGGAGGAATGGTTAGATTTGGAGATAACACCCCCAAACCTATCATTAGTAAGGGAGCCATCACCTTGGATGGAAAGAATAGTACTGATGATGTTCTTTATGTTGATAGTTTGAAACATAACCTACTAAGTGTTAGGAAGTTACTTGAAAAAGGTTATAGATTGGAATTCAATGGAAACAAGTGCATCATTAACAAAAAAGGAGAAATGATTGCATCAGGATCAAAGACCAGAGGTAATGTTTTTTGGCTTAATCTAGAAGCAATTTGTTTTGTTTCTAAAGTAGATGATAGTTGGTTGTGGCACAAAAGACTATGTCATATCAATTTTGATAACATAGTAAAGATTAGTAATGTTAAGGTAGTAAAAGATCTACCTAGCATAGAAAAGCTAGTTGATACCATCTGCAGGGAATGGGTAATGGGAAATCATGTGAGGAATTCATTTAGGAGAAAGCATAGTTCAACAAAGAACAAGTTGGATCTGATTCGTATAGACCTATGTGGACCTACTCAAACAACATCATACTATGGTAGAAGGTATTTCATTTTCTTTTGTAGATAACTATTCTAGAATGATGTGGATTATGTTCCTGAAAGATAAGTCAGAAGCATTTGAGAAGCTCAAAATATTCAAAGCTAAGTGTTAGTGTTTGAAAATGCTTATGCCATCTAGGGCTGCCAATATGCCTTGAGACTAATGTTAGGAGTGGTTAGCTCCAAGTCTGAAAGCTCTGCAAGACAACTAGACCAACTATAGGGACAACACTACCCTCTTCACTTCTAGCTCTGAAAAACCATGGTGGGTGCACCTAATCTAGTAACTTATGGCATTTTAGGACTTTGGACTAGATTAAACAAAGTAGATGATAGCAAGAGACTACTAAATGTTAACCAGACATTCATTGAATCTCAATTAATATTGGGTATAAAATGACCTTGTGACCTCAAGACTATGAGAGATTGCAAGATTGGAGATATTAAATATAATTGGGTTTCTTGTAGGATGTAGACAACCATGCAACACTTTGCATTAGTCCAGGGATACTAGCTTAAGATCAGTGCCTTATCCATCAAGCATCATACTTGAAGTGAACATGGAACACAAGGAAAACTACTAGATTCATCTAAGAATCCAAGCCATAAACATAGTTAAACATCTCTTACACTACTTACAAGTATCCTTACTGATTGAACCAAATGAATCTATGCTTCACTCAGAGACTTTTAACCTGATTCTAAATCAAGGCTAAGAGATGAAACATATACATAAGCAACCAAATGCAATGAGCCAGAAAACTCAGAATTCATTAAGAACAACTAAAGGAGAGATCCAAGAATGAGAAACTGTATTAAGTATGTGGATTCAAATCCCTATATTACAAGTTGATTCAGAAAACACCATAGATAATATGCAAAAGATACATGAGGTTTTTCCCTAATGTTGATACAACCAGCATGAAAATGTTTACATGAAGAAACTGCTCATGGAACCAAAAATTGGAACCACTAGAACTGAAAAAATTTAGAACCCCTACTCAGTCAAAATTTCAACAACTTATACCCCTCGGTCATCTTGGAAACCCAAAATAGGTTGCAACAAGCTATGGATAGCTAGGGCTAGGATTTCAACCACCAAACCCATTGAAACAGTCAAAACTTAATTACAGGGGAAGAATAAGAGGTCACTTGGAGAAAGAGATCTCAAACAGATCTTACAATCATGACAATCATGGAATCAGTACAAAACACTAGGAAGAAGCATGAAGAATAGTACAAATCAGTACCTGCAAAAAACTCCTCGAGCTCAAAACTGCACTTCACCAAGTACAAAACACCACTGGAATCGACTATCAAGCACATTGGACCACACCGCAGTAGCAACCGCCACCAAAAAAATTAAAAACCACTGTGGAAACCATAAATTTTGGTACATCCTGGTCACAGGAAACCCTCTACAAGTTAACGACTACATTCATGGTGCCAGAAGTGAATCAACAGTCATCATTCCAAATCAAATCAACTTTAAGTCCTGACTGCAGATCATTTTATCTTTCCCAGGCTTCTCAACTTAACCTTTATCTTTAGTCATGCCACTGCGTAGTCATGAACTTCACCACCATAGAAATCTAGTTTCATCTTATGCTTGGTCACATGATTGCAAGGCACCAAACTAACCCTTGCGATCATGCGACCGCGGTCTCCTAGCTGCATGGTTACAATCACACCCTACCGAAAATTCCTTGGCCATGTTACCTCCACAACCCCATACTGGTGACAATAGTTGTCGCATGATCACATAGCACAAAGATGGGCTATGTGAACATGTGACAACCTGCGAACCTTAACCACCAGCATAACTACCATCACTACCTGCCATTAAGTAACGATCCCATCAAGCACATCCACCTTAGCACTTGTTAGCCAATCAAAGTTCAACACATCACAACACCAAGCAAGTGGTCCCATCAAGAACCTCCATGTCACCTTGGTACATCAGCAACCAATCAAAACTTAGCACGTCACCACCTGCCATCAGGCCCCAACACAATGTGGAACCCTTTTCGCATGATTGCATGGCTGAAAGATGGCCCTTGTGATCACGCGACAAGGCAACAAGACTACCACCTTAGCCTCCAAGTCAAATAGCGGGACCACAACACTCCAACACCAAAGGGACAGGTTTCAACCGGTCACATGATCGCATGTTAGAAATCTCTGACATGTGATCATGTGACAGCCAACCACAGGCCACCACATAACAGCCTTCAGGACCACAGTGCTTCCATCAATGGGCCCCAACACAAAAAAGGTAACCGGTCACATGGTTGCATGTTAGAAAAATATGACATACGATCATGTGACAACCAATCGCTTTAAAGCCCTTGAAGACTTGGGCCCACCATCTAGTTAGACCTGTGCAATTAGAGAATGCCAACAAACAGGGCAGAAGTGTGAGGTTGAAAACACATAGGGTTTTTGATATTGACACAAAGGTAAACAAGGATGTGAAAACATCGAGGGTTTTCATGTGGGCCAAAAAGGTCAAAAAAATCATGGGTTTTCAAAAATATTGTGGGTTTTTGACACTTATGCATATTTTGAAACTATTTCCTGTAGACCTTAAAACTTTAATAACTCCCTAGGTTTTGTGATTTAGGAGATGCGATTTGAACTAGAGCAAGGTGATATAATGAAGATCATATGGCTAAGGGTGTACACTAGAAAACATCATAGATTTCCATCGCAAGATAAAAGTGTGATTGCAGGCATGGCAAGACAACTTAACAAAGCTTGTAGGGAAAAGGCCATTTTCCTGGGATTTTTGCATTAACTAGAAAATGGACTAACACTAAGATTGAGAATGAATCTAAACTAAAGATAAAGTGTCTAAGATTGGATAGAGGAGGAGAATTAACCTCTGTCAGATTCTATGAGTACTACGAAGAACATGGCATAAAAAGATAGTTAAGTGCACCCAGAACCCCTCAGCAAAATGGGATTTTAGAGAGAAGGAACAAGATTATCCTTGATATAGCATGCACCATCATGATTGAAGGAAAAGTTGCACACACCTATTGGAGAGATATGGTCAATACACAAGTCTATACAATCAATAGAATACAATTAAGGCCTAGTACAGACAAGACGCCTTATGATCTATGGTTTGGTAATGTTCCCATAGTGAAATACTTCAGAATATTTGGAACCAAGTGCTACATCAAGAGGGATGAATCAGTAGGAAATTTTGATGCAAGAAGTGATCAAGGTATTTTTCTTGGTTACTCTACTAAAAGTAAAGCTTATAGATGTTTTAACTTGAGATTGAAGAAAATCATATAAAGTGCTCATGTTAAGATTGATGAAAAGTTTATGGTTCAAGAAAGATATCATGATTACTCACCTATGATTGAAGAAGAACCCAAACCTTCCACTAGCGAGACAAATGTTGAAGAGATGTTTGACAATATCAATGTATTGTTTGGTGACCCTAAAACAAGTGAAGAGGAAACTTAGAAGGAAGATGAGTGAGTTTCACCTAAAGCTCCAAAGTATACATCTAGATATCACTCTAAGGATGACATCATTGGAGATCAAAGTAGCAAAGTCACAACAAGATAAAAAAACAAAGAATTCAGCAAGCAATGAGGTGGTATGCTTACTATCTCAGATTGAACCTCTAAGTGTTGAAGATGCATGTAATGATTTAGATTGGCATGATGCTATGAAAGAGGAACTAGATTAGATTATCAAGAATGATACTTGGAAACTGGTCCCAAGACCAAATAATAAGAATGTGATTGGAACAAAATGGATATTCAGAAACAAGATGAATGAAGATGGTATAGTAGTAAGAAATAAAGAAAGGTTAGTATGTAAGGGATATGTGCAAAGAGAAGGCATTGATTATTCAAAAACATTTTCACCTATGAGAAGATTAGAAGCTATTAAGTTGTTTCTAGTTTATGCAATAGTCAAAAAATTCAAAGTCTATCAGATGGATGTCAAGTCAGCATTCTTGAATGGAGAATTGAAAGAAGTATACATTGAGAAGCCAAAAGGAATCACCTTATTAGATAGACCTAATATGGTATGTAGACTAAAGAAGGCCCTCTGTGGACTTAAGCAAGCCCCTAGAGCATGGTATGAGAGACTAGATGGATATCTAACAAAGATTGGATTCAAGAAAGGAGCAGTAGACTGTGATCTATTCATAAGAGAGACATTTGAAGGCTTACTACTTGTAGCTATATTTTTTGATGACATTTTCTTTGGAGGTAATGACAAACTTAGTGCTGAATTTTCTAAGGAGATGTAGAGAGAATTTGAGATGAGCATGATTGGACCTATCAAATAATATTTGGGATTGAATGTGTAGCAGATAGAGAAAGGTATTTTCATTAATCAGTCCAAGTATGTAAAAGAGATATTAAAGAAATTCAAGATGGATGATTGCAAGCCAGTAGGGAAACCTATGATAACTGGATGTAAGATTACAAAAGAAGATGACTCACTAGTAGTAGATATAACATTGTACAAGTCTATCATTGGAAAACTCATTCATCTTACTCAAACTAGACCTGATATTTCCAATGCAGTTGGCATAGTTGGAAGATTTGTAGTAGAGCCTAAAAAAGGTCACCTCATGGAAGTAAAAAGAATATTTAGATACTTACAAGGCACTATAGACTATGGTCTATGGTATCCCAATTCATAAAATATTGAGCTTCATGTATAGACTGATGTAGATTGGGTAGGATGTGTTGATGATAGAAAGAGTACATCAAGAGGAGCAGTATTTCTTGGTGACAAACTTGTCAATTTTACAAGAAAGAAGAAAAATTGTATCTCTTAGTCAATAGCAAAAGCATAGTATGTTGCAATAGCCTTGAATTGTTATACAATTATCTAGATTAAGAAAATGATAAATAATTTTGGAATTCAAATTCACTATCCTATTGTTATACATTGTGATAACACTAGCACTATCAATATGTCAAAAAACCCTGTGATGCATGCAAAGCAAAAACACATTGAGATCAAGTATCACTTCCTAAGAGAGAAAGTAGTAGAGAAATAAGTTAAGTTGGACTATGTGAGTACTAAAGATCAGCTAGCAGACATATTCATAAAGCCCTTGCCAAAGGATACTTTTGAGTATCTCAGGGAAAAATTGGGAGTAATTCCCTTCCCTGATTCTGCTTAGAAGAAAGAAGAAAGAGCATCAGTACTCAGGAATTGATGGATGGTTGACTACTCTACCTTAGGAGTAGTACCCATTCTTAAACTATTTGGTGTCCTTTTTCCATTGATGTCAAAGGGGGAGTAATATATATTCATGAAAAATAAAAGTAAAAGAAGGAGTAATATACTAAGGGGGAGTAGTATTTAGTTATGGAAGCAGTGCAGTTGAGCAAAAGGAGAATGTTGAAGAATATTGTAGCAGATGGAGAATTCATCCTTGGGGGAGTTTTGAAGAGGAAATGGAGAATGTTATAAAAAAAAAATTTCATTTGGGTTGGTGGCATTTTTCATTCCATATATTGCTATCAATGCCAAAGGGGGAGATTGTTGGAGATATGCCATCAAGCCAGTGCTGACTGTATGTTTGTCATTGATGACAACATATGGTAAGTAGCATGCATGGAAGACTTATGTAGTAAGATTCTGGTATATATAGAATGGACTAAAGGTTGATACACCTCATGGGAGATTCCAAGCTATGGACTCAAGAGAAGTACCAGTTACTGGTACCATTAAGGCTTTGTCTTATAAATTAGTGGCATTTCCTGACAAACAACTAACTATGACTATTCTTGTAGTTGATATTCCTCCTCAATATGGAATGCTATTATCTAGAAAGTGGAGTGCTTCTATGGGAGGAATTATTCAATGGGACTTGTCTTTTGCTACTTTTAACATTGAAGGAGATAGTGTGAAAGTTTCAAGGGAAGCTAGAACTTCACATATGATTGAGGAGGATGAAGATGACAATATGAATTGTTTTGTTGACACTGATATTGGTTCTTTCCAAGCTCAGGAGAAAGAGGTGCAAGAAAAGGTCAGGCCTATCCTTTTAGCTAATGATGAAAATAACATGGCAGGAGGTAATGTCTTATGGACTCTATATTTTGATGGAGCAACTTCTAAGGAAGGTTCCAGAGCAGGAGTCCTATTGATATCCCCAAGTGGTAAGACTTTCAAGTTTTCTTTTACTCTCTTATTACTTTGCACAAATAATGTTGCTGAATATGAGGCTCTACTGATTGGTTTGAGACAAGCATCAAAACATGGAATCAAATATCTTAGGGTAATTGTTGAAATTTTTCAGATTAGATCAAAGTATGCATCGAAGAATCAAAGGCTGAAACAATATAGAAATGTTGTTTGGGATGAAATTGAGGGTTTCAATGCCTTTGGTATTGATTGGGTGGATAGGAGCCAAAACAAGATGGCTGACTTACTGGAAAACATAGCTTTGAGGCCAGAGGATATAACCTTTGCAGGGATATCTAGGATTGAGAGTAAGTCTAGGCCTTCTATCCTAGACAATGTTGAGAATTGGCAGGTATTTTCTGATGATCATGATATACTAAGGTTTTTGCAGTGTGATTCTCATTTTGATGGTCAGGAGATGGATTTCAACACTTATGTTGACATCAAAGATGGAAAAGAAAATGTTCTTTGGAAGGAAGTTTTGCAAGTAAAATCAAATAGGACCCCAAGGGGATTGGTTGCTCTTGAGAGGGCATTTGACGACAAAGAAAGGACATGTTTTTCTAAATTTGTTGATAAGATAAATGGTTTGGAGGAAGTAAATCTAGGAACAAGTCAAATACCTAAAAATGTTTATAAAGGTAAATGTTTGTCCCAAAGAATTAGGAATAATCTCATTGATCTTCTCAAAAAATTTAGACATGTCTTTGCATGGTCTTATGATGATTTGAAAGCCTATAGAGAGGATCTATTCTAGCATGAAATACCATTGAAAGAAGGTACTAAGCCTTTTAGGAAAAGGTAAGGCCTACGAATCCTACCTTGGCACCCAAAATGCAAGATGAACTCAAAAGGATGATGGATGCTAGCATCATCAAGCCTGTTAGACATTCTACTTGGGTGTCTAACTTGGTTCCAGTCAGAAAAAAGAATGGTAACATTAGGTTATGTGTTGATTTTAGGAATGTGAATATCAATTCTTTCAAGGATAATTATGGTTTGCCTAATATGGAGAATATGTTGTAGAAGGTTACTGGATCAAAGTTAATGTCCATGATGGATGGTTTCTCTGGATATAATCAGGTCATGGTCAAGGAGTCAGAATAGTTCAAGACTGCATTTACTACCACTTGGGGAACATATGTTTATGTTAGAATTCCTTTTGGTCTGACAAATGTAGGAGCTACCTTTCAGAGAGCTATGGATGTGGCCTTTGTAGACTTCATAAACAAATTCCTAGTGGTGTATCAGGATGATCTCACAGCATATTCAGATAAGGAAGATCAACATTGTGAACATCTTGAGAGGATTTTTATTAGGGCTTTGGAGTATGGAATTTATTTGAATCCAAAGAAGTGTTTTTTTAGTGTTGTGGAAGGAAAGCTCTTAGGACTTATAGTGTCCAAAGATGGAGTAAGAATTGACCCTGAAAGGGTTATGGCTATAGACAAGCTTTGACGACCTAGAAATGTTAAGGGAATATAGTCCTTCTTTGGGCAAGTAAATTTTCTAAGGAGATTTGTTACAAATTTTGCATAAATTAGTATCCCTATCTCTAGAATGTTGAAAAAGGAGGAAAAGATTGAATGGAATGAAGAAGCATTTGAATCTTTTAGAAATATCAAAAAGGCCATCAAGGATGCTCTAGTTTTGAGGACACCTGATTATGGTAAGCCCATGCAAATTTTTTCTTTTGCTTCTTGTCATACAGTTGCAGCAGTTTTATTGCAAAAGAATTTAGATGGATATGAACAACCCATATCATTTTTTAGTAAATCCCTACAAGCAATAGAATTGAAATATGATATTACTGAGAAACAAGCTTATGCCTTAGTTAAAGAAGTCAAGGTTATTAGATGTTATCTTGTGGGAGCTAAGGTGGTTGCTTATGTTCCTAGTGTTGCAGTTAAAGATATATTGGTGCAACAAGAAATTTTAGGGAAAAGATGTAGATGGATCAATAGGATCCAAGAATTTAATATTGATATCGAGATTACAAAGTTGGTAAGAGGCTTAGGTCTTGCAAAATTAATGGCACAAAGAAATTTGATTACAAATCATGTAAATGTGTTAGAAGAAGAGAAAAGGCCATATGTTTGTGATATGGATTATTGTGATTGGTACAAAGATGTTATTGGTTACTTGTAAAAATTGGTCCTTCCCCCTGAGATGGATGAAAATAGAAGGAGAACTATCAAGTTGAAATCTGCAAGGTATGCCATCATACATGGTGAGTTGTGGTGGAGAAGCAATGAAGGAGTATTGCTAAAGTGCATAGATCATGAGAGGTCTGAGTCTCTGTTAAAGGCAATGCACCAAGGTGTTTGTGGAGGACACTATATGGCAAAGACCATAGCTCACAAGATCCTTAGGTCTAGATTTTGGTGGCCTACAATTTTTAAGGATACACACCAGTTTGTAAGAAAATGTGATGCATGTCAAAGATTTGCTAGAAAGTCAAAGTTTAATGGAAATTTTCCACTCTGACCTATTACAGTTCAGGCTCCTTTCCAAAAGTGAGGTATTGACTTTATTGGAGAAATTCCAAAAAAGTCTAGTGGTGGACATTCTTGCATACTAGTGGTAACAGACTATTTTACCAAGCAGGTTGAAGCTATCCCTACTAGAAAGGCTACTAGCAAAGTAGTGGCATACTTTGTGATGTAGAACATCCTTACCAGATTTGGTTGCCTAGAGGTAATTATGGTTGATAATGCAATATGTTTTAGATCATAGGAATTTAGTGATTTTTGTTAGCAATATGGGATACACATTTCATTTTCTTCACCATATCATCCACAAGGAAATGGTCAGGATGAATCAAGTAACAAAAGTCTAATCAAGATTCTCAAGAGAGTGTTGGACAAGAATAAGAAAGCCTGGGACTCAAAGTTATGGTGGGCACTATGGGCTGACAGGGTAAATATTAAGAAGGCCATAGGTTGTGCTCCATTTGATTTGGTATATGGAATAAGTGCTAGATTGCCTCAAAATAATCTATTGCAGATGTATAAGTTCATCCAGGCACATGATGAAGATTTGAATGATGAGATGAGAGTAAGAATGGATGAATTGATCCAATTGGAGGAGGTAAGGAGAGATGCACATGAAAGAAATGAGACATTGCAGAAATAATGTAAGAAATTGTTTGATAAGAGGGCTACTCATAGAAGTTTTGAAGTTGATGACCTTGTCCTGATGTGGAATGCAAGGTTAGAAGATAAGGGGAAGCATGGAAAGTTTAATCCAATTTGGTTGGACCCTTATCTTATTGAAAGCAAATGGGGGACAGATTCTTATGTCCTAAAGGATTTAACTAGTGGTACTTTGGAATTGCCTATTCATGGACAATTCCTAAAGTTTTACTTGTCCTGAAGTATCTTTTCCATGAGTAGCAATTTAGGTTTTCCCCTGTACAGTCGTCTATTTTTACTTTTTGGGTCAAAATTTTGAGTTGGTTTTCTCTTCCACAAGATTATAGCTTGCTCATTGTATTTGTAGGAGATACATGTCCTCGAGTATGAGCTACTGTTAGCACCTATAAATTTTGAATGGCTCTAGTGTTTCGCTACCGGTCTCTACAGTTGTTTTTAGATCTCTGGCTCAAACGTTAGGTGAAATTTTTTAAAAACTAGCCATTTTAGTGAGCAACCCCTAAGTGTGCCCTAGCCTGGTTTTAATTTCATGTTACTTTTTGGGTCACTTAAAATTTCATAAATGCATGTGCTTAATTGTTTTATTTCCCCACAGAGGGTTTAGTTTTAATTTTTCCTAAGTTTTCATGCACCTAGTGAAATATTTCCCTAAGTCGGTCGAATTTATTTTTCCCTAAGTCCAGCTTTAATTCTTTCTAATGTTCTGACTTAGTCTTTCTTAGGCACATCTCTATGACACCATCTCAATCTGATGGTGGTCATTAAAGTGGAAAGGATGTGTTAGAGCTATGCACTTTTGTGATGACCGTTGATTCTCTTTTATGGCGTAGCCTTTCTTTGTAGGTGGGTCCACTGACATGTAGGTACAAATGGTAGTTCCTTATTGGCTGAGAGAAATGATGATATGGAAGGGTGGGGTCAAGTTGTCAATCACTTGAAGATCTTTTGGATGTTGTATGATCGCAAGGAATTTTCTTCCCCTTCATAATCATGTGACAACCATCAATTCAAAATCTAACATAAAGGTTGTCAGTGGGTCCAGTGCCAGGGCAACACAGTTGGTAGTCTCTTATTGGTTGTTGTATGTTATGACTAGATACGCTATCAATGGGACCTAATTTTTTGAGACTCAGAGGGTTTTGACATCCGTAGTTGATCAATGATTGCTGTAATTTCTCATGAGATGTGTCAGAGGTTTGAGATCTTACGCCAGCCATCGATGTTACTTTATTCTCAGGTGGCAGTATAAAGGTGGGTCTGATTGCCAGATGGTTTTTATGTGCCACGGTGTGATAAGTTCTCTACTTTTCATTCATCCATGTGGTGATGAATTGGATTATGTTAGTGGGGTTAGGTTTTTTGAGGTCTAGTGGGTTTTGACACTTGTAGAGCATCGACGGTCTGTGTGTAATCTGATGGGTTTTTTCTGACACATGCGAACTTAAGACAACTGTTGATCTCTTTTGGTGTCAAAGGGTTGTCAAAGTAGGGAAAGATTCTTCATCTGATGGTTTTATTATGATCTAGAGGAATCTTGGAGGTCTATGCACTTTTGAGACAACCGTCGATCTTCTTTGCGGGCCCAGTAAAGTTTCTCAGTCTTTTTTTGGCAGTTTTGACAAATGCTTTCTTTGTTCGCTAGTTCGCATGATGTTTTGGCTAAGGGTCTAAGGACTTAATGATTTGGTGAACAATGTTCACATAATAGCCAAATGATTTAGCGGTGCTCTCAAAGTTCTTGCAAATGGGTGAGGGTTTTTTCAGTCGCGTATTCACCAGATTATTATATAGTAAAGAACATAACCTGGGAAAAGGAAAGCATCTAACGGTCATAATATAAACCAAGATTAGATTTGAATATGGGCCATTGATACATTGGTAAGTGCCATAAAGTAGCCATTCTCTATAGATTTGAAAATTTGAATGTTTTCCAGTGACAGAAAGGACCAGAATTGAATGTTTCAATGACCCAACTTAATGGAAATGATTTGCAGTTGTTGTGATGTAGTCCAATGAGTCTGATGATTATTTGTAGAGAGTTTTGTAACATGGGGGATGGGTTTACTTTCTTGAAGCATGTTGCAGGGGTCAAATCAGATGAATTTGTAGGAATTTCATGATCTTCAGTACATTTCTAAAAGATTTACCATAAGTGAAGATTGAATTTTTGGATCTGATTGCTCAGGATTGCTTGGTTTTCCATCCAATGTTTTAATTGCTAATCTATTTGAATTGTTTGGTGGGTGGAAACCCTAACCCTTACCTTGGTTATCCGTAGCTTGTTGCATCCTAACCTGTTTGGGATTCCAAGGTAACTAAGGGTTTATAGTGTTGAATTTTTTATTTTGTGGGGGTTCTAGTTTCGAAGTTCAGAATTAGTACCTAGTTTCTGGTCCCAAGGTTTTGTAATAGTTTTTTGACTCAGTGTTTGTTAATGAAAGAAGAAAGTTGCAGTTCTAAGTTGTAATTTGCAAGCAGGATGTCTTGTGATTCATTGTGTACACAGAAGGAATTCATCATACTTAATACAAATATTTGGCTCTTATCTCTCCTTTGTGTCAAGTCAAGTAAGCTTTGAGTTTTCTAGCTCATTACATAGTGTTTTCATGTACATATCTTCATTCTTGAGTTTTGATCTAGGATTGGATTAAATAATGCTCTAAATGAGATATAAGTTTTCCCTTGTCTATGTAAGGATGTTTTGTAAGCAGTAAAGATTAAGATAAATGTGTTTATGGCTATGAATTCTTAGGTATTATCAAGTTTTTGTGTCTTTGTGTCTAAGAACTCTTGCCCAATGGATTAGGCACTGGCCTAAATGAGTATTCCTCTTGTTAACATACATTGGTTGAAATTATTACATTCCAAAAATTTGAAATCATTAACCTTTTCAAGCTTTAAGTCTTTGGTTGTATGGTTGTGTTACCCAATAGTAATGGAGAGTCAATGAATGTGAGGTTAGCATTTAGTACTTTCTTACTATCAATCTATTGTTGAGACCTAGTCTTTGGTGTGTAAAGTATAGTTTTTACTGGGTTAGGTGCACCCGCCTTGGTTTTGTAGAGCTAGAAGTGAAGAGGGTAGTCTTGTCCCAATAGTTGGTCCAGTTACCCTAAGATCCATATATATTTTGGAACTAAACAATCCTAAAATCAATCTGAGGGTATATTGGTAGCCTAAGAGCATAAGCATCCATTTTAAACACCAACACCTTCCATCTTTGGATATGTGATGTAGACATGCTAGTGATGTGAAATTCATGGACATAGAGTCTAATGATTAGTAGAAGTTAAGTTATGTAGTTGTTATTCAGTAGTAGAAGTTTCCTATATTTATTCAGAAGAGCCAACATAGATTATATTGGTTCAAGAGTTGCACCTATCATTTCAGTATGTGCCCTTGGATCAGTGCTTCAAGAATAGTTAGTAATGTTTGGTTAAGAGCACATGATGTAATTTAGCTTGAGGAGAAAGTTTCAGTTACTTTGGTAGAGCCAACAGTGTCTAGCATGCATCTAAAATTGTTAATATTGGACAGGTCCCAGAATGTGTTGCGTGCTTAGTAGAGCCGATAGAATTATTATTGGAGTATGTTATGGTTTCTCTAATATGATTTCAAGGTGGTTCTAATAGACTAACTTGATTATATCATTTGGAGGAAAGATATTAATAGGTAGTCATTTGTGATTGCTAAGCATGGTTCTGAGTTGATTGTGAAGAGTAGAGTAGAGTATGTGAAGTGTTGAACCATCAATAGAAGGTCTATGTGACCAAGTAAAGTGTTTGTGCTATACATTGGAACCGATCCACATAGTAGGTCAAAGCACAATTCACCAAGATCTAGATATAGTGTGTTTCTATTATTTAGAAGGTTGTAGTCTTCACCCCTTTGAGCAGTGTGCTCTTGGATAGTGTTTCCTCACCCCTAACAGGGTTAATTGTAAAAGACTCCTAACAGGGTCCAATCCTTGACTAGGTCACTGTACTAAATATATTGTAAAGAAACTCCTAACAAAGTTAAGGATCTTCTAACAAGGATCATAAAACACTAGTGAAGATTATTAGTGGGTGTCAATCCCCATTAGGGTTTTTACCTATTTGGGTTTCCTCATAACCAAAATATTGGTGTGGTGTTCAAGTGTTCTTTCATTATGTTTATGATTTATGTTTAAGTATACATTAATTGGATAAATAATTGAAACTTGTAGATACTAATTCACCCCACCCCTTTCATTTATCTCTTGGGGCTATTTCTAACACATGCTCTATAAGTAAGAGAACAATGCTTTATTGATGTTGAGATTCACCAGTATAAGGATTTTGTGTTATGTGATATTGTGGAGATGAATAGTTGTCATATATTTCTCAGTAGACCTTGGTAATATGATTATAGAGCTATGTAAGATTGTGTGAAGAATGTGTTTATTGTTGGGAAGGGTGATAGGAAATTTTCCCTGATGCCTTTGTTGGATACAACACTTGGTAGGAGAAGTCTGAGTATTGGTAGCTGAGTTGAGTTGGTAGATCTTGAGAGAATGAATGATCAGTTTGGAGAAGAGACCTATATGTTATCAAGGAAAGACTTGAAAAGATAGAGGAAGCTAAAGTGGAAGAGTATGCAAAGTGAAAAGGTGGAGGACTTGTATGTGAAGAACTAGTTTGGGGTTTATGTGCTGAATCCCAGAAGATGTTCTTCTCACATATGAACATATTTTCAAACCTAGGGTGTCTAATGTAAGGGGAATTATTGGTCCTTAGTGAATCTCCATGGTGGTGTATTACTTGGTTGGTGTTACTTGGTTGAAGCCTTCACTGATGGTCTCGATTATTGAAGGAAGCTTGGTCGCTGAAGGAACTCGGTGAGACTTCTTATGCTCGGTGGAAATGGTTCTTGGTAATGCCTACATTTCTTAGTGTTTCTTAGCTTGGTCAGTTGTTTCATTATTGCTCAATTTTTTCTCTGGCACTCTGTAGTTGCTCTTACCAACTAGAGTTCTTGAAGATTTGGTTGGCTAACTTGGTGCATTTATTGTTGGTAGATGTTCTTACATGCTAACATGTTGAATTTAATAATTGTAAGGCTATTTGAGAGCTGACTTGTATTGCATTTAATATTTGTTTAGGAGGAGTTAATTATGTCATCTAGCTAACTTGTGGTTGATGATTATTATTTATAGGGTGTTTGGGTAGATGTTTTAGGGATAAGATCAGAGGTTCTGAGAGTAGATCTAAGGGTAACATATAAGTGAAGTTGTGGAAAAGATCCTATGAGATCTTGTAGATCAGATTGTTATCTGATAGTTTGTGATAGTAGAGGTAGTGGTTAGCACACTTGGGGACAAAGAGATTTCTTGGAGGCTTGTGATCTCAAGTTTAGATTTGCCTTAGGGTTTCCATCAGTTTCTGATAGTTTTTAGAACTAAACTAGATCGAGTTGTGTTGGATCTAGTTGATCTTGTAGAATTAGTTCTTGATTGTAATTGGCCCTAACCTAGAAGGCCTTACACCCAGGCATGTTAATGAAAAATATTTTTTGAAACATATCTTGTTGTGTTATTCTACTATGTTATTTTGAAGCTGCAAGGTTGGATTGTCCTTAATTGGATCCACCATCCTTATCTGTGTCAGCTATCCATTGGAACTGATCAAGATAGTAGGTCTACTCATAGCTCACCAAGATCTAGATATAGTGTGTATTTTTTAAATAGAAGGTTGTAGCATTCACTCCTTTGAGTAGTGTCCTCTTGAACAGTGTGTCCTCACCCCTAACAAGGTTAATTATAAAAGACTCCTAATAGGGTCTGACCTTTGACCAGGTCACTGTACTTAATGCATTGTAAAGATCAACTCCTAACAAGGTTGTAAGATCTTCTAAAAGGGATCATAATACTCTAGTGTAGTTTATAGTGGGTGCTAATTCCCACCGAGGTTTCTACCAATTTGCATTTCCCCATAACCAAAATTGTGGTGTTATGTTAAGTGTTCTCATATTGTGTTTATACTTAATGTTCTTTTATACTTAATTGGATAAATAATTTAATCTAGTAGATTACTAATTCAGCCCCCCCCGCTCTCAATTATCTCTTGGGACTATTCATAACAATTGGTATCAGAGCCAAGTTCCTTAGAGAGAAAGTTTAACAACTTGAGGTTGATCAGATGGAATTATTTAGAAAAGAAAGTCCTAAGTTTGATGGAGAGAACTATCAAGATTGGAAAAACAAAAGGATAGCACACCTCCAGTGCATTGCCTTTGATATTTTTGAAGAATCTACCAAAGAAGTTCATATTCCCTCTCTAGCAGATCTTGCAAAGGAAGATGCAAATCTTAAGAAGAAGGAGATGTTCACTCAAAATGGTATTTCCAAAGAAGCCCTCATTAGCACATTATCTGACAGTAAGTTTTCAGAGATCAAGAAAGTAGATAAAGCCTACAAGATATGGAAGTATCTAGAAGACATGATTGAAGGAGATTTCCAAGCCAAGAATGCGTGTAGAAACACATGGAAGAAAAAGTACAATACATTGGAGATGCTACCTGAAGAGAACATTAGAACCTATAATCAAAGGATTAATGAAGGAGTTTAAGGAATCAGAAACAATGGTGGAGAGATCTTGGAAGAAAACATAATGGATAAATTGATGACAACTTTGACATCAGAATATGAGAGAAAGATAAACATCCTAGATGAGACTATGCAATTTTCAAAAGACTTCAAAAGAGAGACCTTAATTAGAAAAATTTCAGCTTTTGAGATATCAAGTTTGAAGATAGAGCTTAAAAGTGAGATAGCCTTCAAAGCTTCACTCCATGCTAAGAAATCGTTGAACACTTTTAGTAATTTTGATGATGATGATGATGATGAAGAGAAAGAACTAGATGATTTCATTTCTTTGATTGCTAAGAAAGAAAGGAAAGGAAAATGAAAATATGAAGGTCAGTTACCATTCAAATGCTTTCCATGTAATAATATTGGTCACTTTACATCTAAGTGTCCTACTAGAGTCAAGAAGTTCAAAACTAAGTACAAGCCCAAGTATACAAAAGAATGTTACTATGCTAGAGATGGAGTATCAGATGAAGAGCCAACAGAAGATGAAATTGTTAGAAATTTGGCTGAGTTGATTACATAGATGTTTTCATTATGGTAACATATGATCCACATGAAGATTTCATAGGTCAGAGAGAAAGTATGATAGAGCACATTGCAAATTTGTCTAAGTGTGAGACAGTGTTTTACTAGTGAACCGGGACATAGTTTTTGTTTGCGATGTTGACTAGAGTAAGTTCAATGATTGTACACTTGAACATAGACTCTATGATGTCTATTGACCACCCATCTCAGAATGCAAGTTAGTACGACATGTACGAAAGAAGTTATGACAGTTTTACAGAAGACCGTGTGAAGCAGACAGGATAGAATATGAAAACAGAACTAGTAAAGAGTTAAGGGATTATTTTGTTTATCAAAATAATGACATAAAAATATAAAGGGACAACATCCTAAATGTTAACTCTTGGATAAAGCTATTGGTATAAATGTAAATTTAAATGTAATTGTAGCATTATTGAGAAACAACACAATAGTGTGGACAAGTGATATGATGGGAAGTATAGAAAGCATATGTAATAGAGATAGTGAAAGAGAAGTGAAGTGATATTGATGCAAGTAGTATAAGGTTATGTACCTTAACCTATTTTGTAATTAGTGTATATTGTACATTACTTGTTTGGGCAGTGGGCTCATTTGGTAATCACATTTTGTACTACAACTCCTAATAGGGTTGAGGCTTCTAACAAGGCCTATAGTCCCTTAATCATGATTGATACACTATTGATCTTATTTATGAAAACCATATTACAATACCTGGTGTGATACCTGCAGTATTGTAGAATTCAACATGAAAATTGAGAACAACAAGATTGCAAACCAAAAATTGTCTCCATTCTATTCAAAATTGGAGTTTATACAAGTCAGATGGATCCCAAGGGTCACAAAAATCCCTTGGAATTGAAATGAAGATTCATCATAATGTTTATTAAAATTAAACTATTAAAACTATCAAAATTTATCAAAAAACTAAATATAAAATTTAGGTCCACTTGGAGAAGGCATAACTTTCTCATCCTAGCTCTGAATTACAAACCATTTGATGCATTGGAAAGGTATTCAAATAATCTTGAACCAAATTTTAGAAACATTGATGTTCCATCGTGCAACATGTTTTCCCAGAAATGCACCGAAGACCCTCAAAATTGCAATTTACTAAAACATATGAAATTTTGGAAAAATTAGATTTCAGTATTTTCCCACTTTAATCCTGATCATTCCTCCCCCCTTAAGAGGCAATGGGTCCCATTGCACTAATCTACTGCAACAGATGAGGAAATCATTCTTCAATTTGTTACTTAGTAAACCACTTGCCTTGATGAGAATGCTGACCAGCTGGAACCACCCCATACAAAGGAATGTTCTGATTTCTCAAAGTCTTTAAAATGGCTTCAGTAACATGGTCACACTAGACTGGAGTAGTAGTAGAGGGATTTAACTCTGTAGCTTGAATGTGTTTAGTAGCTTGGGAGATATCCAATAAAGGAGGAAAATAGGGTCTCAACAATTCCACATTGAAAACTGGATGCAGTCCCAAAAAGGATGGCAAATTAAGTTCAAAAGCATTCTCACCAACTTGTTTCACAATAGTGTAAGGTCCATAATGAAGAGGATGAAGCTTCCTATTTGGTCCATGCAAGCACTCTTTCTGAAGATGTAACCATACCTTTTCACCAACCTAAAACTGATGAGGAGTTCTATGTTTATCATGTCTTTCTTTATACTTCCGATTACTCTGCTCCAATATCTCATAAACTTGTTGTTGTAGGTGTCTAATGTTATCAATGAATTTTTCTACTTTATCTACCTCCTTTTCACCATTCAATGGACTAATAGAATGTAGAGATGGTATTGCTACATCCATAGGTACCAATGGCTGGTACCCAAGAGAAACCTCAAATGGATTGTGCCATGTAGTACTATGGAGTGCACGATTGTAGCTGTGTTGCACATAGGGTAAGCTTTCATCCCATGTGTGAGGATGTTTTGAATGATACATCTATAAAATATGAATAATCATTCAATTCACCTCTTCTGTCTACCCATCTATTTGGGGATGGAATGCTGTGGACTTTGTCAATTTTGTGTCCATTTTAGCCCATAGTGTAGACCAAAATTTGCTGATGAACCTGCTATCCCTATTAGAAATAATGGTTTTTGGCAAACCAAAATGAACCCACACATGTTCAAAAACTAGGTTGGCAGTATCTTCTACAGAAATCATCTTTTTACATGCCACCATGATAGCCATTTTAGAAAACCTATCTACCACAACATATACACAATCATGCCCCCACCTGGTAGTTGGAAGCCCAGACATAAAATCCATTGAAACAGACTACCATGGCTTATCAGGAATAGGTAATGGTAAGTATAGACCCAACTTATAGTTTGCTGGCTTTGCAATTGCACAAGCTACACAAGCTTGTATATGTGAAATGATATCCTGCTTCATTTTTGGCCAATAGAAATACTTTTGAAGGATAGCAGTAGTCTTACCAATACCAAAATGTTTTGCAACATGACTATAGTGAGCTTCCCATATCATTTTCTTCCGTTCTTTGGTGGGTACACATATGTGACCATTATGGAAAAGAAACCCATCCTGCAAGTGAAAATTAGAGACAAATTTTCCTTCTTCCAAATTACTATAGATGTTAGCAAAATCAGGGTCAGTACTATATAGTTGTTCCCAAGTGGATGATTGATGACCACATGAATCCAACACTATTGTCAAATGTGCAATTGGAGGCCTACTCAAACAATCTTCCACCTTGTTACTGCTTCCTTTTTTATGATGAATGTTGAGGTGAAATTGTTGTAAATAGGCTGACCACCATTGATGTCTATCATTCTGTAGCTTCCCTTGTGTTTGCCAGAATTGGAGTGGTTTATGGTCTGTATGTATAACAGTTTCCTTTCCCATTATATAGTGTTTCCATTGTTTGCAAGCCTAAACAATGGCATACAACTCCTTATCATAGGTGGGATACCTACGTACTATATCAAAAAAAGTTTCACTGTGATAGGCAACAGGATGCCCATGTTGTGTGAGTACCATAGCAAGAGCATAATCTGATTCATCTATTTCTATCTCAAATGCTTGGTGTAGATCTGGAAGGACCAATACTAGTGTTGAACATAGTCTTTTCTTTAACTCCTCAAATGCTTGTTTCTTTGCCTCTATCCACTAAAATTTTTCTTGTGCTCCACCCCTTAGTGATTCATTAAGAGGCCATGATATGTGTGAGAAACCAAACACAAATCTGTGATAGAAGTTGGCTAAGCCCAAGAAGTTGCGAAGCTCTGTGAAATTTTTAGGGGATGGCCAATCTTGGATTATTTGAATCTTTACTAAATCAACATGAACACCCTCAGTGTCAATGATATACCCTAAGTATTGAATACTCTGCATACCAAAATAACACTTCTCAATGTTGGCATAAAGTTTGTGTTTTTGCAGAGTTGAAAGAACTTGTTCAACATGCTGCAAATGCTCAGACCAAGTCTTGCTAAAGATGAGTATGTCATCAAAATAAACAACTACAAAAGAATCAATGAATGGTCTAAGCATATCATTCATCAATCTCATAAATGTGGCTGGGGCATTTGTTAGGCCAAAAGGCATGACCAACCATTCAAAAAAACCTTCCTTAGATTTAAATGCAGTCTTCCACACATTTGTTGGATCAATTGGTACTTGGTGGTATCCAGACTTCAAGTCAGCTCTTGTAAAGAATTTAGCCCCCCTAAGTTGGTCCAACAAATCATCAATTTGAGGGATTGTATATCTATTTTTAATAGAGATTTTGTTTAATGCTCTATAATCAATACAAAGCCTCCATGTCCCATCTTTCTTTTTAGCAAAGACAATTGGACTTCCACAAGGTGAAGCACTTGGATGAATGTGTCCTTTCTGAATCAACTCCTGAATTTGTCTCTTAATCTCATCATTTTCCAAAACTGACCTCCTATATATTGGGTCATGTGGTAGTGGTGTGCCTGGGATTAAATCAATAGAGTGCTTGACTTGACAGTGTGTTGGTACTCCCACTAGTGGTGTAAACACACTGTGATATTCTTTCAAAATTTTATCCATCTAATTTTGTTGATTCTCTATTACCTTAGCATGTGTATTAAGAACAATTGACTTTTTTTGTTCAGGGTGAATCATGAGTACAACAAAAGCTCTAGTTTGAGCAATCAAGCGTTTACATTGTTTAGCGCTAATTAAAGAAGCAGTTTGTGTTGGACATACCTCTAGTATTCGATACCTCTTCCCACCAAGCTTGATTGTAACACTGCATGGCCTAAACTCATACACCCCATGCCTCTCATACATGTATGGCTACCCTAGCAAGACATCACATACATCCAATGGTGCTACATCACATATCACTTCATCCTTGAAAGGCTTGATTGAATATGGAAAATGACATTATTGATTTATTTGAATATCTTGTCCCTCATTTACCCATCCCATAGAGTATGGTTGTGGGTGTCTTGTCACTTTCAGATTTAATCTTTTCACTATCTCCCTAGAGATCAAATTCTTTTGACTCCCACTATCAATAATAAAATGCAGAGGCTTTCCATCAACCCACATCTGTGAATGAAAAAGTCTCTCTTCATCTTCACGAGGCAATACTTTAGCAGTTCCAACTACGGCATATGGGTTTGCTTCTATGATGGAATAATTCTCCTCTTTCTCAAAATTATCTATTGGTGATGATTCAGGTTCAACTTCCTCTCCTCATATTTCTGTCATCAAATTTTTAATACTTCAACAATCCTTTGTATTATGGGTTGGGGACTTATGCATCTCACACCACATGCATGTGTCTATCTTTTTAGTAGACCACCATGTGTTCTTGGGTGAATTTGAGTGAAGTTCCTTGGTCACCTATTTTCTTGCAAATTTATTTCCACCTTCAACCCTTGGCTTGTTGTTTGCAAAGTAGTCCCTGTTCCCTTTTTGCTTGGATTTTTCTTCAATTTTTGTAGCATATTTATAGGCAGTTGCCAATGTCTCAATATTTAAAAATTCCATCTCTATTTGAATATACCTGTGAAGTCCACTCTGATATTTCAAAATTTGATGCTTCTCTGAATCATCAATACCGAGTTTTGCTAAAAGTGAATGGAATGTATTGGTGTAATCTTGCACAAACTGATCCCTCTTTTGTCAAAAAAGTTTCCATTCTATGTATTTTTGTTCATATACATCCTCTGGGAGGTAAGATTCTTTTATATATTCCATAAATTCTCCCCATGTGGGCTTCTTATCAAGAGATAGTATAAAACCATCTTCAGCAACTGATTCTTGTTCTTTATTTGCTACTTTGGTTTCCCATGCTAATTTCACATGGGTTTCAGCTTTGAGGAGAGAAAATGTTATCTTTTCAGCATTTGAGAAATTATTTATAGAAAAGTACCTATCCAACTTTGATAACCAGTTATCAACAGCTTCAGAATTGACCTTTCCTTCAAAATTCAGGATGTCAAAATTGACCTGCACTTTGAAAGGGGTATTTCCACAAAATGATGTTTTAGATTCAGAGGGTTTTTTCTTCTATAGGAGGCATGAAAATTGACTCATCATCTCCTCTCATTTCTTATTTAAAGCTTCCTTGACCAACTTCTTAACATCATCGTCTAACATCTTCGATCGTGTGCATCTCAAAGGTGGGTATTTTGACAAATCTTGTGTATCCAATCCTAATCTTTGGTAGGAAGACCTTGTGTAAATTGGCATAAAGGAGTATTCCTGCTTTGATACCACTGATCTAATTTATGAAAACTAGATTACAATACCTGGTGTGATACCTGCAGTATTGTAGAATTCAATAGGAAAATTGAGAACAACAAGATTGCAAACCAAAAACTATCTCCATTCTATTCAAAATTGGAGTTTATACAAGTCGGATGGATCCCAAGGGTCACAAAAATCCCTTGGAATTGAAATGAAGAGTCATCATAATGTTTATTACAATTAAACTATTAAAACTATCAAAATTTATCAAAAAACTAAATATAAAATTTAGGTCCACTTGGAGAAGGCATAATTTTCTCATCCTAGCTCCAAATTATGAACCATTTGATGCGTTGGAAAGGTATTCAAATAATCTTGAACCAAATTTTTAAAAAAATGATGTTCCATCGTGCAACATGTTTTCCCAGAAATGCACCGAAGACCCTCAAAATTGCAATTTACTAAAACATATGAAATTTTGGAAAAATTAGATTTCAATATTTTCCCACTTTAATCCTGATCAACTATATACTTGTAATAGACTCCTAACATGGTCAACATCCTTAACATGATACTTTTCATTAGTGGATCTTTGTGGGTACCATCCCCACCGGGGTTTTCCCTTGGCCAAGGTTTACTTGAGAACAAATAACGTGTTATGAGTTCTTCATTATTATGCATGTTGTTTAGCTTCATATGTTATGCATGTATAAAGATAATTTGTTATATCCATAATTGGGAACAAGATAAAGTTTGTAGAATACTGATTCACACCCCCTCTCAGTATTCCCTATTTCTAACAATTGGTATCAGAGCTTAGTTACTCGGAAAAGAATCATTCAAAGAAAGCCTAGCAGCTTGAGTAAGATCTCTATGGATATGGATCAAATACAGAAGAATCTTGAAGAAGCTATTGAAAAGATTAACCGCTTACTATTAAAAAAGATACTTTGAAAAGAAAGTATGATGATGCGAAGAACCTCATTGAGAAATTGAAAAAAAAATTGGAAGATTTGAGATCTGAAAAGGAATCCAAAGTTTTTATTGAAGATTGTGATGACAATTTGGAAAAAGAAAATGAGATTCTTAAGCATGAACTAAAGATAGAAAATTTGAAGCTTAGTTTGAAAGATGGAAATGGAAAGAATGAAGCAAATCTGAAATCTGAAAATGAAAGTCTAAAGACTGAAAATGAAAGACTAAAATCTAAACCTTGTAAAGTAACATATGAATTTGAGAAAGTCAATTTGTAGTATGATGAACTTGAGAAATATAATAAGATTGTGAAAGGTGAACTTACTCAATCCAAACAACAACTTGAAAGGCTATATTCAACTAGTGAGAAGATTGATGAACAAATATCTTATCAAAAACCATTCTATGATAAGACTGGTCTTGGATTCAACACTTTCAAATAAAATGATGAAGGTGTTGGGTCTATTCTTATTTTTCTGAGGTGTGTGTCTAGATTTTGGGTTAAATCTCCTTACAGGTGTTTTGCTTGGTCTAGGGTTTAGGAAATTCATAAAAAATTGTCATAGCCAAGTTCAAAAATCCTTACCCTAGGTTTTGTTTTTGAAAAATGTCAAATTCATGAAAAAACCCTCATGTTAGCCCTAATTCTTATATTTCATTGTTACCTTTTAGTCACTTAAGAAGATTAATCGTGCATGTGCTTAATTATCCCAAGTGTTCACTGAATCATAAAATGTCATAACATGTCTCATATAGTATTCGACGAATCAGGGAACAAGTCAATCTCATGCTAAGTGTCATTTTAGTCGCATGGTCTCTAAGTCTTCCAGTGGATACCTCAACCATTCAGAGAATTGGCGAATGTGTTTGAACCTTGTTATATGTTTTTCCTTGTCACTGAGTCTCCAAATGTTTTGGCAGTTATTTTACCCTTTGCGAGAACTAGCGAATAAAGGCTATCTCTAGTTCGCTTGGTCCTTGGTAGTCATGTGTTAACACTCAGCGACCTAGCAAAAATAGTATTCACTCATTTTCTGAATCTGGTGGTCAAGGGTTATATCAAATGGAGAATTGGCGAATACTGTGGATTGGTTTCAAGATCAATAGCTCTATTTTAATCTCAAGTATCTTTTGGGTCCTACATGTTTGACCTAGTAAATAAGCGACTAAGTACTTGTAATAGGAGTCTCCAAATGTTCTGGCAGTTCTGATAGTTTGACCAAATAACTTTAGTGAAGGTAAGAGTTCTTATGTTTGCTTATTCTTGGAGTAAGTTATTGATGTGCTAATTGATCTAGCAATTTAGTGAATCATGTGGTCGCGTGTTTGCTAAAAAGAAAGGTGAAGTCTAGAAGTGTTTGGGGAATGGGTGAATCAGAGGATTGATAAAGTTTTAATTCTTTAGTCACTCAATCGCATAATGAAATATTCAATGTTGGAAGTGTTGTGAGATTCAGCGAACCCTTTGTTCACTGATTCTTGTAATCAAATGACTAAAGATCATATGTTTTAGCAAGATGATCAACTAACCACATTCGCCAAGTCATGTGATGTTGGTGGTCAAAGCTACATGATTCCATGATTCAGAGATAATTCGTTCACCAAGTCACCAGGTATCCACATAATTAGCACTAACATCTAGCAAATGAGCAAACCATTCAGTCGCTAAGTCTCAGAATGAAGCTGACAATTAAGAAAAGATTCAGGGATACAGAGAGTAAAGGCTTCACCAGTTCTCTAAATAATCAGGTGGTTAAGTGTTTCATTAAGTGAATGCGTGAACCCTTTGTTCACCAAATCTCCAAGAAAATTGATAGTTAGTTGGGACATTAAGAGAATGGTAGATGGCCTTATTCGCTAGTTCTCCAAATGATAATTGTAGTCAAGTGCTCGAAGGTGATCACTTTAGTCACTGATTCACTAAGTGGATGAAGAGTTAAGAATTGCATTGCAAGAACTCACGAATGCTTTGGTCACCAATTCTCTAAATATGAGCTAGGGTTAACATTGTATTAAGTGATCACGAGAGGCTTTCAGTCGTTGATTTTCTGAATATGCTCAATTGGAAAAGGTAATAAAACAAAAGAAAAAGACCATTGCCTACATGGATAAAGTATAGTGTCAAGCTGGAGAGTAAACTAATAAGCCATCCAATCAGTTTCAAAGAAGGATTTCATGATGTAAATAGGATGTTAAAGTACAGAGTACTAATCATTTCCTTTTTGCCTTATTTTCAATTTTTTTAAATCTATCTATCAACATCTTTGCATCGGTTAGCTCTGATTTGAAAATTGGTGATATGTGAAATTGAATGCAGGAGCAATTAAGAATTGATTTGTAATGATTATGGTAGCTATACACATTTGATCTATATCGATAAATAATCTAAGCTCATTATTTCCTGTGTCCAAAATCAGTCGAAGAGAATTGTGTCTTTTTGAAGCAATTTTTGACCACCCAGTAAATCTAGTTTGTAGAAATTGAAGGTAATTCTATAGCAAGATGAGTCAACTTGAGAGGAGCATGGCATCTTCTAGTAGTGAAGCCAATTCTAAAAGTGGTGAAGACAAAGGGAAGCCTAACTATTTAGATGAATTCATGAAATTGTTGTCGGGATCGAGTCAGAACAAAAGAGCTCCCGATGATGTTTTTGAAGATGTGCTGGGGCTTTACAGGGATCCTATCATACCAAATAGTATAGGTTATACTATTTTCAACTTCTTTTATGGAAATAGAGTAGGCATTTTCCTATGTCTAATGGTTGGGCTTTGCGTTTAGGAAAATTACTTGTTCCTGATGTATTTTTAGATGTGGATCTAATTGTTTTACTAGCTAGGCATTATGACCCTATTTCCAAAACAATTAGAAAAGAGGACCAGTCACCTTTGGTTACTCTAGATAGGGGTTCATTCATGAAAGCTTTTAATTTCTATATGTCTTCCTCCACCGAAATTGACTTGAGCAAAGACAGGGAGAGGTACAAGAATAACATAGGGACAATAAAGGACCAAATGATGAAGCACATTCCAAAGCAAGATAAATATATAGCTCCCCTCCTTGCTCACATGAATTCCCCTTACCAATTTAAATCCCTCCAGCACTATATGAGGTAGACTTGTTATGGGTTGTGTAGGGTTTTGGGAATTGACGAAGATGCAAAGTTCTTGCTAGTTGATTTGTTGATGATAATCTTGGACATTCAAAATTCCTTGGTAAATAATGACTATGATTACATTCAGTATATAATTGATATAATGCATGAGGGTTTGATTTCTATCAAAGAAAGTAAGAGTCCAATTAAGTTCATGCATTATTCATTGTTAATGCACTTAATTTTGTTCTTCAACATCAATAGCTTTGATTGGAACATGTTGAAACCAAGGTTTAACTTTGAAGACTACCATAATCCAATAGAGTTATGGGTGAGGTTATGGAATTCTACTTCCAATGAAGGGGATTTTTGTGTTTTTCATAATTTCATTATCTTTCCAATTATAAAGATGTTAGGCATCAATGTCACAAGGCTATCCCCAAGGGTCCTTAGGCTCCTAAGACCATTGCAGCTTGTGGAAAAGTGGGAGGGAGACCATAATTGGGGTGATTTTTACTTAGGGGATAATTCTACAATTTTGAGAGTCTATGGTTGCCCCCAACCCCCACACCTATTACCAAAATTTGTGCCTCCAAGAGTTGCCTATTTGGAATTTTTTTGGCAGTTGATGTACACAGATAGAGAACTTGTAGCCCCTCACAGGAAGGGTACATTCACACCTAGGCAATTCAAGATAGGTGACTTCTTGGTGGGAAAGAACACATTTCCCCAAATCACTGCATGGTTAAATCAATTCAAGATGGTTACTGGTGCTTGTAGACATGTAGATCCTAAGGACTTTATCAAATTGTCAGGATGGTCTATATTCCAAACATTGGTGTGATTAAGGAACATGAAAGTTTAGATAATGAAGATTTTAAAAAAAAAAATTATAGAGAATGATGAGGTTAAAAGAAGATGGATAGCAGCCCAACTTCCTTTTGAGGGTTTCTTCCCTGACCTTCCTTATCTGAAAAGAATTGACAAGATGATAGAGATGCATGACACTCTATCAAATCAGTTGGAGAAATTGATTGACCGGACGTAGCCAAAGAAAAGGAAGGATTATTCATATTCTGATCAAGAGGAGTCTTCTGATGAGTCCCCAGAAGGAAATAGCCCACCACAAGTTGGGGATGTATAGATTGTTGAGCCTATTGAAGACCAACTAGAGATAGAGAATGTCCAAGAGCCACCTTTGAAGAAGCAGAGGCCTGAGGAAGGAGAGCCTTCAGAGCAAGGAAAACAAAAGAGAATAATTGACAGAGCATCTACTCTAGTGCCAAGTGATAGGGCTTACCATCACCAATTGAGAAAAATAATAAGAGCAGGCAAGAAGGTGGCCACTGATGAAACAAATAAGGAACAGTCCCTGTGGTTAGAAAAGGATATTAGAGAAGTTTATCAGGAGGAATTTTTGAGTGATGACCAATTTATTAAAATTGATGAATTGAAGAGTTTTCTTATTTGGAACAAGAAACAAGGTGTGGAGCAAAGTGAAGAAACATTGAGAGCTTTAGCTTCTTATGATCCTAGCCTAGATCCTATAATTGCAGATGAGGCTAGACAATTGGTCAAGGCAAGTGGAATGCTATTAACTCCAGGATAGGATCTAACTTTTGCATTCATCATAGATAAAATAAGGAAACAACCACATGGTAGCCTATCATATGAGGTTCACATTGGTGACATGATAAGAGGAAGTGGCTATGACCCTAATTCTCAAGCTGTTGCAATGTGGTCTATGGCCCCTAGGACCCAAAAGCCATCTCTATTAAGTATATATGATAAGATGGAAGGGAATAAGATCATATGGACTGTGCAAAATACAACTAACCTCAAAGTCTCCAAGGCAATAACTCATTGGGCTAACTTGAATGAAGCAAAGAAAGTTCAATTGTCTGAGAGGTATTCAAATTTGTTTGAAAGCACAAACCTGGTGGCTAAAGATAGAGACTTGAAAATGATGAAGATCAAACAATTAGAGGATGAGTTGGCAGAAGTAAAAATTAAGCTTGAAGAAGCCTCAAAGGTAGTTCCTCTTCCTTCTATACAAATTGAGGCCCCTATTCAGATAGATGTGGAAGTGCCTGAAAGACCTACTAAGGATTTGGAAAAGATAAGAATAGATGCATCCCTAGATACTATAGTAAGAATTGTGCAATATAGGCAAGGTAAGGTAGAGGACATAATGGAATCAGTCCATAAATCATTCAGCTTATTACATCCGACTAATGAAAAGGTGAATGAGCATTTAATCACCTTGGAGCCACTTTTTAGTACATGGTTAGGAAAGAGTATATTATTTGACAAACTTGATGATTTGCAAGAATACAGGGCAGATGTTCCTAAAGTAGTAAGTGAGGTTTTTGAGAAGATTGGCCTAATAAGTGCTGCCTCAAAGTTTTTCAAAGGAAAGTCAAACCAAATAAAGGCCAAGCTGGCCATGTTTGATAAAGGTTATAGGAAATATTTGCCTCCGATTTATGATGACAATGGAAGTGTGGTTAAGTTGGAAGAATGGAAGCTATCAATGGATCAACTGGTGATTAAATAGGATGCCTTCCTAAAGGATGATAATGCTTTAGACCTAGATAGATGTAATAATATCATTGACAGTCTTTTCAAGATTGAAAATGATTGCATACAGTTTGTGGTTGAAGCCAAATATATAACTAATTCTACATGGGAGCATTAGATCAAATCACTTCAAGAGCTGCAAAACTACAACTAGCCATCTGATGATGATGTGGCAGCTTGGGAGAAGTTAACAATAAAGAAGAAGAAGAAGCTAGTTGTCCAACTTATAGAGGAAGAAGAAGAATAGAATGCACTTGGCACATGAACCAGAGTTCAAGGGAGAGCATGTCCAAACAAAGGATGATGTAGTTTAGCCTGTAATGGTAGTCATCATTCATGCGAAAAATTTAGCAACTATTTTGAAATATCCTTAGACAAAGGTGCCACTTGCAAGATTGTTGGAAATAGATAATTGTAATCTATTGTAGCAATCAAATTTTGTCAGTTTGTAATCTTGTCTCTAGTGTAAGATCTTCCTATCCATCCCAAGCTTTTTGCATCCTTTCTAGGATTCCAAGATGGCTGAGAATATATATATAGCAATTCTTTGTTCATTTTAGGGGGGGGAATACATTCTATAAAGAAGGTCTGAAATATAGAACCTTGTTTTCTTTGAAGTCAAGAGAATACTGTATTAACACATTTTGATATTAATACAAAGCATATCAAAACTCTGTTACTACTACTTATTATCTTTGTGTATGGATGCTTTATTTTTCTTATGCATTCAAATTGTAAGGCTTTTTCAATGCATTGTTCACAAGTTGAATATAGGGGTTAAAATTAAGTTTCTTTCAAGGGAAGAGTAAAATCTTAAGGGAGGTCTCTAGGAATTAATTGTCCATATATGAATTTGATGACAGTGATAGGAATTAAAAGAATGGGATGTTAGGCATGTCATTTGAGTTCTAGTATATTTGTCTTGGTAGATTTTTCTAGATATAGGGTTTGACTTTGATGCCCAAGTAGAATAAGGCACTGGTTTGAGATACATTTGCACATGTTACCACATGAAAATATAAATAACTATTTCATTTTACTTTACTTGTACAATCATAATCTGAATCATTCTATGACAAGTTCATAGATGTGTTTTGTAATGCTTTGTAGAAGCACTGAATGAGGTTAGCCTTCCTTGAGTTCAACTCTAAAAAGAAGGATGAATATCCTTAAACCATTGTTTCATGTTGCTACTTTCATGATTTCTATCATAATATTGTGTATCAGGATAATTTGGGCCGTACTTAGATTTCTCTCATCTTATTAAGTTGAGTTTTGAAGCAAGGACAAAGAAGTGAAGGAGCTAGTTCGCAATTCAAAGCTCAGTCAAATAGTGAATTGATATAGGTACACCCACCTAAGTATTCATACTCAAAGTGAAGAAGGTTTTCTAACATTAATACCTTAGTGTTTGCATTTTTCTAGATTATGTCCATTGGGATTATATGAGTATTTGATAATTTGTAGATTTGAGCACTAAAAAAATTTGTGACTTTGCTGGGGACTTCTGAATAGCTTGCAATAGTTTAGTGCAAATCCTATCTATTGTGCATTTGTAGACCAGCATAAAATAATTTGATTGTTGCTTAATAGTGGGTGGAAACTCTAATAATCTATGTTTACCATTCACTGGTATTTTTATGTTTTGATATATTTTGTATCACATACCATGAGTTGACCAAGGTACACTAGGTCTTACTACAAGGATCACCCAGAAGATAATACAGTTGATGACCTTCACACACCAAGTAGAAAGAAATGGTCTAGGAGAGGTCATAATAAAGCTAGTTCCCAAGGCCCTTCTCGAGAAAGATCTCATGTCCCACTTCCTCATGAAACTTCCTCCTCTCCAGATGACCCCAAACATATCAAGAAGGTCATAACAAGTGTGCATATGCAAAAAGAAGTAATCACAAAGGTCACATAAGTAGGTTATTTCCCTACGAGAGAAACCCTAGAACAACCAAAAGAAACGTCTACTACTGAAACTACTTCCTATGATTCTGAGAAGTTGAGAGAAGAGGTGATTGCTTTGAGAAAGAAAGAGTATGAACAACTTGCTAAGATTGCCAATAGGGTGAAAGTGAGGGAACAACAAATTTGTGATTTGCTTATAGAGAGGTAGGAACTTCTCAAGAGAACCAAGAAAAATGAGACCCAGGTTAGTGATCTAAACCAAGATGTTCAAAGTTTAGATAAGGACTTGTTTGGTGATATGGAAGATTTGAGAAAGCAGGCTTAGGATACTAGACCTAAACAAGGTGAATTTGAGGGAACAAGCCATTTCCTAGGGAAATTGAATCCCTCTGAAATCTAGAGAAATAAGGAGATTTAAATTGCTCCCAAAGAAATCCCTGATAAGGGAAAACAAAAATTGGTGAGTGTAAATATTAATGAGCCCAAGAAAATTATGGCTCCTCCTAATGTACCTTCTCAAACAAGTATAGACATGAAGAAGGCTAGAAAAGAAAAGGAAGATTTGGCTATTCAACTGGAGAAACTTGAGTTGGAGGCTGTTGCTGATGAAATGAAGAGGAAGATTTCCTTCCTACATGCTAATATGAACACATCTACTAGTAGCTCTATCCCTACTACCACAGGAACAAGTCCACTTAGTCAGCCCAATACTTCACTTCCAAATGCTCAAGCCTTTTACCCTGGACAAATTTTACTTGGACCAGTTCCTAATAAAGTTCCCCTTATAGCTAGTGGTATAGTGGGAACTATAACCTGTCAAAATGTTGTAGCTACCCCTCTCAATCAACCAAATATCCAAAGAAGACCAGTTCATTTGGATAGATATAGGCCTCTATTTTTTTATGGTATTCTGGGTCAACCTAATGCTATCCCCAATGAAATTAGAAAGAAGATCCCATTATTCACTGGGAATAATGTTATCACCTTTGAAGAGCATTTGAATTTTTTCATAGATAAGGTCAATGATTATGAGATTGAACATGAAGATGTCATAATGAAGCTCTTTGTTCAATCATTGATTGAGGATGCTTGGGATTGGTACAGGGCTCTACCTGAGAATTGTATTGCATCTTGGGAAGAATTTGTCAGATGCTTTAAAGAGAAATATGTAGAACATGTGAACTCTAGATACA
Organism: Chamaecyparis obtusa; assembly: GCA_027943335.1. NCBI lineage: Eukaryota > Viridiplantae > Streptophyta > Pinopsida > Cupressales > Cupressaceae > Chamaecyparis > Chamaecyparis obtusa. The sequence continues at coordinate 219,262 of BSBK01008562.1, read as the reverse complement.
TTCTCAATGAGTTCAATAATATCAAGAAACACTATAATGAGAGCGTGTCAGAGTTTAATAGCCAATTCCAAAAGGCTATGTATAAACTATTCCAAGTATTGAGGCTAGATGATGTAGTCTGCATGACAACTTATTTCAACTCTATGGATGGTAAGATGTCTTACCTTTTGAGAGATAAGAATCCCTGTACCCTTAGGGATTCTTTTAAGTTGGCCATAAATATTAAGAGTAAATTAAAGGCATCTGGCCAAATGTACAAAAGGGATGAAGTTAGACTATGGAAAGAAACCAGGCCATAACCTGCAAGGCCATCCAAAGAAGAGGACAAAATGGACAAAGGACCTAGTAACACCAAAGATTTCCTAGCAAGGTTTGATAAAGGTGGTAGAAACTTTCAAGATGTGAGACCTCCTTATCAAAGGTAGGACAAGGCCCCTAATTTGAGGGATATGCCATAAAAAAAAAATTGGAAAGATGGGAGGCCTACTCCTAATAATAATGAGCCTCAAAAGGGAAGAGACACACCAGATCCTCTAAGAAAAAACACAACACACAATGTTGAAAATACCCCTTGGTGTGTGGCATGTAATATGCCCCACTCACCATTCCAATGTGTTGTGGCTCAAGCCTTGGGAGAAGAGGCTAATGATTTATGTGTAGGAGATTATGAAGAATTTGAAAATCCTACCATTAACATGTTTACTACTGAACTAATGGGGGACCCTGAGTCCTCAGATGATGAAGCTATTTGCCTGGATGTTGATCATAAGAGAAAAATTTTCTCTAATTATGAGAAAAAATATTTACTCACTTTGATCATGAGGAATTTGATAATAATGATTATAAAACTCATATGGTAGAATCAGGATCAAATGAGAAACAATGGAGAAAGCCCAGTGAAGAAGAAATCAGAAACCTAACTGTGGCTGCTATAACACAAGCAAGATCCTCATACAATTTGAGGAATAGAAAGGTGGATAATGAGCGGGGAGTCCCCAAATCAGTGTTTGTCAAAGGACATTCTCAAGATAAGGACTCCCCAAAGCCCAATGTTGTGAATAGTAAGGATCAAGGGCTTGTGAGTAAAAAAATGGAGGAAGTTATTATTGACAAGGTGAAGAAGAGAACTGGTAAGTCAAAGGATCACTCCAATTCTTGTACTGATTCCCCTAATTTTGATATGAGAAATGCCTTGTCCCAGATGAAGGTCTCTATCCCTTTACTTGAGATGCTTAAAATAGAGGAGCATAAGGCAGCAACCTTGGTTCTTATAAATGAGCAGAGATCTATGCCTACTTTACAAGAGGAAGGGAATTCCATGGAGAAGCCTATTTCAATTCATGACATCTTTGATGTGTATGTTGGGACAATTGTGACACAAGAACCTTCCTCTATCAAGCCTTTCTATGTGACTTTGATTGTGAATAATTTGTTATTGAAAAATTGTATGATAGATTCTGGTGCTACCACAACTATGATGCCCTACCATGTAATGAAAGAATTGGGGTTGCAGGTTGACACTTCTAATGGTAGGTGTTATGCAATGGAAAATAGGGTAGTACTAGTTGTAGGGACCTTGGTTGGAATTGAAGTCAAAATTGTTGCATTCCTAGAGGCCACATATAAAATGGATGTGGTTGTTGTGGACACAAAGCCTCATTATGGCATGTTACTGTCAAGACAGTGGGCTGCAGTAGTAGGTGGAAAATTAGAGTTGGATTTATCATATGCCACTATTCCAATCAATGGGACTAAGGTAAAGTTGTACAAGGAACCCCGTTCCTCAATGATGGTGGAAATGGTTGCTCCGGAGGATCTAAATTGTTTTGTAGATATTGACATGAGCAATTTTGTGATTGAAGAGGTAGTACCTCAAATGAAAAACACAGATCCAATTGTGGATGAGCTGATTTTGTAGCAAGATGGGCTCTGGAAAATGTTCTTTGATGGTGGATGCTCCAAGGAAGGATCAGGAGCTAGTGTTGTATTTATTTCCCCATTAGGTATTACATTTAAATACTCATTCTTGCTGACTTTTCAATGTACCAATAATACTGCTAAGTATGAGGCTTTAATATTAGGACTAGATGTAGCCATAAAGCATGGTATTAATTTTTTAAAAGTCCACGGTGATTCCCAACTCGTTATAGCCCAAGTAAGATCTTAGTATGCTTCCAAGGATGAAATATTGAAAATGTATAAACATGTTGTTTGGGATAGACTAGAGTTTTTTGATGCTTTCAATCTACTTTGGGTAGAAAGATCCAATAATATCATGGCAGATTTTCTTGCAAATGTTGCCCTTAAGAGTGAAAACATAACCCTCACTGGTGTGTCTATGTTAGAGGTCAAAACTAGACTTGTTGTGCCTAATAATGTATATAATTGGCAAGTTTTCGAGGATGACCTAGATATCCTTAGGTTTATTCAAGGCCTTGATCAGTATGATGGCCAACAAATAGATTTCAATGAAGACAATAGTGTGTTGAGGGAAAAGAATGTATCATGGGAAATGAAATAGTACAGTTACTCTCAAATCACATGTCTAAAGGGTTAGTGGAATTGGAGGGGATGTTTAAAATAAATGATGGTTTTTTGTCCCAAAAGTCTAACACCAAAATGGAAGACTTAGAGGAAATAAATTTGGGTTCAGAAACCTCCCCACAAATGGTATACATTGGGAAGAAATTGAGAAGAGAGGTTAGAAGTAATTTGATAAGGCTTTTGAAAAGATACAAGCATGTATTTTCTTGGTCTTATGATGATCTTAAGGCATATAGGGCTGATCTATTTTAGCATGAAATTCCTTTAAAAGAAGAACCTAAGCCTTTTGGACAGAAGCAGAGACCCATTAACCCTTTACTGGCCACTAAGATGTAAGTTGAGTTGACAAAATTGAGGGATGCTAGTATCATTGAGCCAATCAGGCATTCTACATGGGTTTCCAATCTTGTGCCAGTGAGGAAAAAGAATGGTGATATTAGGCTCTGTGTTGATTTTAGGAACCTGAATGCGGCTTCACTTAAAGATAATTATGGATTGCCCAATATGGAAGCCATGCTACATAGAGTAACTGGTTGTGAGCTTTTGTTAATGATGGATGGTTTCTCAAGTTACAATCAAGTGCTGGTCAAAGAATCAGAGCAATTTAAGATAGCATTTACTACCCCATGGGGAACCTATGTATATATTCACATGCCCTTTGGTTTAAAAAATGCTGGAGCAACTTTTCAGAGAGCAATGGATGTTGCATTAAAATAATTAATCGATGTTCTCATGGTTGTATATCAGGATGATCTCACTGCTTATTCAAGAAAGCTAATGATCATTGTTCCCATTTGGAAAAGGTCATTCTTAAGGCTTTAGAATATGGTGTGTCCCTGAATCCTAGAAAGTGTCAATTTGCTATGATAGAAGGGAAATTACTTGGACACATAGTGTCAAAAGGAGTCAAGATTGATCCTAAAAGAGTAGAAGCAATTTAAAATGTCCCTCCACCAAAAAACATAAAAGGTGTGCAGTCATTCCTGGGATAGATTAATTTTGTAAGGAGGTTTATTGCTAACTTTGTAGAATTGGTCAAACCCATAGTGAAGTTCCTTAAGAAGGAAGTGAAGTTTGATTGGAACCTTGAAGCTCAACAAGCTTTTGAAAGAATCAAACAAGAAATTCAAGAGGCCCCATTTTTGGTGTCACCTAATTACTTGAAACCATTTTCTCTATTTTCTTTTGCATCTTTTCATACTATTGTAGCTATCCTTTTACAAAAGGATCAAGAAGGATATGAGCATCCTATAGCCTTTTTTAGAAAATCATTAAAATTTGCTAAATTAAATTATGAACTAATGGAAAAGAAAGTATATGCCCTTGTAAAGGTAGTCAAAGCTTTTAGACCATATTTGGCTTGTGCAAAGGTTAGTGCTTATGTGCCTCATGCTGCAATAAAAGATATCCTAACATAGAGTGAAGTCACAGGAAAGAGATGTAAATGGATAAATAGGATTCAAGAGTTTGACCTTGAAATTCACATTACCAAATTGGTAAGAGGATTGGGACTTGCTAAGTTAATGACTAAGGAAAATATGGACCTTGTCCAGGTAAATAATGTTGCTGCTAATATTGATATGATTACTAGTATTGAAATGCAACCCCTGGTACAAGGATGTTATTTATTTTATTAAAAATGCTAAGTGTCCACCTGAATTGAATGATTGTCAAAGGAGTTTGAAATTGCAAGCTCAGAGATATGTGCTAATCCAAGGTGATTTGTACTGGAAAGATAATGATGGCATTTTACTCTTTTGTCTGGATAAGCACTAATCAGAGAAAGTGTTGAAGGAAATGCACTCTGGAATGCGTGGAGGACATCATTCTGCTCAGTCAATAGCTCATAAAATCTTAAGGGTAGGATATTATTGGCCTGTATTGTTCAAAGACACTCATTCTTATGTAAGAAAATGTGGACCTTGTCAAAGGTTTTCTTAAAAATTGAAGTTTTCAGGTGCACACTTATTGAACCCTGTTGTTGCAGAAGATCCATTTGTAATGTGGGGTATGGATTTTATTGGAGAGTTCTCAGAGAATTCCAATGAGGGACATAGTCACATTTTGGTGGCTACTGATTATTTCACTAAATGGATTGAAGACATTCCAACCAAAATGGCAACCATTGCTATTGTAATTGAATTCTTGATGAATAATATAATCACTAGATTTGGTGTCCCTGTTAAATTGGTTGTAGATAATGCCATGAGTTTTAGGTCATAGGAAATCACTGATTTCTACTTAGAAATGGGCATAGTGTTGTCTTACTCATCTCCTTATCATCCACAGGCCAATGGATAGGCCGAATCCAACAATAAGAGTATTTTTCAAATCTTGAAGAAAACCCTGGAAATGAATAAGAGAAGTTGGCATGTGAAATTAAAGTTAGCACTATGGGCTAATAGAATTTATAAGAAGAGAGCTATGGGTAAGTCCCCTTTTGAGATGGTATATGGGGCAAAATCAAGATTGTCAATTAATAATTTCCATCCAATCTATAAGTTTATGTAAGAAGAGGACATGGAAATCAGTGACCCACTACAAGACAGAATGGTTCAGCTGATTGAGTTAGATGAGATTAGGAGGGAAGGATAGAGAGAAAATGTGAAGTTGCAGCAAAAGATGAAATATCTTTTTGATAAGAGAGCAATTGTGAGAAAATTCTAGCTTGGTGATATGGTTCTCCAATAGAATGTCAGGGCTGAAGACAAAGGGAAGCACCAAAAATTTGAGTCTTTGTGGATGGGACCTTATATTGTTCATCAAACCCATGGTAAGGATTCATATTTTCTAAAAAATTTGGATGGTGAAGAGCAGGAATTGCTAGTGCATGGACAGTTCCTGAAATTTTTATTCAGTTAATTCTTTTTCCATGCACAATAGGCTTGTATATATGTATAGGTGTGTTTACTTTTGTTATGTGTTTGTTTCCTATTTTAGGTTAAGGTTTTGTGGTCTGCATCCTAGAGATTCATAAATTCATGCTATGATCTCACAATCAAGCATCCTCAGATAGAGCCACTATTGGTACATTCTTAATTTTCTAAGGTGTGTGTCTAGATTTTGGGTTAAATCTCCTTACAGGTGTTTTTCTTGGTCTAGGGTTTGGGAAATTCATAAAAAAATGTCATAGCCAAGTTGAAAAATCCTCACCCTAGGTTTTCTTTTTGAAAAATTTTGAATTCATGAAAAAAGCCTCATGTTAGCCCTAATTCTTCTATTTCATTGTTACCTTTTAGTCACTTAAGTAGATTAATCGTGCATGTGCTTAATTATCCCAAGTGTTTTCTGAATTGGAAAATGTCATAACATGTCTCATATAGTATTCAGTGAATCAGTGAACAAGTCAATCTTATGCTAAGTGTCATTTTAGTCACGTGGTCTCTAAGTCTCCCAGTGGATACCTCAACCATTCAGCGAATTGGTGAATGTGTTTGAACCTTGTTATATGTTTTTCCTTGTCACTGAGTCTCCAAATGTTTTGGTGGTTATTTTACCCTTTGTGAGAACTAGTGAACAAAGGCTATCTAGAGTTTGCTTAGTCCTTGGCATTCATGTGTTAACAATCAGTGACCTAGCGAAAGCAGTATTCTCTCATTCTCTGAATCCGGAAATCAAGGGTTATATCAAATGCAAAACTAGTGAATACCGTGGATTGGTTTCAAGATCAATGCCTCTATTTTAATCTCAAGTATCTTTTGAGTCCTACATGTTTGACCTAGTGAATAAGAAACTGAGTACTTGTAATAGGAGTTTCCAAATGTTCTGGTGGTTCTGACAGTTTGACCAAATAACTTTAGCGAAGGTAAGAGTTCTTGTGTTCACTTATTCTCGGAGTAAGTTAGTGATGTGCTAATTGATCTAGCAATTTAGTGAATCATGTGGTCGTGTGTTCTCTAAAAAGAAAGGTGAAGGCTAGAAGTATTTTGTGAATGGGAAAATCAAAGGATCAGTAAAGTTTTAAGTCTTTAGTTGCTCAATCACGTAATGAAATATTCAATGTTTGAAGTATTGTGAGATTCAACAAACCCTTTGTTCGCTGAGTCTCGTAATCAAATGACTAAAGATCATATGTTTCAATGGGATGGTCAACTAACTACATTCACCAAGTCACATGGTGTTGGTGGTCAAAGCTACATGATTCTGCAATTCAGAGATAAGTCATTCGCCAAGTCGCCAGGTATTCGGGTAGTTAGCACTAACATCTAGCGAATGAGCGAAGCATTCAGTCACTAAGTCTCAGAATGAAGGTGACGGTTAAGAAAAGATTCAGTGATTCAGAGAGTAAAGGCTTCGCCAGTTCTCTAAATAATTAGGTGGTTAAGTGTTTCATTAAGAGAATGCGCAAACCCTTTGTTCACCAAATCTCCAAGAAAACTGACAGTTAGCCAAGACATTAAGAGAATGGGAGATGGCCTTATTCACTAGTTCTCCAAATGATAACTGTAGTCAAGTGCTCGAAGGTGATCACTTTAGTCACTAATTTTCTAAGTGGATGAAGAGTTAAGAATTGCATTGCGAGAACTTATAAAGGCTTTGGTCACTAGTTCTTTGAATATGAGCTAGGGTTAACATTGTATTAAGTGATCATGAGAGGCTTTCAGTAACTGATTCGCTAAATGGGCTCAGTTGGAAAAGGTAATAAAAGAAAAGAAAAAGACCATTGCCTGCATGGATAAAGTACAGTGTCAAGATGGAGAGTAAACTAATAAGCCATCCAATCAATTTTAAAGAAGGATTTCATGATGTAAATATGATTTTAAAGTACAGAGTACTAATCATTGCCTTTTTGCCTTGTTTTCAATTTTTTTAAATCTATTTGTCAACATCTTTCCATAGGTTAGCTCTGATTTGAAAACTAGTGATATGTGAAATTGAATGTGGGAGAAATTAAGAATTGATTTGCAATGATTGTGGTAGTTGTACACATTTGATCCCTATCGATAAATAAGCTAAGCTCATTGTTTCCTATGTCCAAAATCAGTCGAAGAGAATTGTGTCTTTCTGAAGTAGTTTTTTGCGCACCAAGTAAATCTAGTTTACAAAAATTGAAGGTAATTCTATAGCAAGATGAGTCAACTTGAGAGGAGCATGACATCTTCCAGCAGTGAAGCCAAGTCTAAAAGTGGTGAAGACAAAGGCAAGCCTAACTATTCAGATGAATTCATGAAATTGCTACCGGAATCTAGTCATAACAAAAGAGCTCCCGATGATGTTTTCGAAGATGTGTTGGGGCTTTGTAGGGATCCTATCATACCAAATAGTATAGGTTATACTATTTTCAACTTCTTTTATGGAAATAGAGATAGGCATGTTCCTGTGTGTAATGGCTGGGCTTTGGGTTTAGGAAAATTACTTGTTCCTGATGTATTTTTAGATGTGGATCTAATTGTTGCACTAGCTAGGCATTATGACCCTATTTCCAAAAAAATTAGAAAAGAGGACCAGTCACCTTTCATTACTCTAGATAGGGGTTCATTCATGAAAGCTTTTAATTTCTATACGTCTTCCTCCACCAAAATTGACATGAGCAAAGAAAGGGAGAGGTACAAGAATAACATAGGGACAATAAAGGACCAAATGATGAAGCACATTCCAAAGAAGGATAAATATATAGCTCCCCTCCTTGCTCACATCAATGCCCCTTACCAATTTAAATCCCTACAGCATTATATGAGGGAGACTTGTTATGGGTTGTGTAGGGTTTTGGGAATTGATGGAGATGCAGAGTTCTTGCCAGCTAATTTGTTGATGATAATCTTGAACATTCAGAATTTCTTGGTAAATACTGACTATGGTTACGTTTAGTATATAATTGATAGAATGCATGAGGGTTTGATTTCTATCAAAGAAAGTAAGAGTCCAATTAAGTTCATACATTATTCACTGTTAATGCACTTAATTTTGTTCTTCAACATCAATAGCTTTGATTGGAACATGCTAAAACCAAGGTTTAACTTTGAAGGCCAGTATAATCTAGTACAGTTATGGGTGAGGTTATGGAATTCTACTTCCAATGAAGGGGATTTTTGTGTTTTTTAGAATTTCATTGTCTTTCCAATTATAAAGATGTTAGGCATCAATGTCACAAGGCTATCCCCAAGGGTCGTTAGGCTCCTAAGATGATTGTATTTTGTGGATAAGTGGGAGGGAGACCATAATTGGGGTGATTTTTACTTAGGGGAGAATTGTACAATTTTGAGAGTCTACGATTTCCTCCAACCCCCACACGTATTACCAAAATTTGTGCCTCCAATAGTTGCCTATTTGGAATTTGTTTGGCAATTGATGTGCACAGATAGAGAACTTCTAGCCCCTCATAGGAAGGGTACATTCACACCTAGGCAATTCAAGATAGATGAATTCCTGGTGGGAAAGAGGCCATTTCCTCAAATCACTACATGGTTAAATCAATTCAAGATGGTTACTGGTGATTGTAGACATGTAGATCCTGAGGACTTTATCAAAACTGCCAGAATGGTCTATATTACAAACATTGGTGTGATTAAGGAACATGAAGGTTTAGATGAGGAAGATGTAATTAGAAATATTATAAAGAATGATGAGGTTAAAAGAAGATGGAACAGGTACTTTGATTTGATAGATTTATCAAAACAAGTGATAGCAGCTCAACTTCCTTTTGAGGGTTTCTTCCCTGACCTTCCTTATCTGAAAAGAATTGACAAGATGATAGAGATGCATGACACTCTATCAAATCAGTTGGAGAAATTGATTGACCAGAAGAAACCAAAGAAAAGGAAGGATTATTCATCTTCTGATCAAGAGGAGTCTTTTGATGAGTCCCCAAAAGGAAATAGCCCACCACAAGCTAGGGATGTATAGATTGTTGAGCCTATTGAAGACCAGCTAGAGACAAAGAATGTCCAAGAGCCACCTTTGAAGAAGAAAAGGCTTGAGGAAGGAGAGCCTTTAGGGAAAGGAAAACAAAAGAGAATAATTGATAGAGCATCTGCTCTAGTGCCAGGTGATAGGGCTTACCATCACCAATTGAGAAAAATAATAAGAGCAGGCAAGAAGGTGGCCATTGATGAAACAGTTAAGGAACATTTCTTGTGGTTAGAAAAGGATATCAGAGAAGTCTATCAGGAGGAATTTTTGAGTGATGACCAATTTATTAAAATTGATGAATTCAAGAGTTTTCTTATTTGGAACAAGCAACAAGAGGTGAAGAAAGCTATGCCTGAAGGTGTGGAGCCAAGTGAAGAAACATTGAGAGCTTTAGCTTCTTATGATCCTAGCCTGGATCCTATAATTGTAGATGAAGCTAGACAATTGGTCAAGGCATGTGGAATGTTATTAACTCCAGGATGGGATCTGACATTTTCATTCATCATAGATCAAATAAGGAAGCAACCACAGGGTAGCCTATCATATGAGGTTCACATTGGTGACATGATAAGAGGAAGTGGCTATGACCCTAAATCTCAAGTTTTTGCAATGTGGTCTATGGCCCCTAGGACCCAAAAACCATCTCTATTAAGTATAGAGGATAAGATGGAAGGGAATAAGATCATATGGACTATGCAAAATACAACTGACCTTGAAGTCTCCATGGAAACAACTCATTGGGATAACTTGAATGAGGCAAAGATAGTTCAATTGTCTGAGAGGTATTCAAAGTTGTTTGAAAGCGCAAACCTGGTGGCTAAGGATAGAGACTTGAAAATGATGAAGATCAGACAATTAGAGGATGAGTTGGCAGAAGTAAAAGTTAAGCTTGAAGAAGCCTCAAAGGTAGTTCCTCTTCCTTCTATACAAATTGAGGCCCCTATTTAGATAGATGTGGAAGTTCCTGAAAGACCGACTGAGGATTTGGAAAAGATAAGAATAGATGCATCCCTGGATACTATAGTAATAATTGTGCAATATAGGGAGGGTAAGATAAAGTATAGAATGGAATCAATCCATAAATCATTCAACTTATTGCATCAGACTAATGAAAAGGTGAATGAACATTTAATCACCTTGGAGCCACTTTTCAGTACATGGTTAGGAAGGAGTATATTATTTGACAAACTTGATGATTTGCAAGAATATAGGGTAGATGTTCCTAAAGTAGTAAGTGAGGTTTTTGAGAAGATTGGCTAAATAAGTGCTGCCTCAAAGTTTTTCAAAGGAAAGTCAAACCAAATAAAGGCCAAGCTAGCCATGTTTGATAAAGATTATAGAAAATATTTTCCTCCGATTTATGATGACAATGGAAATGTGGTTAAGTTGGAAAAATGGAAGCTGTCAATGGATCAACTGGTGATTAAATAGGATGCCTTCCTAAAGGATGATAATTCTTTAGACCTAGATAAATGTAATAATGTCATTGATAGTCTTTTCAAAATTGAAAATGATTGCATACGATTTGTCATTGAAGCCAAATATATAATTGATTATACATGGGAGCAGCAGATCAAATCACTTCTAGAGCTATAGAACTACAACTAGCCATCTGATGATGATGTGATAGCTTGGGAGAATTTAACAATAAAGAAGAAGAAGAAGAAGAAGAAGAAGAAGAAGAAGCTAGTTGTCCAACTTATAGAGGAAGAAGAAGAATAGAATGCACTTGGCACATAATCCAGAGTTCGAGGGAGACCATGTCCAAACAAAGGATGATGTAGGTTAGCCTATAATGTCGGTCATCATTCATGCAAAGAATTTAGCAACTGCTCTAAAATATCCTTAGACAAAGGTGCCACTTGCAAGATTGTTGGAAATAGATATTTGTAATCTATTGTAGCAATCAAATTTTGTCAGTTTGTAATCTTGTCTCTAGTGCAAGATCTTTCTAGCCATCCCAAGCTTGTTGCATCCTTTCAAGGATTCCAAGATGGCTAAAAAGATATATATAACAAGTCTTTGTTCATTTTAGGGGGGGGAATACATTCTGTAAAGAAGGTCTAAAATATAGAACCTTGTTTTCTTTGAAGTCAAGAGAATATTGTATTAACACATTTTGATATTAATACAAAGAATATCAAAACTCTGTCACTACTACTTATTTTCTTTGTGTATGGATGCTTTAGTTTCCTTATGCATTCAAATTGTAAGGCTTTTTCAATGCATTGTTCACAAGGTGAATATAGGGGTTAAACTTAAGTTTCTTTTAAGGGAAGAGTAAAATCTTAAGGGAGATCTCTAGGAATTAATTGTCCATATATTAAGTTGATGACAGTGATAGGAATTAAAAGAATGGGATGTTAGGCATGTCATTTGAGTTCTAGTATATTTGTCTTGGTAGATTTTTGTGGATATAGGGTTTGACTCTAATGCCCAAGTAGAATAAGGCACTGGTTTGAGATACATTTGTACATGTTACCACCTAAAAATATAAATAACTATTTCATTTTACTTTACCTATACAATCATAATCTAAATCATTCTATGACAAGTTCATAGATGTGTTTTGTAATGCTTTGTAGAAGCACGGAATGAGGTTAGCCTTCCTTGAGTTCAACTCTAAAAAGAGGAAGGATGAATATCCTTAAACCATTGTTTCATGTTGCTACTTTCATGATTTCTATCATAATATTGTGTATCAGGATAATTTGGGCCATACTTAGAGTTCTCTCATCTTATTAAGTTGAATTTGGAAGCAAGGACAAAGTAGTGAAGGAGCTAGTTCACAATTTAGAGCTCAATCAAATAGTGAATTGATATAGGTACACCCACCTGAGTATTCATACTCAAAGTGAAGAAGGTTTTCTAACCTTAATACCTTAGTGTTTGCATTTTGCTAGATTATGTCCATTGGGATTATATGATTATTTGATAATCTACAGATTTGAGCACTAACAGAAGGCAAGGAACTAGATCTAAAGATATCTAAAAGCATGGATGAGAAGAAGCCTAATGAGATCAACAAATCTGAAGATACACCTAAAGAAGAAGAATCATCGAAGCAAGAGGAATCACCCAAAGGTATGCAAAGAGAATTCAAAAGTAGATTTTTTTCTTGTAATACTATTGGTCATATGAAGAGAGATTGAATAGCTAAATAATTTAAACCTCTGAATGGTTATTGTTACAATTGTCATGGTTTTGGACATAGAGCTATTGAATGTAGGAAACCTAAATTTATTGAGAAAAATGATGGTAGTAGAATGTTTAGGAATACTAACAATGCAGATAAGAAACCTACTAAAGATATGAATAGAAGAAGTAGAGTAGTATGTTATAGATGCAACAAGGTTGTGTTAGCACAAGTAAAATTTCCATGGTTTCATCCTATTTTTGTACCTCTGCAGTCTTTTTTCTCCCATTTCCTGTCTAAACCCTAGGCAAATTTCATAAATCTAGCCATTGCAAGGAAAAAACCCTAATTCACCCTGGCCCTATTCTATTCTCGTGTTAATTTTTGGGCCACTTAAAATCTTATAAACCCATGTGCTTAAATAATTCCCCTAAGTCTAGCACCCAGTGAAATATTTTTCCTAAGTGTGTCAGCTTTAATATTTCCAAGGTCCCAGTGTTTTTTTTCTAATGTTTTTAGCTTGTATTTCTTGGGCCCAATTCTCTGATGCCATCTCAATATAATGGTGGGTGCATCTTCTAATGAGATTTGTCAGAGGCTTGTGAACATGCACTAGCGGCCGATTCTTCTTTGTGACACATCCTTTCTTTGCAGCAGGTCCACTACCATGGTGGCACAAGTGGCATTCTTTAATTGGTCCACATGATTGTGAGTTGGATGTTCTATCAGGTGGGCCCAATATCTTAGTGTGAAGATTTGAGATCTATGGTGGGTGCATGATCTCAAGAAATATTTGGAGCCCTTCAGATTATATGCCAACTGTTCGATCTTCTGTGTGTTAAAGGATGATGACTGTGGGTCCAAAGTGACACATAAGTACAAATGGCAAGCTATGATTGGTCCACAGGTGAATGACTCGATATACTGTCAGTGGGACCTAATTTTCTGAAGACTCAAAGGGTTCTGACATCCATAGTCAATCAATGATTGGCATAAGTTCTCATGAGATGTGTCAGAGCTTTGGGATCTTAGGCCAGCCGTCGATGTTATTTTATTCTCAGGTGGCAGTATTAAGGTGGGTCAAATTACTAGGTGCTTTTTATGTGCCACAGTGTGCTAAGTTGTTTTCTTTTCATTCGTCTACATGGTGATGAATTAGATTATGTCAGTGGGGCCAGGTTTTCTAAGTTTTAGTAGTTCTAACAATGATAGAGCATCGATGGTCGGTGTATAATCTGAAGGGTTTTTTCTGACACATGCAAAGATGAGATGACCATCGATCTTCTTATAAGTGGGCCCAGGTTTTGGTCTAAGGTTTTAGTGGTCATGATAAATTGTTTGGTAGTCCAACAAAATTTTAAAGGGTTTCGCACATTTGCAAAGAAAAATAGCAATGCTCTAAATCACTTGGCATTTTAGCGAAGGAGGGTCACGTAGTCACTAAATTTTTTAGCGAGGACTTAAGTTATTTTGCTAATTGGTGAAAAGGTCTTTACTTGCTAGTTCATGGAGTTAAAGGTGGGTTAGTGTTTTCACTTCATGAATAATAAATTCCTTTGTCACTAGTTTGCTGAGAGTTAACTCAAGGTTTTCTAATGAGTTAAAGTCATAAAGCCTGTGAAACATCAGAATCTCACAGTCAGGTTATAAAGTTGATCCAATTTCAAATTGTGACCATCGATATATTGCAGGTGCTATAAAGTAACCGTTGTAGTTCAAATTCAAATTTTTGAGGGTTTTCTCAGTGACAAAAAGGAATCATTTTTAATGTTTTAGCAGCTGGATTTGATTTATTTGGTGGTGCCGATTATTGCAGTGTGGTCCAGTGACTATGATAATTGACTACAAGGAGTTTTATGCCATGGGGGGAATGAATAAAGGCATTTGAGACATGTTGTAGGGGGTCAAATCAGATCAATTTGTAGGAATTTCATGATCTTTAGTACATTTCTAGAAGATTTACCATAAGTAAAGATCAATTTAGGATCTGATTGCTTAGGATTGCTTAGTTTTCCATCCAATTTTTTAATTGATGATATGTTTGAATTGTTTGGTGGGTGGAAACCCTAACCCTTACCCTAGTTATTCATAGCTTGTTGCATCCTAACTTGTTTGGGATTCCAAGGTAACCAGGGGTATATAATGTGGAAATTTGGATTTTGTATGGGTTCCAGTTTCGAAGATCAAAAAATAGTCCCAAGTTTCTGGTCCCAAGGGTTTTGTAATAGTTTTTGATTTAGTTTTTGTTAATGAAAGAAGAAATTTGCAGGTCTAAGTTGTAATTTGCAAGCAGGGTGTCTTGTGATTCATTGTGTACATAGAAGGAATTCATCATACTTAATACAAATATTTGGTTCTTATCTCTCCTTTGTGTCAAGTCAAGTAAGCTTTGAGTTTTCTAGCTCATTACATATTGTTTTTTATGTATGTATCTTCATTCTTGAGTTCTAATCTAGGATTAGATTAAACTATGCTCTGGATGGGATATGGGTTTGCCCTTGTCTATGTAAGGATGTTTTGTAAGTAGTAGAGATTAGGATAAATGTGTTTATGGCTATGAATTCTTAGGTATTCTCAAGTTTGTGTGTCTTTGTGTCTAAGAACTCTTGCCCAATGGATGAGGCACTGGCCTAAATGAGTATTCCTCTTGTTAACATACACTAGTTGAAGTTACTGCATTCCAAAAAATTGAAATCATTAACATACACTAGTTGAAGTTACTTCTTTAAGTTGTTGGTTGTGTGGTTTTGTCACCATATAGTAATGGAGAGTCAATGAATGTGAGGTTAGCATTTAGTACTTTTTTACTATCAATCTATTGTTGAGACCTAGTCTTTGGTGTGCGAAGTATAGTTTTCACTAGGTTAGGTGCACCCACCTTGGTTTTGTAGAGCTAGAAGTGAAGAGGGAAATCTTGTCCCTATATTTGATCTAGTTACCCTAAGATCCTTATACATTTTGGAACTAACCAATCCTAAAATCAACCTGAGGGTATATTGGCAGCCTAAGAGCATAAGCATCCATTTTGAACACCAACAAGATGACAACTCTGCTGGGGAAATGTTACACAAGTCTATAATAACTAGTAGGTCATCATTGGAAGAAATAGGGTTATTCTTGTCCCTTGTCTTGTCAAGCTCATTTTGATATTTGTTAAGTGAAGAAGTTGTATTGTAACATTCCCAATATTCTTGGGTGGTGACTCAAACATCTTTGCAGTAGTGCTAGTTAGTAGATTATTTATAAAATGAGTTACAAAGGTACTAGGTCTCGGAGAAAGGAGCATCCTGAAGGTGGAATGGAAGAAGGTATTCCAAGCACTTCTAGGCCTAGTCAGACAAGGGGAGGAAAGAAGAAAAGAAATATTTGTCATACTTGGAAAAATAAAAAGGATACAAGACAAGAAACTCAAACCAAGCCTAGTCAAGAAGAAAATATTTCAGAATATGAAGAGGCTATTGATTTGGTATTGAACTAGTATGAGGATGAATTTCAACTAGGAGATGATGAGTCTGAGACTACTCTCTCAAAATCAAAAGAAATCTTTGAAGAGGTCTATGAATTGGAAAGAAGAGTCCAAGAACAAGTTGCTATCAAACATCAAAGAGAAAAGGACAAAGAAGACAGAGTAAGACAAGCCATGATGAGGGTTGATCAGCTAAAGAGGAAGTTGTTAGATTTGGAGGCAATTAATTTTATCCCAGAGCCTAAAAGAGTAGAGGAATAGCCCATTGTGCAGAGAACACATGAGATAACTAGGCCTAGGGATAAAGGCAAACAGAAGGCTGTCAAAGTTCAAATCAATGAACAAGTTCATGTGGAAAACCCATTAGAGCAAGGGTTGAGATTAGATGCAGACCTTGAGAAGGCTAGAAAAGAGAAAGAAATGTGGGCTAAAGAATTAGAGAAATTAGAATTGGAGGCTACTACTGTAGAAATAAGAAAGAAGATTCATTTTCTCAATCATACCTCATGACCTTCAAATGTTGCTGCTTCCTTTATTGGGTAAGATGGAAATCATGGTAACATTGCAACTCAGACAAATGGCATTCTGGGTGCTGCTAAAATTCCTACTGGTTTAGACACAAGGACATCTACATCTCAAGGAATGGATCCCCCTCAAGGAGTTCTTGTTCATGAAAGGTACAAACAACTTATCTTTTTTGGTATTCGTGGTTATCCTAATGTAATTCCTGATGAAATTAGAAAGAAGCTCCCAAAGTTTTCTAAGAACAATGTCATCACATGTGAGGAACATCTAAATTTTTTTATGGATGTAATAGATGATTATAATGTTGAGCCTGATAATGTTGTAATGAATTTATTTGTGCAATCTCTGACTGAAGATGCTAGGGACTAGTTTAGAGGATTGCCCCATGCTAGTATAGGATCTTGGAATGAATTTAAGAATTTCTTCAAGGAGCATTATGGAGATAAAAAAATGAGGGTTTTATTTTGAATGAATTCAATAACATAAAGAAACATCAAAATGAAGAGGTCCTTGAATTTAATATAAGATTCCAAAAGGTTATGCATAGGCTCCTGCAAGTTATCAGGTTAGATGATAGAGTGTGTCTTGTGACATACTTAAATGCTTTTGATGCAAAGATGGGTTACCTTTTAAGGGATAAGAACCCTAGAAATCTTGGGGAGGCTTACAAGTTGGCTATCAACATAGAAAGTAATAGAAAAATATCAGGAAAATTAGGGAGAAGAGATGATTATAGGCCTCAAGTGCAAAATAAGAAAGAGATGGGAAGGTTTGGTAATTTTAAGCCGAAGGAGGAGGATAATCTAAAGTAGATTCTAAGTTCTTTAGAGGATCTAAAGCCTGATGAAAAAAGAAACAATAGGGTTGTAACAAATGATCGACATGTTTCAAGTAATTTTAGCGGGAAACCAAGAATGCAAAATTACCCATACAATACTCAGTGGAAGGATGGCAAGCCCATTTTTCCAGTTAGAAAGGATAGGCCTAGTGATAGGATTCCTGATCCGTTGCAAAGAAATTTAGTTAACATGAATGATGATATCCCATGGTGTACTACTTGTCAATCTCCTCATAGTCTAAAACATTGTGTTATTGCTTTGAATTTATCTAAGAACCAAGAACAGGATGAGCAATATGATTAGAGTGGTTGTGTAATGACTTCTTCACATGCATGGGATGAGGTTGACTCTAATGATGATGAGGAAGAAGAATTTGATGATGTTGGATGTGGTACAATGAAGTGTGAGGAACATGTTTCCTTAAGGAGACCCTTTGATGAGGAAATTTCTCAAATCACTGCAGACATGGTCACTCAAGCTAGGAACAATTATAATTTGAGAAACAGGATAGTTGGAAGCACAAATGGTAAAATTGGTAACATGTTTATCAAAAAATTAGAAAAGAGTACACAACAGCATGAGGAAAAGGAGAAAGATGCTGGTGTTGTCAGTAAGGTTAAAGTAAAAAAGAAGATGGGACCTATTGCAATACCTCAAGATAAAGCAAAGACATCAGAACTAGTTGTTCCAATACCTCAAAAAGATGATGAGTTTCTACACAAAGGTAATTCTGACTTGACTGTCCAAAAGGAAGATAAAGATATCACTGAGATTAAGGAAGACATGGGCAACCATACATATGTTCCCATTGATATGACTAAACTGATTTCACAAATAACTATCAAAGTTCCACCTTTGAAAATGATGAGGATAGAAGAGCACAAGGTGAAAGCTTTGGATTGGGTAAATGGTGCCTCTTCTATAAAGGTCCAAGAAATGAACAGAGGTGATAAGAATGTAGCTTCTTTAGATGACACACTTGACAGTAAAAATGAAGAAATTGTCTCTAAGATCCCTCAGATATTTTTGAATGCAAATGCTGCATCAGGGATAGTTGATCCATTTTTCTTGTCCCTTATGATAAATGGAAAATTATTGAAGAATTGCATGATTGATTCTGGAGCATCAAACATTGTAATGCCTGTAGAGATCATGAAGTCATTGGGACTAAAGGTTGATACACCTCATGGGAGATGCCAAGCTATGGACTCAAGAGAAGTACTAGTTATTGGTACCATTAAGGCTTTGCCTTATAAATTAGCAGCATTTCTTGACAAACAACTAACTATGAGTGTTCTCGAAGTTGCATTCCTCCTTAGTATGGAATGCTATTATCTAGAAAATGGAGTGCTTCTATGGGAGGAAGTATTCAATGTGACTTGTCTTTTTCTACTTTTAGCATTGAAGGAGAAAGTGTGAAAGTTTCAAGGGAAGCTAGAACTCCACATATGATTGAGGAGGATGAAGATGATGATATGAATTGTTTTGTTGACACTGACATAGGCTCTTTCCAAGTTTAGGAGAGAGAAGTGCAAGAAAGGGTCAAGCCTATCCTTCTGGTTGATGATGAAAATAATATGGCAGAAGGTAATGTCTTATGGACCCTGTATTTTGATGGAGCAAGTTCAAAGGAAGGTGCCGGAGTAGGAGTGGTATTGATATCCCTAAGTGGTAGGACTTTCAAGTTTTCTTTCACTCTCTTGTTCCTTTGCACAAATAATGTTGTTGAATATGAGGCCCTACTGATTGGTTTGAGACAAGCATAAAAACATGGAATCAAACATCTTAGGGTGATTGGTGACTTTGAGTTAATAATTTCTCAGATTAGATTGAGGTATGTATCAAAGAATCAAAGGCTAAAACAATATAGAAATGTTGTTTGGGATGAAATTGAAGGTTTCAATGCCTTTGGTATTGATTGGGTTGATAGAAGCCAAAATAGGATGGATGACTTATTGGAAAACATAGCACTAAGGCTAGAGGATATTACTTTTGCAGGGATATCCAAAATTGAGTGTAAGTCTAGGCCTTCTATCCCAGACAATGTTGAGAATTGGTAGGTATTTTCTGATGATCAGGATATACTAAGGTTTTTGTAGTGTGATACTCATTTTGATGGTCAGGAGATGGATTTAAACACTTATGTTGACATCAAAAATGGAAAATAAAATGTTCTTGTGAAGGAAGTTTTGCAATTAAGATCAAATAGGATCCCAAGGGGATTGGTTGCTCTTGAGAGGGCATTTGATGATAAAGAAAGGACTTGTTTTCCTAAATTTGTTGATAAGATAAATGATTTGGAGGAAGTAAATTTAGGAACAATTCAAATACCTAAAAATGTTTATATAGGTAAATGCTTGTCCCAAAGAACTAGGAATAATCTGATTGATCTTCTCAAAAAATTTAGACATGTCTTTGCATGGTCTTATGATGATTTAAAAGCCTATAGAGAGGATCTATTCCAGCATGAAATACCATTGAAGGAAGGTACTAAACCTTTTAGGCAAAAATTAAGGCCTGTGAATCCTACCTTGGCACCAAAAATGCAAGATGAACTCAAAAGGATGATGGATGTTGGCATCATCAAGCCTGTCAAAAATTCTACATGGATGTCAAACTTGGTTCCAGTTAGAAAAAAGAATGGTGACATTAGTTTATGTGGTGATTTTAGGAACTTGAATGTCAATTCTTTGAAGGACAATTATGGTTTGCCTAATATGGAGAATATGTTGTAGAAGGTTACTGGATCAGAGTTAATGTCCATGATGGATGGTTTCTTTGGATATAATCAGGTCATGGTCAAGGAGTCAAAATAGTTCAAGACTGCATTCACTACCCCTTGGGGAACATAAGTTTATGATAGAATGCCCTTTGGTCTAACAAATGTAGGAGCTACTTTTCAAAAAGCTATGGATGTGGCCTTTACGGACTTCATAAACAAATTCCTAGTGGTTGTTAGAAATAGGAAATACTGAGAGGGGGGGTGAATCAGTATTTTAGAAACTTTTACTTTTGCCCACTTATGGATATAATAGATTACTTTAAAGCATAAGAAAATAAATAGCATACATAATAGTAAATGTAAAGAACTCATAACACATGATATGTTCTCAAGGCAACCCTGGCCAAGGGAAAACCCCAGTGGGGATGGTACCCACAAAGATCCACTAATCAAAAGATATCTGGTTAAGGATGTTGACCCTGTTAGGAGCCTATTACAATCATATAGTGTATCAGTCCTGGTTAAGGGACTATCAGCCTTGTTAGAAGCCTCAACCCTATTAGGAGATGTAGATACAAAACTTGCTTACCAAATGAGCTTACTACTCAAACAAGTAATACAAATGTTTACTAATTACAATATGGTACTTCTTAAAACTTCACATCAACAACTTTCACTGCTATCACAAGTTACATATATTACATGTTACATACTACTAGTTACATTTCAAGTATGTTCGGTGCATCTTTATTTATACAAGATACAAACATAATATCTTTCTCCTATCAGCTTGCATATCATATCCAATAGTAAACATCTAGGATGTCATCTCTTTATAATATTAAGTCATTATTTTGACAAGAAAAATAATCCCTTAGTTCATTTACTAGTTCTGTCTTCAAAACTGCTCTATTGGCTATACTCTGTCATCGGTAAAACAATCATAACTTTGTCTATTCTACCCATAATCTTTTGTGCACTGAGATGGGGTATCCTTAGACACCATAGAGTCTATGTTCAATTTTGAAAACTCTAATCATGCTCCAGTGAACATCGCCAAAACAAACTATATCGGGTGCTTTGTCAAAAACACTGTTTCATACTTAGACAATTTTAGTCTACGATCTTCTATACTTACTTTCCAGCTTATGCAATCTTCATAGGGAACATATGTTTCCATAATGACAACATCTATGTACATACCTTAGCCAAATTTCCAACAATCTCCCCCTTTGTCATTGGTGGCAACATATGAGAAAATTGGCTAAGTGTACAAGTCAAAATCTCAAAATTTGTATCAAAAATTGTGGCCATAGTATAAAATAAGCATACTATCCTTATATCTCCTCAAAATATACACATAATCTATAACACTTCATAATACTCCATATAACTCCCCCTATGAGTATCCTTCCTTACCATATAGACAATTTTCTAAGTATCTCTCCCCCTTTGACAACAATGACAAAATAAAGGGTGGAAAGGGATATACAAAATTGTGTCAAAACTTTTACCTTACTGTCTTATTGCAAAGCTGGTAGGCTTGTAACACAATCTGAAAAATCTATCTTCCAAGTCTCAAAATCTTTCTCCCATGCCTTCTTTATTGATTTTTCTACATTGAGTAAAGTACTCAATCTGTATGTTGCAATCTGACAGGCTTGAAGGGACTCAAAATTGAACTTCTGAAATGTTGTCTTAGCAGTAAGATATTCATCTAGCTACTCTTCTATTATAGTCAACTTGATTGAGACATGCTCTCTCAAGATGTTTATTCTGATAATTTTCTTGTTCTTCTCATCATTCAAAGTCCTTATATCATCACATAATTTTCTGATCTTTTTCTCAACTATACTGATCTTTATGTTTAGGCTAGCCAAAGAGTTTGTCTTTGCAATAATTTCATCTTGCTTCTCTTTTATCTTCTTCTCTTCCTCAATTAAAATATTTTCAGATTTTGTACACTGAATGTACAAACACTTTCCAGTCTCAAGATGTTTCCTTAAGTTCTTAATGTGTCTGTCAAGGCTGTCAATGTCATTTTTGATATTCTAACTTATATTCTACAACATCTCAGCTTCATAAGCTACCTGAGCCTTAACCTTAGCAATATCAGTCAAATTAGTGAACTCAACATCAAAAGAATTAATTACCATCTTTTCTCTTTCAAGTGGATTTGAATCAAATACTTTTGTAGATATGACACTTTGTAGCTTCTCAGTCAAATCTTTCAGACTACCTTCCAAATTCTTAACTTTCTTGTTCTTTCCAATAATTTTGTTCAAAGAAGTGATCAACTCTAATTGATCATCGTCATCAACTTCCTTACTCAAATCTTCAATCAATGTTCCTATTCCTTTCTCCTTTCTAGTCTTAGGAGTAAGAATGATGTCTTCTTGTGGTTCAAAAGGTGTATGGGCCTCTGTTTCCATTTGTACTTCAATTTGTGTAATCTCTTTTTCAATACTCTTTTCTTTCTCTCCCAAAACCAAATTGTCAACAATGTTATCCAAACTATTGAGTACCGCATCATCTGAATCTAAAGTAACTTTTGTTCCTTTAATGTCCATACATTCTATGCCAATGTTTATAGAAGAAGAGGGAATATCTTCAGCTTCAACTAACTCTGCTACTGCCTCTGCTTGTTCTGAACTCTATTTCTCTACTGGTTCTGCAACTGATTGATCTTTGCTATCTTTTCCTGCTACCAAGTTTGCTAGCACTTGCACAACTACCTATTTAGTTTCAGTCTTCACTTGTTCATACTGACCTCCCATTATTTGTACAATTCTTCTTTTGGTTCATAATAGGGTTTCAAGTGGCTTGAGGATCTATTTAAGGTGGTCATCATCTCTTATCTCATAGAACTATCTACTCACATTCTCTCTCATTTTAGTATCTTCTTCTTGTGCTCTCATCTTTCTTCTCACAAGTCTATTGTACAAATCTTCTGGTATCTTTCCATGAATAGTATCAAATTTCTTGTTTGTCAAAATCATATGTGTAACCATTGCATTCTCAAGATTTAATCTATCAGAGGATCCATATAAATCATAGTATTTGTTCATTTTGGTAAATTCTCCATGCTGCATTATATCTTCATTAACTCTTTCTATCCTCAGTTTCCATGATTTCTTCTTTATTATCACTTCATCATCTTTTATCTCTGCAACTCTTCTAGGTACTGGTGGAATAATTGTTTTCTGTCTTTTACCCGGTCCTAAAGAACTTGCCTTCATTCTTTTTCTTGGTGCTGAAGAAAAGGGTTTTTTTGTTTGACTAATTTCTTGTTCCTTCTCAGGTTCTTCAACCTTTACCTTAACTTGAATAGGTTTTTCACTTGATGCCAAAGGTGGGACTGATAGTATCTCACTTTGCCTTATTGCTTCTACAGTCTTTCTTGCAATATCAAATTCGTGCTCACACATACCTGATTCTTTTAGAATTTTCTTTTTTGTAGACTCAACTCTCTTCTTTGATTGTTTTTCTTCCTTAAGTATCTTTTTTGAATCAAATTTTTTATCATATGTTCCAAATCTATTGCCATGAGCATCAACTTTACTTTTCAACAATCTACTAACATATCCTTCTATTTCAACTTTAGAGATTTCATAGCCAAGAGGATCTATGAATTCATGTCTAGGTTCTACTACCTCAATGTAAGTGAAATCAGTATCAACCATAAAACATATATCATCTTTGTATTTCTCAACTAGGGATGGAGGAATTCTTGATCTATTTACCACAATGTTCTAAAAAGTTTTCAACACTAACTTTACACTGTCATTAACCTTCTCAATAAGATGTTTCATGTAAACTTTATTGATTTTTGCCATAGTATTCTCACCATCATTCCATTAAATAGTGTAAGGAAATCTTCTTAGCAAGTGGAAGAACATGTAAGTAACCAATGAGGAAAATCTAAAGTGAGTATATTTAGCTTTCTTTACCTTTTCCAAATTCTCAAACAACTATATTCTCAGAATTTCACACATATCCATAGGCTTCTTCTCCACACACATCAAATAAGCAATGTGTACCATACCTACTAGCATATAATCTTCTCTAGAGCTTCCATAGAACTTTGTTGTCAAAATCTTACACAAGTATTTTACATCATCTTGCTTAATCTTGCTAATGACTATACCTCTGCCATTGTATACTGAACCAGTGTTTTCAATCACAATATTTCTCATGTTTTTCTCATTTAGTAGAATTGCACCAACTTTTGATAATCTAGTCACATCATGAATTAGGTCTATAGTTATGGCTATAACTCTATCTTCTAACCAAAATTTACCATTATGTATCCTACTCAAAATGATCTTAGTACACTCCTCATCATCAAATTCATATTTCATAAAGTACTCAATGATTTCATTGTTTTCTAGATGTTCATAACCTTGTTTCACTGACATATCTGTGTTGTAAAATTTCTTATATTCACCATTAAAATCATTCTCCCTTAGGGTTTCATACTTGCATCCAAGATAACTTTTAACATTCTCTAAATGAAGAACTCCATCTAGTATGGATGATAAAGCTAAACTAGCATCTCTTTCTGAGGGTTCAACTGGATCTTTCTTAGTTCTAGGTCTTTTCTTATCCTTAATGTTGTGAATCAATGACACATCCATGATTATATCTGATTACTTTAAGCTAATTCAAGATCTTAGTCAGATAAATACCTCAAATTCACAAAATTAGGGCTTTCTCTTGATCGACGCTTCAAACTTCTACAAATCACTTCCAAACTTCTTTCTTCACTTCCAAATCACTTCAAATCGCTTGATAATCACAATAAATTTGATTTCAATCTTTTAATACTTAGCATTTACTTGATCTGACATCGCATTCAATTATTTTTCTGCTAAAATATCAAAAAGCTGATTCTGTAAACCTGTAACCATAAATCTTCTTGTGACTTCGTAAAACACAATATTTCTTTTTGCACACTTAACCATAGCATTAGTATAACATAAAAAACCTTCATCTAATTGTGAAAAACTTAACTCATTCAAAATCTAATTCTATACTAATTCTAAGTTCCTAAACTACATAAATTTACATAATTTAAGTGCTTAAAGAAGGGTTAGGTAAAGACTCATTCTTACCATCAGATACATTACCTTCCTAATTACCTTCAATGCTGAATATGCCTCCTTGATCTGTGCCTTTAACAAATTTTACTTCATCTTCATTGGTACAACAACCTTTCTCTTTGTTTCCTACATTTTCATTTCTTCTTGCATAGTTTCTAGGGTTAGGGTTATGATGATAACCTCCATTGTTCATTCTGCAAAATCTTGCTATGTGTTCAATCTTATTACATATCTGACAAGTGATTCCATTGGTTTCATATCTAGGTGTTTGTTGATTGATTTGTGTCCTACAATTTCTAGCAATATGTCCAATTTTGTTGCATCTGAAACATACTATTCCATTTCCTCTTTTCATGTCTTTAGTTGATCTCTGATCTGCATTGTTAGTATTTCTAGACATTCTACTATTGTAATTATTCTCAATAACTTTAGATCTTCTACATTCAATAGCTCTATGTCCAAAACCATGACAATTATAACAATAACCATTAAGAGGTTTGAATCATTTACTTGTACAATCTCTCTTCATATGACCAATAGTATTACAAGCAAAACATCTACCTTTGAATTCTCTTTGCATAACTTTGGATGATTCATCTTACTTTGGTGGTTCTTCTCGCTTCAGTGATTCTTCTTGCTTTGGTGATTCTTCTTGCTTTGGTGCATCTTCAGATTTGTTCTCATCTAACTTCTATTCTTCACTACTTTCACATTCATTCAGATCTGGTTTCTTACTTTCACCAACTATCTTCAATATGTTAAATCCAAGAAAAATTTTGTCATAGAATGGTTTTCCATAAGATACTTGCTTATCAATCTTTTCACTATTTGAATATAGCCTCTCAAGTTGTTGTTTGGATTGAGTCAATTCACCTTTCACAATTTTGTTGTAGTTCTCAAGTTCATCATACTCCAGTTTGACTTTATCAAATTTAGATGTTACCTTACCAAGTTTAGATTTTAGATCTTCATTTTCATTCTCGAATCTCAAGTTGTCATTTCCATCTTTCAAGCTAAGCTTCAGATTTTCTATCTTCCATTCATGTTTAAGGATCACATTTTCTTTTTCTAAGTCATCACAATTTTCAACAAGAATTTTAGATTCCTTCTCATATTTTAGATCTTCTATCTTACCTTTCAATTTGTCAATAAGATTCTTTGCATCATCATACTTTCTTTTCAAAGTGTTTCTTTCATCAGTAAGCATATCAATTTGCTCAAGAGCTTCTTCAAGATTCTTTTGTAATTGATCCATATCCATAGAGATCTTACTCAAGCTGCTAGGCTTTCCATGAATGTTTCTTCTCTGAGTAACTGTGCTCTGATACAAATTGTTAGAAATAGGAAATACTGAGAGGGGGAGGTGAATCAGTAGTTTACAAACTTTTACTTTTGCCCACTTATGGATATAACAGATTACTTTAAAGCATAAGAAACTAAATAGCATACATAAAAGTAAATTTAAAGAACTCATAACACATGATATGTTCTTGAGGAAACCCTGACCAAGGGAAAACCTTGGTGGGGATGGTACCCACAAAGATCCACTAATCAAAAGGTATCTAGTTAAGGATGTTGACCCTGTTAGGAGCTTGTTACAATCATATAGTGTATCAGTCCTAGTTAAGGGACTATAGGCCTTGTTAGAAGCCTCAACCCTGTAAGGAGTTGTAGATACAAAACCTTATTACCAGATGAGCTCACTACCCAAACAAGTAATACAAATGTTTACTGATTACAATATGGTACTACTTACAACTTCACATCAACAACTTTCACTGCTATCACAAGTTACATGTTACAAACTACTAGTTACATTTCAAGTATGTTCGGTACATCTTTATTTATACAAGATACAAACATAATATCTTTCTCTTATCAGCTTTCATATCTTTATCCAAGAGTAAACATCTGGGATTTCATCTCTTTATAATATTAAGTCATTATTTTGACAAGAAAAATAATCCCTTAATTCATTTACTAGTTCTATCAAAACTGCTCTGTGGTTGTACTTTGTCATCGGTAAAACAATCATAAATATGTCCATACTACCCACACTCTTTTGCACACTAAGATGGGGTATCCTTAGACACCATAAAGTCTATTTTCAACTATGCAAACTCTGATCATGCTCCAGTGAATGTCACCAAAACAAACTGTATCGGGTGCTCTATGAAAAACACTATTTCATACTTAGACAATTTTAGTCTGCAATCTTCCATACTTACTTTCCCGCTTATGTGATCTTCATAGGGAACATATGTTGCCATAATGATAGCATCTATGTACATACCTTAGCCAAATTTCCAATAGTGGTGTATCAGGATGATCTCACAGCATATTCAGATAAGGAAGATCAACATTGTGAACATCTTGAGAAGATTTTTATCAGGGCTTTAGAGTATGGGATTTCTTTGAATCCAAAGAAGCATTCTTTTGGTGTTGTCGAAGGAAATCTCTTAGGACATATTGTGTCCAAGGATGGAGTGAGGATTGACCCTAAAAGGGTTATGGCTATAGACAGGCTTTCACCACCTAGAAATGCTAAAGGAATACAATCCTTCTTTGGACAGGTAAACTTTCTAAGGAGATTTGTTACAAATTTTGCAGAAATTAGTATCCCTATCTCTAGAATGTTGAAAAAGGAAGCAAAGATTGAATGGAATGAAGAAGTAGATGAATCTTTCAGAAATATAAAAAATGCCATCAAGGATGCTCTTGTTTTGAGGATACCTAATTATGGTAAGCCCATCCAGATTTTTTCTTTTGCTTCTTGTCATACATTTGCAATAGTTTTATTGTAGAAGAATTCAGATGGATATGAACAACCCATATCATTTTTTAGTAAATCCCTACAAGCAGTAGAATTGAAATATGATATTACTGAGAAATAGGCTTATGCCTTAGTTAAAGAAGTCAAGGCTTTTAGATGTTACCTTGTGGGAGCTAAGGTGGTTGCTTATGTTCCTAGTGCCGCAGTTAAGGATATATTGGTGCAACAAGAAATTTTAGGGAAAAGATGTAGATGGATTAATAGGATCCAAGAATTTAATATTGACATCCAGATTACAAAGTTGGTAAGAGGCTTAGGTCTTGCAAAATTAATGGCACAAAGCAATTTAATTGCGAATCATGTGAATGTGTTAGAAGAAGAACAAAGGCCATATATTTGTGATATGGATTATTGTGACTGGTACAAAGATGTTATTGGTTACTTGTAGAAATTGGTCTTTCCCCCTAAGATGGATGAAAATAAAAGGAGAACTATCAAGTTGCAATCAGTAAGGTATGCCATTATACATGGTAAGTTGTGGTGGAGAAGTAATGAAGGATTATTGCTAAAGTGCATAGACCATGTGAGATCTGAAGCTCTATTAAAGGAAATGCACGAGGGTTTTTGTGGAGGACACTATATGGAAAAGACCATAGCTCACAAGATCCCTAGGTATAGATTTTGGTGGCCTATAGTTTTTAAGGATACACATCAGTTTGTAAGGTGTGATGCATGTTAGAGATTTGCTGGAAAGTTGAAATTTAATGGAAATTTGACACTCTGACCTATTGCAGTTCAGGCTCCTTTCTAGAAGTGGGGTATTGACTTTATTGGGGAGATTCCAAGTAAGTCTAGTGGTGGACATTCTTACATACTAGTGGCAACAGACTATTTTACCAAGTGGGTTGAAGCTATCCCTACTAGAAAGGCTACTAGCAAAGTGGTAGCAGACTTTGTGATGTAGAACATCCTTACCAGGTTTGGTTACCCAGAGATAATCATGGTTGATAATGAAATGTGCTTTAGATCACAAGAATTTAGTGATTTTTGTTAGCAATATGGGATACACATTTCATTTTCTTCCCCATATCATCCACAAGGAAATGGCCAGGCTAAGTCTAGTAATAAAAGTCTGATTAAGATTTTCAAGAGAGTGTTGGACAAGAATAAGAAGGCTTGGGACTCAAAGTTTGTTGGAAATATTCAGGAATTAACCAAGTTACTGAGAGGGGAGGGGTGAATCAGTAACTCCAAATTTTCTTCTAATTTTAACATGTATTTTACTTTTAACCTTTACATACAGAAAGCATGAAACTTAAAAGCATTCACAATAATGACACATGGATTTGGTTACCCAGAAACCTTCCAAAAGAAAGTAAAACTGGGGTGGGGATGAAACCCACAAAGCTTTAATATTGCAGAATAAAGTTGGCCGGTTAAGGCTTACAATTTGATCACTTCTGATGATCTGCCCTGTTAGGAGCAATAAGGATTGCTAAATCCACCCTGTTAAAGGATTTACAAACATACAGTGAAGTATGCACTCGGTAAAGAGATTTATACAAAGACTGTTAAGTCTACCTGGTTAAAGGATTTAGTACTGATTCACCTGTTAGAATGAAATAGTAGATCTCTGCTTTGCAACTGGATTGCTGAATGAGATTCGCTGATGTACTGATCACCTTCTGTGATGAATTTGTCTTTGCTGTATCTTATACTTCTGAAGCCTTCTGCAATTCGCTTATTTCTGCCTTTCTTACTCTTTTATATATTCTATATCATATATTTCATTGTTTGTGCATGTTTCTTTTATTTCTACATCATTGTTTATATACAGGTCTCAAACAATTAATTACAATTACAATTGTACAGTCAGCTTGACAAATAAACATAAGTGCTACTAAGTCGGCCCAAATATGGTTACTCGGTTCCTTCACACTGACTCGGTGACTTTCTGATACTCGGCATCCACTGCATTACTCAGCATCGTCATGCACTCGGTAGAAGTGAAGGCACGGTTCATACTGATCACTCGGTAGGTATTGAACTCGGTAAGCATTGGTGACTCGGTAGACAAGATGTTACTCGGTTTACATTGTCCTGATCGGTTTGTACTAACTGCTCGGTTTGCACTGTCTGCTCGGTTTGCACTGTCTGCTTGGTTTGCACTGTCTGCTCGGTTTGCACTGTCTGCTCGGTTTGCACTGTCTGCTCGGTTTGCACTGTCTGCTCGGTTTGCACTGTCTGCTCGGTTTGCACTGTCTGCTCGGTTTGCATTGTCTGCTCGGTTTGCATCCAGAATGCAAATAAGTGTTGTCACTAGTGGCAATTCTTCTTAATGCCAACAATCTCCCCCTTTGGCATTAGTGACAAAAACACTTATTGGCCAAAATTTATATACACCGAATCATGCTGAGTTTTATTTTGATTTTTCAAAATTTATCTTTGTTATAGGGCTTTATACATTGTGTCCCCCTTTCAATGTGCTAACTATTTCTTATACAAATCTATAACTGTATACATATCCTTCTATACATATCTCCCCCTTTTTGACGATAATGCCAAAGGTGCATATACAATTTATTTACAGAGAGAATCCAAAATTTGATAAGAAATCAGAATGTACCTTCATTATTAGTCCCAGGGTTCTGTCCCAACTTTCTTGCAGAATCTTACATGTTTGTATAGCAGTTTGAACTTCTGCAGAGAGTTCAATCATGTGATCTACTATGGAGAACTGATTGTCATGAATCAATGTTCTGGAATGTTCAATGTGCTTATACATTGTATTCATGATGGGAAGGATCATGTGTTGGATGTCTAGCAGTGTGAACCGGATCCTTGAGTCTTCTTTCAATAGATTAGACTGCATAATGGATAGATGTGAAATTTTCATGTGATGAGCAGAGCTTGAACTTGGTTCAAGTTGCAGCTTCTGTATGCTAACCTTCATATCCTCATCCATTTTATTCATTTTATCTTTGACATCCTTTGTGAACTCGGCAAAATTGCATAGTCTGGCCAAAAGAGAGGTAGCATTCGAATAAAAAGACTCTGTATTAGACAAAACTAAAGACAATTCCACTTGGTTAATAGCTATGTGCTGAGCAATGTGCTCAAGCACTTTATTGTTGAATCTCTTCTTAGCTCTTTCAACTAACTTTTCTATCCCGGATGAGTCCTCATTGTATTTCTCAACTGCTTCTGCCAATTGTAACAAAACATGCTGGGAGGAGTCTACTTTAATGCCTAATACATCAGACAAAATGTCCTTAGCATCCTTGATGATTTGATACTCTTTGTCTCTCTCCTCCTTAAGCTTCTTTTGTTTTGCTTTCCTTTGGAGGATCTCACCTATATTCTGCATCTGGTCTGCTGAGAGATTTGCAAAATCTAAAGTAGGAATCTCTATCTCTTCATCTAGGTCTATATCCTCAACTATATTTTTACCCAAAAATTTTATACTCGGTAGAGCCTTAGGCTTATCTGTACTTAATGCTCTTGTAGTAGTGATAGTAGATAAAATAGGGCTGGCTATTGACACTGGTATACTTTCTACTGGAGAACTTACAATATTTACACTTGATGATTCAAAAGCTGGAAAACTTACTGGTACAGGAGACTGCAGCTCGGTAGAAGAAATGGTAGCTGCCTCTGATGTTGCTAGGGATGATTGGACAAATGTGGAAGTTGTCACAACCATGCTTGAAGGTGTCTCTGGGCTGGATGTAGAGACTTTCACTGGAGAGGTAGGAAGGGATGCAATGACTTCTGCTGCTATCCTTACAGTATCATCTACCTCGGTGTCTTCTTCTTGCTCATCGCTGTCATCTTCAATATCCTTTATTATTACAGTTTCAATGCTCGGTTGGTGAAGGTGGTAAATGTTCTTCCATGTGGCTTTTGCAGCCTTCACAACCGATTCAATATTGTTGATCAAAATAAAACAAGTATTGAACTTCAGTGTCATCTTGTTTTCATTCTCTTTTAGTGCCTTCTTTACTTCATCATTGTTCAGGCTCGGCATCAACTGTCTTAGGTTTTGATCAAATATGTCTATTACAATTTGCCTTGCATTGCTCCATCTCATTCTTATCGGATTCAATAGAACTGCTGGAACCTGTGGGGTAATTTCTTCAGGAGAGTATTTCCACTGTCCCATCTTCTCAACAATAGCATCTTCTATTTCCTTCTGTTCTGCTTCCGATCTGGTTTCATATCTCAAGGATTTTATGTTACTTACTCCAGATCCTGATCCATCTCTGAAGAGTTTGAGCTTTTCTTGAAGGGTTAGAGGAGGCCTTTTGAATACTATGTCCTTATCTACCTTTTCTGCCTTTCCTCTTGTATTTCTCCTTGTAAACACAGCAGTGGGAGGCACAGATGCCTTAGTGATAAAAACTTTTCCTTTCTTCTTTGCAGGTTCTGGTTCCTCTGTTTTCTCATCCTTTTCCTCTTCTTTTTCACCTATTTCTTCTTTCTCCTCGGTTATCATTTGCATTTTAGCTATTCTTTTCTTTCCTTTGTTTACCGCCTATGGAAGCTTTATGCTTAGTTCAATTCTCATCTTAGCTTCATCATATGTTCCAAAATATGGGGCTTTGGGATTGACAGGCTGATTTAGAAGTGCTTCAATAATGTTCTTGGTTTCATCAATATTTACCTCATAAGGAAGAGGTTTTGCATACACAGTTCTCGGTTTAACTGCTTGAATATACACATTATCACAATCTACCATAAAATAGATGTCATCTTTGTAATCTTCCACCAACTTCTGTGGAATCCGGAATCTGTCATTCATTTTCTCTTTGAAAGACTCAAAATAATTATCCATGATGCTTTCAAAGTTTTCACCCATTTCTGTGATGTATTCATTAATTTCATAAAGTACAGGCACATCTTTTCTCCATACAACTTTTCCTTTAGAAGGGAAGAATTTCTAAACATAGAAGAATAAACAGACTAACAAGGATCCAAACTTACATGGATTGTTTTTGGAAGTTTTGATGCTTTCCATGTTCTTGTTGAACTGTTTCAACAATAAGTCTGCTAGGTCAAATGTCAAGTTGTTTTTGACCACTTTGTATGCTAGGTCAACAGCTTCACATGAGACACTGTTCTGTCGACTAGAACTGTAAATCTTGTGTGCAATGATATGTGTACCAAACTTCAGTTCGGCGTCGGTAATGCTGCTAACCTTCATGCCTCTACCATCCCACTCGGCTAGGGTTTTCTTCTCTAGTTCCGTCCGACCTAGGGTTTTGGTGGTTTTCGCTTTGTTCAACATGGGAAGACCGGTAACTTGATGAATCATTTTCCTTGTGATCTCAATAGGTTGCTCAAGCCAAATCTTTCCATCGTGTACTCGGCTGAGAATGTACCTAACCCATTTATCTCAAAAGTTTCGAGGAAGATGTGCAATGTGGACTAAACCCTTATCTTCTAGATGTTTGTGCTTGGGTTTCAAAGTACCATCCACACATAGTTCCTCACGCACAATGTCTAGTTCTAGGTTTCCCATTTCTTGAATAGAATAGTTAAAATGATTACGGATATCGTTGATAAGAAGTACCTTAGGAGGAATCTGAGATTGAGCTCCGTTCGGATCTAGGGCAGTTGCAACTGCGGGCACGATCTTAAAATCTGGTGCTTTCCACTCCCCTTGGACTAACATGTCTGATCCTTTCTTCGCTGAGGTGCTGGATGATGCCATGGTAGCTCACAGAAAATTCCTTTTGCAAGAGTATTAAATTGCCTTGTTGCCCTTGAAGTTTTTTGCTCTCAAAGTGCTTAAAGATTCGCGGTGAAGAATGAGTTCGATTACTTGCCTTTTTGTTTACAATTCTGTCATTAATGCTCATTTCAAATTAGGGTAGGAATTCTAACAGACTGTCACCCACCAAGAATTAATTGCTCGGAAAAGACTTCGCAACTCGGTGAACTTGAGAATTCATAATGCTCCGACCTCACTCGGTGAAGACTATACCGACCTTGCTCGGTGAAGACTATACCGACCTCGCTCGGTGAAGACTATACCGACCTCGCTCGGTGAAGACTATACCGACCTTGCTATGATCTCACTGCATCTTGCATGCTGATTTAGACTTTTCTTTTAATTTCGGTTCTGGAACTGCTTGAGATTGATCTATGAGAATACAGTTCCAGTGCTTCCTTGGAAATTTAATTTGAGTCGATAGAGCCATCCATTCCATTACTTGGACTGGATTGCTCGGTAGCTTTAGGAATCCATTTTTGTCTGACCTGTTTCCTGACCTTAGTTGCTTCATTCTTCTTTCCTTCTTCAATTTCACTGGCATTCATGCAGTTTCTGGCTATGTGACCGAGTTTAGTGCATTTGAAACATCTTATGGTAGTATCTCTTTTCCTTAGATGATGTTTTATGCAATTCATGCCAATGTGTCCATATTCTCCACAGTAATGACATCTACACCAGGTGTTGTAGTCCCATCCAAACATTGCTTTCACAATTTGTTCTGCTGGATTAAATGTCTTGGATCTGCACTCAGATGCCTTGTGACCTTGTTTGTTGCATTTGTGACAATTACCTCTGAATCTAGGTTTTTCCCTGCATTCATTTGCTTTATGACCAGGTTGATTGTAGCTATAACATTTTCCATTGAATTCTGCTTTTTCATTGTTCCAACATTTATTTGAAGTATGTCCTATTTTACCACAATGATTACAAGTAGGTTTTTGATTTCTTTTAGTACCTTGCTTAGAGGATTCGCCTTCTTCTTTGTATCCAAGTCCTGCTTTTCCTTTTTGCCTATGAAGATTTCGTTCATACAGCTGATTCAAGTCTTCTTGACTTTTCAGCATTCCTTCATTGATTTGTTTTTCAGCATTTAGGTCATCCATCAATCTTAGATTGATTTCCTTTTCAGATCTTAGTTCTTCTTTTGTGTTTTCTATTTCTGAACTTAGATTTAGAATTTCTTCATTTGTATGAGAGATCTGATCAATTAGGTTTTCTAGCTGAAGGGTTTTGTTTTGGACTTCAATGTTTCTTTCATCTAATTCATCTTTCAACTTGTTTTTCTGTTCCAAGATCTCACAGAATCTTGTAGAGTGTAGTTCTTGTTCTCTTTTCAATTTTCTCACTTCTTCCTACAGAGACCCATTCTTTTCTAGGAGTTCTTTGATAGCATTGTTTGCTTCATCTAAGTTATTTGAGGGAAGAAGATCTTCAATCTTTTCTTCAATGTAATTCTGATCATTCATCTAATTTGCAAGTTCCTTCCTTCTTCTTAGGGATTGCGAAAGATGTTCTTTTGCTTCTTTGAGTTTAGCTATGGCCATTTCCAGATCTAGCTTTTCATTTTCAATCACCTTGTTCAGTTTGAATACCTCCATTGTCCTGGATCTTTGCTCAAGCTAGTTAAGCTTTGTCTTGAGAACCAATGCAGCTCTGATACCAATTGTTGGAAATATTCAGGAATTAACCAAGTTACTGAGAGGGGAGGGGTGAATCAGTAACTCCAAATTTTCTTCTAATTTTAACATGTATTTTACTTTTAACCTTTGCATACAGAAAGCATGAAACTTAAAAGCATTCACAATAATGACACATGGATTTGGCTACCCAGAAACCTTCCAAAAGAAAGTAAAACTGGGGTGGGGATGAAACCCACAAAGCTTTAATACTGCAGAATAAAGTTGGCCGGTTAAGGCTTACAATTTGATCACTTCTGATGATCTGCCCTGTTAGGAGCAATAAGGATTGCTAAATCCACCCTGTTAAAGGATTTACAAACATACAGTGAAGTATGCACTCGGTAAAGAGATTTATACAAAGACTGTTAAGACTACCCGGTTAAAGGATTTAGTACTGATTCACCTGTTAGAATGAAACAGTAGATCTCTGCTTTGCAACTGGATTGCTGAATGAGATTCGCTGATGTACTGATCACCTTCTGTGATGAATTTGTCTTTGCTGTATCTTATACTTCTGAAGCCTTCTGCAATTTGCTTATTTCTGCCTTTCTTACTCTTTTATATATTCTATATCATATATTTCATTATTTGTGCATGTTTCTTTTATTTCTACATCATTGTTTATATACAGGTCTCAAACAATTAATTACAATTACAATTGCACAGTCGGCTTGACAAATAAACATAAGTGCTACTAAGTCGGCCCAAATATGGTTACTCGGTTCCTTCACACTGACTTGGTGACTTTCTGATACTCGGCGTCCACTGCATTACTCGGCATCGTCATGCACTCAGTAGAAGTGAAGGCACGGTTCATACTGATCAGTCGGTAGGTATTGAACTCGGTAAGCATTGGTGACTCGGTAGACAAGATGTTACTCGATTTACATTGTCCTGATCGGTTTGTACTAACTGCTCGGTTTGCACTGTCTGCTCGATTTGCACTGTCTGCTCGGTTTGCACTGTCTGCTTGGTTTGCACTGTCTGCTCGGTTTACACTGTCTACTCGGTTTGCACTGTCTGCTCAGTTTGCATTGTCTGCTCGGTTTGCATCCAGAATGCAAATAAGTGTTGTCACTAGTGGCAATTCTGCTTAATGCCAACAAAATTTATGGTGGGAATTATGGGCTAACATGGTAACTATAAAGAAGGCCATAGGTTGTGCTCCATTTGATTTGGTATATGGAATAAGTGCTAGATTGCCTCAAAACAATATATTGCATATGTATAAGTTCATCCAGGCATATGATGAAGATTTGAATGATGAGATGAGAGTAAGAATGGATGAGTTGATCCAGTTGGAAGAGGTAAGGAGAGATGCACATGAAACAAATGAGACATTGCAGAGATAGTGTAAGAATTTATTTGATAGAAGGGCTATTCAAAGAAGTTTTGAAGTTGATGACCTTGTCTTCATGTGGAATGCAAGGTTAGGAGATAAGGGATGGAAAGTTTGATCCAATTTGGTTGGGCCCTTATCTTATTGAAAGAAAATGGGGGACAAATTCTTATGTCCTGAAGGATTTAACAGGTGGTACTTTGGAATTGCCTATTCATGGACAATTCCTAAAGTTTTACTTCTCTTGAAGTATCTTTTCCATGAGTAGTAGTTTAGGTTTTCCCCTGTACAGTCATTTGTTTTTTTCTTTTTGGGTCAAAATTTTGAGTTGGTATGCTCTTCTAGGAGATTCTAGCTTGCTCGTTGTATCTGCAAGAGATACACATCCCTGAGTATGAGCCACTATTAGCACAAGTAAAATTTCCATGGTTTCATCCTATTTTTGTGCCTCTGTAGTCTTTTTTCTCCCATTTCCTAGCTAAACCCTAGGCAAATTTCATAAATCTAGCCGTTATAAGGAAAAAATCCTAATTTACCCTGGCCATGTTCTATTCTCATGTTACTTTTTAGGCCACTTAAAATCTTATCAACCCATGTGCTTAAATAATTTCCCTAATTCTAGTGCCTAGTGAAATATTTTTCCTAAGTCCATCGGCTTTAATATTTCCTAGGTCCCAACATTTTTTTTCTAATGTTTTCGGCTTGTATTTCCAGGGCCTGGTTCTCTGACAACATCTCAATCTAATGGTGGGCACATCTTCACATGAGATTTGTCAAAGGCTTGAGAACAGGTGCCAACCATTGATTCTTCTTTGTGACATATCCTTTCTTTGCAGTGGGTCTAGTGCCATGTTGGCACAGGTGGCATTCTTTAATTGGTCCACGTGACTGTGAGTTGGATGTTCTGTTAGGCGGGCCCAGTATCTCAGTGTGAAGATTTGAGATCTATGGTGGGTGCATGATCTCAAGGAATATTTAGAGCCCTTGAGATTATACGCTAGTCATTTGATCTTCCATGTGTTAAAGGCTAATGAATGTGGGTGTGAAGTGACATGTAAGTACAAATGGCAAGCTTTGATTGGTCCATGAGTGAATGGCTAGATATACTATTAGAGGGACCTGATTTTCCAAACACTCAGAGGGTTCTGACATCTGTAGTCAATCAACAGTTGGCGTAAGTTCTCATGAGATGTATTAGAGCTTTGAGATCTTACGCCAGACATCGATGTTACTTTATTCTCAGGCGACACTATTAAGGTGGGTCCAATTGCTAGGTGGTTTTTATGTGCCACGGTGTGTTGAGTTGTCTACTTTTCAGTCATCTAAATGGTGATGAATTGGATTATGTCAGTGGGGCTAGGTTTTTTGAGTTTCAATAGTTTTGACAATGAAAGAGCATCGATGGTCAGCATATAATCTGAAGGGTTTTTTTTGACACATGCAAAGATGAGATGACCATCAATCTTCTTGTAAGCGAGCCCAGGTTTTGGTCTAAGGTTTTAGCAGTCCTGATAAATTGTTTGGTGGTCTGAAAATTTTTTAAAGGGTTTCGCTCATTTGCAAAGAAAAATAGCAGTGCTCTAAATCACTTGGCATTTCAGCGAAGGAAGGTCGCATAGTCACTAAATTTTTTAGTAGGGACTTAAGTTATTCTGCTAATTAGCGAAAAGGTCTTTAGTCAGTAGTTTGCGGAGTTAAAGGTGGGTTAGTGTTTTCACTTCACGAATAAGAAATTCCTTTATTTCCAGTTTGCTGAGAGTTAACTCAAGGTTTTCTAATGAGTTAAAGTCATAAAGCCCACAAAACATTAGAATCTCATGGTCATGTTGTAAAGTTGATCCAATTTCAAATTGTGACCATCGATATATTACAGGCGCTATAAAGTAACTATTGCAGTTCAAATTCAAATTTTTTAGGGTTTTCTTAGTAACAGAAAGGATTGGTTTTTAATGTTTTAGCAGCTGAATTTGATTTGTTTAGTGGTGCTGATTGTTGCAGTGTGGTCCAGTGAGTATGATGATTGACTACAGGCAATTTTATGTTGTGGGAGGAATGAATAAAGCTATTTGAGACATGTTGCAAGGGGTCAAATCAGATGAATTTGTAGGAATTTCATGATCTTCAATACATTTCTAGAAGATTTACCATAAGTAAAGATCAATTTAGGATCTGATTGCTTAGGATTGCTTGGTTTTCCATCGAATGTTTTAATTACTACTATGTTTGAATTATTTGGTGGGTGGAAACCCTAACCCTTATCCTGGTTATTTGTAGCTTGTTTCATCCTAACCGTTTGGGATTCCAAGGTAACTAGGGGTATATAATGTGGAAATTTTGATTTTTTAGGGGTTCCAGTTTCGAAGTTCAAAAAATAGTCCCAAGTTTCTGGTCCCAAGGTTTTTGTAATAGTTTTTGGTTCAGTGTTTGTTAATGAAAAAAGAAAGTTGTAGGTCTAAGCTATAATTTGCAAGCAGGGTGTCTTGTGATTCATTGTGTACACAGAAGGAATTCATCATACTTAATAAAAATATCTAGTTCTTATCTCTCCTTTGTGTCAAGTCAAGTAAGCTTTGAGTTTTCTAGATCATTACATATTGTTTTTTTATGTATGTATCTTCATTCTTGAGTTCTAATCTAGGATTAGATTAAACTATGCTCTGGATGGGATATGGGTTTGCCCTTGTCTATGTAAGGATGTTTTGTAAGTAGTAGAGATTAGGATAAATGTGTTTATGGCTATGAATTCTTAGGTATTCTCAAGTTTGTGTGTCTTTGTGTCTAAGAACTCCTACCCAATGGATGAGGGACTGGCCTAAATGAGTATTCCTCTTGTTAACATACACTAGTTGAAGTTATTACATTTCAAAAAATTGAAATCATTAAGCTTTTCAAGCTTTAAGTTGTTGGTTGTGTGGTTTTGTCACCTATAGTAATGGAGAGTGAATGAATGTGAGGTTAGCATTTAGTACTTTCTTACTATCAATCTATTGTTGAGACCTAGTCTTTGGTGTGTGAAGTATAGTTTTCACTGGGCTAGGTGCACCCGCCTTGGTTTTGCAGAGCCAGAAGTGAAGAGGGCAGTCTTGTCCCTACAGTTGGTGCAGTTACCCTAAGATCTTTATACATTTTGGATCTAACCAATCCTAAAATCAACCTAAGGGTATATTGGCAGCATAAGAGCATAAGCATCCATTTTGAACACCAACAGGCTTGACACATTTCTAGAAACTGCAGATCACAAATCAATCAACCTAGACCATGATATGGAAACAATGGAATTATTTGTTAGATATGGAACAAGATTGGACATGCAAAAAGGTTTTTTAGAATGAACAATAGGGTTTTTCATCTTAATCTTAACCCCAAAAATCATGCAAGAAGAAATGAAGATGCTAGTAATAGTCAGAAAGGATGTTTTAGTAATTCAAATGAAGTGAACTTTATCAAAAGAATAGATCAAGGAGACATATTCAACATTGAAGGTAATTAGGAAGATAAAGTATTGAAAGGTAAGAATGAATCTTTACCTAACCTATCTCAAAGTT
This sequence comes from Chamaecyparis obtusa, assembly GCA_027943335.1. Lineage (NCBI taxonomy): Eukaryota > Viridiplantae > Streptophyta > Pinopsida > Cupressales > Cupressaceae > Chamaecyparis > Chamaecyparis obtusa. Next base: position 178,967 of record BSBK01008562.1, on the reverse strand, counting down.
CTTAATTTATGTAAATTACAGTAGAATAGGAACTTAGATTTAGTATAGAAGTAGATATATGATGAACTATGTCTTGCATAGTTAATGCAAGGTAGTTTATGATGTTTGAATGCTATGGTTAAGAGCACAAAGAAAAATATTATGTTTTGTGAGATCGCAAGAATTTTTAAGTTTTGCAGGTTAGCAGAGACAACTTTTTGGAAAGAAGCAGAAAAATAATTGAATGCGATGTCAAATCTAAGTGAGATTGAATTAATAAAAGGTTATGATCAATATTATTTGATCACAAAATTGAATTCAAGTGTCAAGGAGATCAAAGAGTAGTGATTGAAAGCATTTTGCAAGGATTGTGAGAAGAATTTTGTGTCGAATCTACGCAAGCCCTAAAATCATGAAATTAAGTTATTTTACTTAACAAATCTTTGAATCACTAAAGGAATTTGAAGAAATCATGGATGTTTCCTTAATACACAATGTCAAAGATAAGAATAGACCTAAATTGAAAAGGGAACCAGTAGAACCCTTGGAAGAAGACCCTAGGTTTACATTATCATCCGTACTAGATGGAGTTTTACATTTAGAGAATGTCAAAAGTTATCTTGGATGCAAACTAGAGATAGTAAATGATAGTGATTTCATAGATGAATATCAGAAGATTTACAATTAGGATATGACACTAAAAAAATGTTTTGAATATTTGGAACATAATGAAATTGTCAAATATGCATTACACTATGAATTTGATAATGAAGAATACACTAAGATTATCTTGAGCAGAATTCATAATGGAAAGTTTTGGCTAGAAGATAGAGTGATAGATATTATAGCTAATTTGATTCATGAAGTCACTAGATTATCTAAAACTAGAGCTATTCCTTTTAATGAGAAAAACATGAGGAAAATAGTCATTGACAACACAAACTCATCATATAATGGTAGAGGAATTGTGATTAGTAAGATCAAACAAGATGATGTGAGATACTTATGCAAGATCCTAACTACTAAGTTTTGTGCAAATTCAAGAGAGGATGACATGGAAAATGGAATGGTACATGCAACCTATCTTATGTGTTTTGGTAGGGTACCAATTGATATTTGTGAGATTCTAAGAATTCAATTGTTTGAGAACTTGGAGAAGATCAAGAAAACTAAGTATACATAGTTTAGGTTCTCATCCCTAATCACATATATGTTCTTTCATCTTTTGAGGAGATTTCCTTACACCATAGGAAATGACTAGAATGATGGACAAACTATAATGGAAAGGATTAAATTAGTATATAGAAGGAATGTTATTGATAGTGCTAATGAGAGTGTAGTACTTGTTATTAAGACATTTCATAATATTGTGTCTAGCAGATCAAGGATCCCTAAGTCTCTTGTTGAAAAATATAAAGATGATATATGTTTTATGGTGGATAATGACCTTACCTATATTGAAGTAGTTAGGCCATTTTTCTGTCATGACAAAAATCTTTTGAAAATGGCTCACTTCCTTGCAAGTTTTCTTGAAGTGTCCTGTCCTATGTGCTTCATGTTGTCACCTTGCTCCAGTCCAAAACACACGTGCTAAATTGCAAAATCCAAAAAGTTATTCGAGTTTCAAGGTCTGCAGGAAATATTTTTAGAATCTATCACAGAGTCAAAAACCCACAATGTTTTTGAAAATCCATGATGTTTTCGACCTTTTTGGCCTGCATGAAAAACCCTTGATGTTTTCACATCCTTGTTTACCTTTGTGTCAATGTTGAAAACTCTGTGTGTTTTCGATCCTTCATCGAAAACCTTGGATGTTTTCGACCTCACATTTATCCCTTTTGTTGGCACTCCTTGTTTGTTGGCATTTTCTAACTGCTCAAGTCTGATTGGATGGTGGGCTAGGGTCTTCAAAGGTTTTAATGTGATAGGTTGTTGCATGGCCGCATGTCAGACTTTTCTGACATGCAATCATGTGACCGCTTGCCACCTATCCGTATGGGTCCCGATTCTTCGCAGTTGCTTGGTGCAGTTAATGTTCAGATAGGATCTATGGCTGTCACTTGTTTGCATTTAAAAGTTGTGCGAGGTTTATTTCTCATGATTTTGCAACAACTATCTGACCCTCTAAAAGGTAAAGCTTCTTCCGGTTGGTCTGAGGTAGTGATGTGGTAGCCTGGGGTTGGCTATCACATGATCGCATAGCCCAATTTTTTTCTATGTGATCATGCGACCGGTTGACATGTGTCCCTGGGGTTTGATAGTAGGTAATGGGGTATCTTTCAGATGTTGAGGTGGTAGTGTTCTATTGGATGCAGCGTAGAGATGTGGTAGTCTTATGGCCTTGTTGCATGATCGAAAGGGCCATTTCCATGGAATGCGATCATGCGACAAACCCCTTGGTGTTGAATTCATGTGGTGGCACTTATGATGGTGGTTAAGGTTCATGGGTTGTCGCATGTTCACGTAGCCCATCTCTGGGTTATGCGATCATGTGACAGGGTGCCACATGTGTTGGGGCCCGTTTGTAGTTGTTTGGTGGTCCTGTTGGTAGGTGGTGTTGTGGCAATCTCTAGTTGGTCTGAGCTGGTAGGATGATAGGTTTGAACGTGGCCCAAGTTAGGGTATCTTAGTAGTGGGAGGATTATGTGATCAACGGTTGTCGTGTGATTGCATGGAATCTTGCTGGTCCATGTGATCATGTGACCAACCATTGATTTCTCCCTATTGATGTCAGATTTTTAAGCCCGCAAGATGGAGAGGATCTATGGTGAGGACTTAATGTTGGTCTTAGTTTTATTTGTGGATTGCCGATGCGCTGTTAGATTCTCAGTGGTGACATGACAACTGACAGGGTGCATGTTAGTGGCTTGTCACATGTTCACATGAGCCAGCTTTCTGGCATGCAAACATGCGACAAACCCTTTTGTGGTAGTGGAAGCGTTAGTGGTTATGAAGAAGATAATGGGAAGTGGCATGTCACATGTTCGCATTGCCCATTTTTAGGCTATGCGATCATGTGAAAATTTTTTGGCATCGCTGTTGCGGAGTTAACCCGAGGTGTTTGGATGGTTAAAAACACAAGCCCATGAAATGCATGGTGACAGTTTGCTTTCATTTTTTAATCTCTGAGAATGTTTCATGTGACCAGAAAGGACTGACATTGATGACAGAAAGGGCCAGAGTTGGTAAAATTGATTTTCTCCACCACTCCAGTGTGCTCCAGGGTGTGAGATGATTGTAGAAGAGGAGTGTCTTACCATAGGGGAGTAAATGAAATGTACCAAAAGCAGTTGCAGGGTCACTTTCAGTTTGAATTTTGTAGATTTTTGATTGATCTTCGGTGCCTTTTTAGAGTTTCTCATGATTGAAGATTTGATGTTGATTAAATGCATTAGACTGTTTGAGCTTGCATGTTGCGACTTGATCCCTATCTTGTTTGTGGTAACTCCTTAGTGGGGTTAGGTGTTTTTGAATTTTTGAGTTTGAAATGATCATTGTTCTTGCATTGTAACCCTAGTATAAAGGGATTTTTTTGATCATTTTTTGAGTTATTGGGAGTTAGGTATTCAAACTTTTGGGTTATGAGTCCTCTTCTCAGTCTGATTTGTAATGACTTGTCTGGATTCTTTTTAACAATTTGAAAGAAAGTTATAGGTCTAAGCTATAGTTTTCAAGTAGGGTTCATTTGGATGGATTGTATGCACTTGAGGATTCTTCACGCTTAATGTAGGAACTTTATTCTTGTCTCTCCTTTGTGTCAACATAGATAAATTTTGAACTTTCTAGTTCATTGCATAACTAGTTTATGTATATGCCTTCATTCTTGAGTTCTAATCTAGGATTAGATGAAATGATGCTCTAGATGGGACATAGATTTATCTTTTGTCTATGTAAAGATACTTTGTAAGTAGTAAAGGAGATTGTAAATGTGTTTATGGCTTTGAATCTTAGATATATTTTGGTGTGTGTGTGTAGTCTATCTAAGAAACCTTGCCTAATGGATGAGGCACTGGCCTAGATAAGTATTTCTTTGCTAACATATCTTGATTGAGGTTGTTATGATTCAAACACATGAAATTAAGAACCATTCCCTAAGTTTTCAGTATTTGGTTGTGTGGTTCTACCCATAGTAATGGAGAGTCAATGAGTGTGTGGTTAACACTTAGTACTTTCTTACTATCCTATTATCTATTATTTAAACCTAGTTCTTGGTGTATGAAGTATATTTTATACTAGGTTAGGTGCACCCGCCTTGGTTTTGTAGAGCCAAAAGTAGAAGAGGGCATATTAAGTCCCTATAGTTGGTCCAGTTACCCTAAGACCTCATAACATTTTGGAGTTAACCATTCCTAAAATCCATCTGAGTGTATATTGGTAGCCTAAAGAGCATAAGCATCATTTTGGACACCAACAAGATGGTGACTCTACTGGGGAAGTGTTATACATGTTCATCCTAACCAGTAGGTCATCATTGGAAGAAATAGGGTTGTTCTTGTCCCTTGTCTCTCTAACTCATTTTAGTATTTCTAGAGTGAAGAAATTATATTATGATATTCCCAATACACTTCGGTGGTGACTCAAACATTTTTGAAGTAGTGCTGGTCAGTATTTATTTTGCAAGATGAGTTATAAAGGTACTAGGTCTTAGAGAAAGGAGCATCCTGAAGATATAATGGAAGAAGGCATTCTAGGCACTTCTAGGCCTAGTTAGACAAGGGGAGGAAAGAAGAGAAGAGGTGTTTCTCATACTTGGATAAACAAGAAAGATACCAGACAAGAAACCCAAGCTAGGCCTAGTCAAGAAGAAAATAATTCAGAATATGAAGAGGCTGTTGACTTGGGATTGAACTAGTATGAGGAAGAGTTTCAAGTGGGAAATGTTGAGTCAGAGACCACACTCCCTGAATCATAAGAGATCTTTGAGGAGGTCTATGAACTAGAAAGAATATTTCAAGAACAGCTTGCCATTAGGCAGCAAAGAGAAAAGGACAAAGAAGATAAAGTAAGACAAGCCATGATAATCGCTGATCGGCTAAAAAGGAAGTTACTAGATTTGGAGGCAATTAATTTTGTCCCAGAGCCTGAAAGAGTAAACGAATAGCCTATTGCTCAAAAAATATGTGAAGAAACTAGACCAAGAGATAAAGGCAAATAGAAGGCTGTTGGGATTCAAATCATTGAACAAGTTATTATGGATAGGACATCAGATCCTGGACTAAGATTAGATTCAGATTTGGAGATAACTAGAAGGAAGAAAGAAATATTGGATAAAGAACTAGAGAAAGTAGAGTTGGAGGCTTCTGCTATAGAAATTAGAAAGAAGATATATTTTCTCAAGCATGCTTCAGGACCTTCAAATGTTGTTGCTTCATTTTTAGGACAAGGTGGAACTCATGGTAACAATGCAGCTCAAGCAAATGGTGTGCTGGGTGCCGCTAGAGTTCTTGATGGTTCAAACACAAGGACATCTACATCTCAAGGAATGGATCCACTGCATGGAGCTCCTATTCATGAAAGGTACAAACAACTTGTCTTCTTTGGTATTCCTGGTTATCCTAATGTAATCCCTGATGAAATTAGAAAGAAGCTTCCTAAATTTACTGGAAATAATGTCATCACATGTGAAGAACATCTAAAAAATTTCATAGATGTAATATATGATTATAATATAGAACCTGATGATGTTATAATGAAGCTATTTGTACAATCCCTGATTGAAGATGCTAGGGATTGGTTTAGAGGATTACCCCATGCTAGTATAGGATCATGGAATGAATTTAAAAACTATTTCAAGGAACACTATGGTGATAAGACTAATGAGGGTTTTATCCTAAATGAATTCAATAACATACAGAAGAATCAGAATGAAGAGGTCCTGGAATTTAATATAAGATTCCAAAAGGTTGTGCATAGGCTCTTGTAGGTTATCGAACTAGATGACAGGGTGTGTCTTGTGACATACTTGAAACCCTTTGATGCAAAAATGGGATACCTCTTGAGGGAAAAGAACCCTAGAAATCTTGGGGAAGCTTACAAATTGGCCATCAACATACAGAGCACTAGAAGAATATCAGGCAAGATAGGAAGAAGAGATGATTGCAGGCCTCAAATGTAGAGTAAGAAAGAAATGGGAAGGTCTACTGACTCTAAACCCAAAGATGATGACAATCTAAAACAAATTTTAAAGGCTTTGGAAGGTTTAAAGCTTGGTGAAAAGGGAAACAATAGAACTATGATTATGGAGAGGTCAGCTCCAAACAATTTTAGCAGACAACCAAGAATGCAAAATTACCTTTACAACACTCAGTGGAAAGATGGCAAACCCATTTTTCCAACCAAGCAAGAAAGGCCTGATGGAAGGATCCATGATCCCTTGCATAGAAATTCAGTAAATATGATTGAAGATATCCCATGGTGTGTTGCTTGTCAGTCTCCTTATGACCCTGAGCATTGTGTCATTGCTTTAAACTTACAAGAGAATCAACAATAAGAGGAGAAATATGAAAAGAGTGGTTGTGGAATGACATCTACACATGTAGAGGATGAGAATGATTTTGATGAAGAAGATGAAGAGTTTGATGATATTGGATGTGGTATTGTGAGGGATGAGGAGAAAGTTTCTTTAAGAAGACCACTAGATGAATAAATTTCTTAGATCACTACAGACATGGTTACTCAAGCTAGAAGCAATTATAACTTGAGGAATAGGACAATTAGAAATGCAACTGGTAAGCCAAGGAGTATGTTTATCAAGGAAACAGAAAATGGTACACAACATGGAGAAAAGGGCAAGGGTGCCGATGATACTAACCAAGTGAAGGTAAAAAGGAAAGTTGTACCTATTGCAGCACCTAAGAATAAAGCAAAGATAGCAGACGTAGTTGTTCCCATTCCTCAGAAGGGAGAGGAATCTCTTCTCAAAGACAAATCTGGTTTCACAAAGGATAAAGTTGTCACCGTCTTTGAAGAAGACATGAACAACTAAAAGTATGTTCTAATTGATATGTCCAAATTGATTTCATAGATCACTATCAAGGTTCCACTTTTGGAAATGATGAGAATAGAAGAACATAAGGTCAAGGCCTTGAATTGGGTGAATGGTGTTTCTTCTACAAGAATCCAAGAGGTGAATAGAAATGACAAACATGTGGCTTCCTTGGAAGACACACCTAGTAGTAAGAGTGAAGAAATTGTTTCTAAGATTACTCAAATCTTCTTGGATACAAATATTGTAAATAATGCATCAGGGATAGTTGATCCTTTCTTTTTGTCCCTTGTGATTGGTGGTAAAATATTGAAGAATTCCATGATCGATTCTGGAGCATCAAACACTATCATGCCTGCAGAGATCATGAAATCATTAGGACTAAAGGTTGATACACCTCAAGGGAGATGCCAAGCTATGGACTCGAGAGAAGTGCCAATTATTGGTACCATCAAGGCTTTTCCTTATAAATTAGCTGCATTTTCCAACAAATAGTTGACTATGAGTGTTCTTGTAGTTGACATTCCTCCTCAATATGGAATGTTGTTATCTAGAAAGTGGAGTGCCTCCATGGGAGGAAGTATTCAATGTGACTTGTCCTTTGCCACTTTTGACATTGAAGGAGAGAGTGTGAGGGTGTCAAGGGAAGCCAGGACCCCACATATGATTGAGGAAAATGAAAAGGATAGTATGAATTGTTTTGTTGACACTGACATTGGCTCATTCCAAGTCTAGAGGAATGAGATGTAGGAGAAGGTCAGGCCTATCCTTTTGGCTGATGATGAGAGTAACATGGCAGAGGGTAGTGTCTTGTGGACACTATATTTTGATGGAGAAAGTTCTAGAGAAGGTGCTGGAGTAGGAGTGTTATTGGTGTCCCCAAGTGGTAAGACTTTTAAGTTTTCTTTCACTCTCCTATTTTCTTGCACAAACAATGTTGCAAAATATGAAGCCCTACTGATTGGTTTGAGACAAGCATCAAAACATGGGATCAAACATCTTAGGGTGATTGGTGATTCTAAGTTAATAGTTTCTTAGATTAGATCAAAGTATGCATCTAAGAACCAAAGGTTGAAACAATATAGGAATGCTATATGGGATGAAATTGAATGTTTCAGTGCCTTTGGTATCAATTGGGTGGATAGAAGCCAAAACAGGATGGAAGATTTACTAGAAAACATAGCCTTAAGGCTAGAGGATGTTACCTTTGTAGGGATATCCAAAATTGAGTTTAAGTCCAGGCCTTCTATCCCAGATAATGTTGAAAGTTGGCAAGTATTTTCTGATTATCAGGATATTTTGAGGTTCTTGCAGTGCGAGTCTCACTTTGATGGTTAGGAAATGGATTTCAGCACCTATGTAGACAACAAAGATGGAAAATAAAGTATTCTTGGGAAGGAAGTTTTTCAACTAAAGTCAAATAGGATCCCTAGGGGATTGGTTGCCCTTGAAAGGACATTTGATGATAAGGACAGGGCTTGTGTTACTAGAATTGTTGACAAGAAAAATGATTTGGAGGAAGTGAATCTAGGAACAAGCCAAGAACCAAAAATTATTTACATAGGTAAATGCTTATCTCAAAGAACTAGAAGAAATCTGATTGATCTTCTCAAAAAATTTAGACATGTCTTTGCATGGTCTTATGAAGATTTGAAGGCATATATAGAAGATCTCTTTCAACATGAGATACCATTGAAGGAAGGAACTAAACCATTTAGGCAAAAGTTGAGGCCTATAAATCCTACTTTGGCACCAAAAATGCAAGATGAATTGAAGAAGATGATGGATGCAGGAATCATAAGGTCAGTCAGACATTCCTCTTGGGTGTAAAACTTGGTTCCAGTTAGAAAAAAGAATGGTGACATTAGGCTATGTGTTGATTTTAGAAATCTGAATGTCAATTCTTTGAAAGACAACTATGGTCTCCCTAATATGGAAAACATGCTACAAAGAGTTACTAGATCAGAGTTGATGTCAATGATGGATGGCTTCTCTGGATATAATCAGGTCATGGTCAAGGAGTTAGAACAATTCAAGACTACATTCACCACTCCTTGGGGGACCTATGTGTATGTTAGGATGCCTTTTGGCTTGACAAATTCAGGAGCTACCTTCCAAAGAGCTATGGATGTGGCCTTTGCAGATTTCATAAACAAGTTCCTAGTAGTGTATCAGGATGATCTCATGGCATATTCAGAGAAGGAGGATCAGTATTGTGAGCATCTTGAAAAGATTTTTATTAGAGCTTTGGAATACAGAATTTCTTTGAATCCAAAGAAATGTTCTTTTGGTGTGTTGGAAGGCAAGCTCTTAGGACATATTGTGTCCAAGGATGGAGTGAGAGTTGATCCTGAAAGGGTCATAGCAATAGATATACTTTCACCTCCAAGAAATGTTAAAGGTGTGCAATCTTTCTTTGGACAAGTAAATTTTCTTAGAAGCTTTGTTACTAACTTTGCAAAAATTTGTATTCCCATCTCTAGAATGTTGAAGAAAAATGCAAAAGTAGAATGGAATGAAGAAGCAACTGAGTCTTTCAAGAGTATCAAATAGGCCATCAAGGATGCCCCTATTTTAAGGACCCCTGATTATGGTAAACCCATACAAATTTTCTCCTTTGCTTCTTATCATACAATTGCATCAGTCTTATTACAAAAGAATTTAGAAGGGTATGAACAACCCATATCCTTTTTTAGCAAATCCTTACATGTAGCAGAACTAAAGTATGATATAGTTGAGAAATAGGCTTATGCCCTAGTCAAAGAAGTCAAGGCTTTTAGATGTTATCTTTTAGGAGCTAAGGTGGTTTCTTATTTTCCTAATGCTGCTATCAAGGATATTCTAGTGCAATGGGAGGTCTCAGGTAAGAGATGTAGATGGATCAACAGGATCCAAGAATTCAACATAGACATTCAAATTACAAAACTAATAAGAGGCCTAGGACTTGCAAAATTGATGGCTCAGAGTAATTTTATTGCAAACCATGTGAACATGTTAGAGGAGGAAGAAAGGCCATATGTTTGTGATTTGAACTATTGTGAATTGTACAGGGATGTCATCAATTACTTGCAAAAATTGTTTCTTCCCCCTGACATGAGTGAAAATAAGAAAAGGAATATCAAGCTACAATCTGTGAGATATGCCATTATACATGGTGAGTTATGGTGGAAAAGAAATGAAGGTGTATTGCTAAAATGTGTAGACCAGGAAAGGTCTAAGTCTTTGTTGGAATCAATGCATCAAGGTGTGTGTGGAGGACACTACATGGCAAAGAAAATGGCTCACAAAATCCTTAGGTCTAGATTTTGGTGGCCTACTATCTTTAAGGACACACATCAATTTGTAAGGAAGTATGATGCATGCCAGAGGTTTGCAGGTAAGCTAAAATTTGGTAGAAAATTACCACTCAAATAAGTCTCAGTTCAGGCCCCTTTCCAGTAGTGGGGTATTGATTTCATAGGTGAGATTCAAAACAAGTCTAGTGGTGGGCATTCCTACATATTAGTGGCAACAGACTATTTCACTAAATGGGTTGAAGCTATTCCCACTAGGAGGGCCACTAGTAAAGTTGTTATTGATTTCATGATGCAGAACATTCTCACTAGGTTTGGATGTGCAGAAACAATAGTGGTAGACAATGCAATGTGTTTTAGATCTCAGGAGTTTGATGATTTTTGTAAGAATTATGGGATACACATTTCAATCTCTTCCCCATATCACCCATAGGCAAATGGCCAGGCTGAATCCACTAATAAAAGCTTGATAAAGATAATCAAAAGAGTATTGGATAGGAATAAAAAATCATGGGACTCAAAACTTTGGTGGGTGTTATGGGCTGATAGAGTGACCATCAAGAGGGCCATAGGTTGTGCCCCATTTGATCTAGTCTATGGGATTGGAGCTAGGTTACCTCAGAACAATTTATTACAAATGTATAAATTCAGCCAGGCATATGATGAAGACTTAGATGATGAAATGAGACTAAGGATGGATAAGGGAAGGCATGGTCTAATGTCAAATAAGTTCTTACACTGTGTCAAATAAGGATAAGGATAAGGATTACAGTGTGTCTATTATCCATCCTTAGGATAAGGGAAGGCATGGTAAATTTGATCCTATCTGGTTAGGTCCTTATCTCATTGAAAGTAAATGGGGAGTTGATTCATATATTATGAAAGATCTAACTAGTGGCACTTTGGAATTGCCTGTTCATGGACAATTCCTAAAGTTTTACTTCTCTTGAAGTATCTTTTTCCATGAGCAGTAGTTAGGATTCTTCCCTAGGTCTCTTAGGGTTGTTTTTGGTCTAAACTTTTGAGGTCTAATCTTCTAGTAGATTCTATTTTCTCATTGTATCTACAAGAGATACATGTCCCCAACTAGAGTCACTGTTAGGCCATTTTTCTATCATAGCAAAAATCTTTTGAAAATGGCCCACTTTCTTGCAAATTTTCTTGAAGTGTCCTACCCTGTGTGCTTCATGTTGTCACCTTGCTCTAGTCCAAAACACACATGTTGAATTGAAAAATCCAAAAAGTTATTCAAGTTTCAACGTCTATAGGAAATATTTTTAGAATCTGTCACAGTGTCGAAAACCCACAGTGTTTTTGAAAATCCATGATGTTTTCGACCTTTTTGGCTTGCATGAAAAACCCTCAATGTTTTCACATCCTTGTTTACCTTTGTGTCAATGTTGAAAACTCTATGTGTTTTTTGATCCTTCACCAAAAACCTTGGATGTTTTCAACCTCACATTTATCCCTTTTGTCAGCACTCCTTGTTTGTTGGCATTTTCTAACTGTGCAAGTCCGATTGGATGGTGGGCCTAGGTATTCAAAGGTTTTACTATGATAGGTTGTTGCATGGCCACATATCAGACTTTTCTAACATGCGATCATGTGACCACTTGCCACCTGTCCAAGTGGGTCCTGATTCTTCGCAATTGCTTGGTGCAGTTAATGTTCAGACAGGATCTGTGGTTGTCACTTGTTCACATGGAAAAGTTGCGCGAGGTTTATTTCTCACACTTTTGCAAAAACTGTCTGATCCTCTAAAAGGTAAAGCTTCTTTCAGTTGGTCCAAGGTGGTGATGTGGCAGCTTGGGGTTGGCTATCACATGATCACATAGCCTAGTTTTTGGCTATACGATCATGCGACTGATTGACACGTGTCCCTGGGGCCCAGTAGCAGGTGATGGGGTATCTTTCAAATGCTGAGGTGGTAGTGTTCTATTGGATGCAACATAGAGATGTGGTGGTCTTATGGCCTTATTGCATGATTACAAGGGCCATTTCCATGGCATGTGATCATGCGACAAACCCCTTGGTGTTGACTTCATGCGGTGGCGGTTATGATGGCAGTTAACGTTCACAAGTTGTCACATGTTCGCATAGCTCATCTCTAGGTTATGCAATCATGCAATAGGGTGCCATCACATGTGCTAGGGCCCATTTGTAGTTGTTTGGTGGTCCTGTTGGTAGGTGGTGTTGTGGCAATCTCTGTTTGGTCCAAGCTAGCAGGATGATAGGTTTGAACGTGGGCCCAGGTTATGGTATCTCGGTAGTGGGAGGATTCCATGATCAATGATTGTCATGTGATTGCATGGAATCTTGCTGGTCCATGCAATCATGTGACCGACCATTGATTTTTCCCTGCTGACATTAGATTTTTAAGCCCACGAGATGGAGAGGATCTATGGCAGGGACTTAATGTTGGTCTCAGTTTGATTTGTGGATCGTCGATGCAGTGTTAGATTCTCAGTGGTGACATGACAACTAGCAGGGTGCATGTTAGTGGCTTGTTGCATGTTCACATGAGCCAACTTTCTGGCATGTGAACATGTGACAAACCCTTTTGTGGAAGCCGCAGTGTCGGCGGTTATCAAGAAAGAAATGGGAAGTGGTGTGTCACATGTTCGCATAGCCCATTTTTGGGCTATGTGATCATGCGACAACTGTTTGGCATCACCGTTGTGGAGTTAACCAAAGGTGTTTGGATGGTTAAAAACACAAGCCCGTGAAATGCATGGTGACTATTTGCTTTCATTTTTGAATCTCTGAGAATGTTTCCTACTACCAAGAAGGACTGAAATTGATGACAAAAAGGGCTAGAGTTGGTAAAACTGATTTTCTCCACCGCTCTAGTGTGCTCCAGGGTGTGAGATGATTGCAGAAGAGGATTGTCTTGCCATAGGGGAGTAAATTTAATGTACCAAAAGTAGTTGTAGGGTCACTTTCAGTTTGAATTTTGCATATTTTTGATTTATCTTTGGTGCCTTTTTAGAGTTTCTCATGATTGAAGATTTGATGTTGATTAAATGCATTAGACTGTTTGAGCTTGCAAATGAATGAGGCAATGGATGAGGCACTGGCCTCAATAAGTATTTCTTTGCTGACATATCCTGATTGAGGTTGTTATGATTCAAACACATGAAATTAAGAACCATTCCTTAAGTTTTCAGTATTTGGTTGTGTGGTTCTACCTATAGTAATGGATAGTCAATGAGTGTGTGGTTAACACTTAGTACTTTCTTACTATCCTATTATCTGTTATTCAAACCTAGTTCTTGGTGTATGAAGTATATTTTATACTAGGTTAGGTGCACCCACCTTGGTTTTGTAGGGCCAGAAGTAGAAGAGGGCATATTAAGTCCCTATAGTTGGTCCAGTTACCCTAAGACTTCATAATATTTTGGAGTTAACCATTCCTAAAATCCATCTGAGGGTATATTGGCAGCCTAAAGAGCATAAGCATCATTTTGGACACCAATAGTAGTAGAGCCTAGAACAAAGTTCATAGACCCTCTTGTCTATGAAATATTTGAGTTAGAGACTAAAGAGTATGTTAGCAAACTACTGAAGTGTAATTTGGACACTCAGTGTAACAGGTTTAGAACCTTTGAGGAGAACTTCAACTCCACAAAGATTCTAATTGAAGAGTAGTATAAGAAGAGAGTTGAGAGCACTATTAAGAAAATACTAAAAGATACAAGAATGATAGAGAGAGAGTTTTTGGTAGCAAAGTAGACAGCAGCAATAATCAGAGAGAGTGGATAAAAGGAAGTTTTGTCTATCCCTCCTTTATCATCAATTGTAGTGCAATAGAAAGAACCACAAATAAAGGTGAAAGTGGAAGTACTTGAGAAGGACATAGAAGCAAAGATGTCTACTAGATCCACTTCATCCACACCTAGCAAAAGAGTTAAGGAAAGTGCCACTGGACTAGGAAACAAACATAAAACTCTAGTGCAACTAGTTCCAAGAAAGATTACAGAAGTTAAAGATGATGTCACTACTAAGAAGAAATCTTGGAAACAAAAAGTTGAAAAGCTTAATGAGAAGATTATTGAGAATGGTGACTTTGCAAGAATGAACAAATATTATGATCTTCAAGATTATACTGATAGACTTAATTTGGAGAATGCAGTTGTGAAGCATATGATCTTGACTGACAAGAAGTTTGATACTATTCAAGGACAGATACTATCAGAGAAAAGCTTGTGAGGAAGCTTTGTGAAATAAGAGATGAAACTCATTTCAATCAAATCATGAAATCCCTAAGCACCCATCTGAGAATCAAAAGGAGAAAAATTTAGATTATGGGAGGTAGGTATGAAGAAGTAAATTTTGAGACAGAATAAGCTATTATCAAGGTTATGGCAGAATATGTTGGAGAATCATCAATTTTAGCAGAGAAAGTAGGTGAAAAAGTACAAGAGGACATTCCCTCTTCGGTAGCTATTAATATTGAAGATGAAACAATGAATGTAGAAGGTACAAAAATCACCTTGGATACTGATGAAAATGTATTCAAGAATTTGGAGAACATTGTTGACAATTTGGCCTTTGAAGAATAGGAAGCTACTGATGAAGGATGCTCCCCTTAATACCACAAACACATAACAGAAATAGAGAAACAACAACAATATGCAAGAACAGAAAATTGGCTTCTTATTATCTCCACAAATGTGGAATTACAAACTTTCAGAATTACAATATGCAAAGCCACATGGGCATTCCCTTACAATATTCTGTAGGACAAAGCCTCGAACTATTACCCAGATCTACTACCCAGAACTATTCTTAACTGCCTAAGACAATAATACAGCCTTCCTTATATAGGCAATTTTCACCGCCCGAGAAGGTTCCAGAAATTTAGCCCTAAGGCCGACCAAACTTAGAATTATTTTTATTTTACATTTCATTACATCATAGTCGGCTCAAAATAAATTTTGAAACCCGAACAAAAATTTTGAAGAAAAATCATTTTCCGCCATTTCAGGTGACCCAACTTCCGAAGACAATAAGTCATCACCAGTTGACCCGATTAACTATTGTAACCCCATTTCGGAAAGGGCACGAGGAGCTCTACAATGCTTAAATTAAGCAAGCTTCATTCAGCCCAAAATTCGACCTCATCCGGGGCCTCTAAAGCCTTCAAAACTGAGTTCGAAGTTTTTGTACCCTGCTGCCAATATCGAAAATCTTCAATATCTTCCAATATACACTTGATCTGGCAATGAAACTTTACTGGCAGACTTATATGACCAAAATGAACCTCCAAGAAAGAAATCAGATCATTCTGAGCACATACGAAAATTACCAAAAATAGTAACTTTCCTTAAATAGCAGCTCTGCACAAAAAAAGCCCTTATTGAATACAAAAATAGAAATATTTTTGGGTGATGCAAGATTGCTCTTACACCCAGGATGCTCCTGTATCAGACACCCGGGGTAATTTGAGAAGTGACCCTGTCGCGACTCAGGTGTGTAGAGGAAAACCAAGACGGCTAATCTCCTCCTTTGTCAGCCATGATGAATCTTCAACAGGTCGTCCTTTCCACTTGACCAGATATTCTTCATATATCCTGTTCCTTGTGCTTCTACCAACATGACTGTCCAGTATATCTTCGATCTCCTTAGTGTCTAAACTAGTTGCTGGAATACTCCACTGTGCTGCTGTGATCTCATCTTCAACACCTCCTTCATGATACTCTGTCAGATCTGAAATGTTAAACACTGGTGAAATATTTAGCTCAGTAGGTAATTCTACCTCATATGCGTTTCCTAAATCATGTTTCTTCAGTATCCTACCTGGTCCAAACTTCTTCATTTTCAGCTTGTTATATGTACCAACTGGAAACTGCTCCTTCCGCAAATGAACCATGACTTCATCACCAACTTGAAATTCCTTATACCTCCTTTTCTCATCTGCCTTAGCCTTATACTGTGCGTTCATCTTGGTAATATGCTTCCTCACCTCCTCATGGATGTTCTTCAAGTGTTCTGCAAAATCCTCAGCTTCAGCACTACTTATTTCTCCTTTATCTATCTTCCTCAATTCAGATGCATTTCTTGGACTACTTCCATATACGATCTAGAATGGTGATTTACCAGTGCTTCTGTTGACAGAATTATTGTATGCAAATTCCGCCTGTGGTAAAATCAAATCCCATCCTGCTGGCTTATCTCCAACCAAACATCTCAGCAAATTTCCCAAACTTCTATTCACCACCTCTGTCTGTCCATCAGTCTGTGGATGATGTGATGAACTAAACTTCAAATCTGTCTTCAACTTCTTCCACAATGTACGCCAGAAATATCCAACAAACTTAGTGTCCCGATCTGAAACTATGGTCTTTGGCAAACCATGAAGTCTCACTACTTCTCTGAAAAACAATTCTGCTACATGAACAGCATCATTAGTCTTCTTGCAGGGAATGAAATGTGCCATCTTTGAAAATCTGTCAACTACCACAAAAATTGAATCGTGTCCCCGCTGTGTCCTCGGTAAACCAAGAACAAAGTCCATACTGATATCCTCCCAAGGCTTCTCTGGTACAGGTAATGGCTGATACAACCCTATATTCTGCTTCACTCCTTTCGCCATCTGACATACTCTGCAACTCCGTACAAACTTCTTCACATCTTGCTGCAACTGCGGCCAATAATAATTCTCACTAACCAAACCAAGGGTTTTATCGCGACCAAAATGTCCAGCCAATCCTCCGCTATGCTTCTCCTTGATGAGATTCTCCCTCATAGAACTTGGTGGAATGCACAACTGACTTCCTCTGAATAGCATATCATCCTGGATGATGAAATCCAACCATTTCGTCCTGTCTAGAGTAACAGGTTCTGTACAAGCTTTCCAAGCTTCACCAAAATCAGGATCCTCTGGATACAAATTCTTGAGTTCCTTGAACCCAACCACTTCAATCTGCATTTCTGTCAGCAATAGTTGCCTTCTGCTAAGAGCATCTGCAACCCTATTAGACTTTCCACTCCTGTGTTTCAAAACAAATGTATAACTCTGCAAAAACTCAACCCATTTCAAATGCCTCTGATTCAACTTTCCTTGACTATTCAAATATTGAAAAGCTTGATGATCAGTATACAAAACAAACTCCTTAGGAAGTAGATAATGTCTCCACTTCTTTAATGCCTGAACTATAGCATAAAATTCCTGATCATAAATAGAATATTTTCTCTTGGCATCATTTAATTTCTCACTGAAATAAGCAACAGGTTTACCTTCTTGGCTCATAACAGCTCCTATTGCAGTACCACTAGCATCACAATCTACTTGAAACACCTTATTAAAATCTGGAAGTGCTAAAACAGGTTGTTCTGTAACTTTTTGTTTCAACAATTGAAAACTCTTTTCTGCCCCATTAGTCCACTTAAACTCTTTTCTATCCCCTCTCATTGTTTCAGTCAAGGGTCCACAAATACTGCTAAAATTTCTAATAAAATTTCTGTAAAAGCTAGCTACACCATGAAAAGATCTTACCTCAGTAGCATTCTTTGGAGTAGGCCATTCAAGGATAGCCTGTACCTTTTCTGGGTCTATTTTCAGACCTTCTGCTGAAACTACAAATCCCAAATACACTAACTCTTTCTTCACAAAACTGCACTTCTTCAAATTAATCAACAATTTCTCTTCTCTCAACTTCTCAAATACCATACGAATATGCATCATATGCTCATCCAATGTCTTACTAAAGATCAAAATATCATCTAGGTAAACAATGACAAACTTACCCATAAATTCTTTCAGAACCTCGTTCATGAGCCGCATGAAAGTGCTCGGTGCATTGGTTAGCACAAAAGGCATGATTAACCACTCATACAGTCCTTCCTTTGTCTTGAAGGCAGTCTTCCATTCATCTCCTTCTCAGATCCGAATCTGATGATATCCACTCTTCAGATCTATTTTTGAGAAATACACGGCTCCACTCAAACTGTCCATAATATCATCCATTCATGGCAATGGAAACCTGTACTTGATTGTGATCTTGTTTATTGCCCTAGAATCTGTACACATCCTCCATTCTCCATTCTTCTTTGGTGCTAATACCATTGGTACAGCACAGGGACTCAGACTCTCACGGATCAATCCTTTCTGTAACAGTTCATGTACTTGTCTGTTCAACTCCTCACTTTCTGCAGGTGTCATTCTGTGTGCTGCCTTATTCAGAAAACTCACTTCTGGGATCAAGTCCATCTGATGACTGATCTTCCTGACTGGTGGTAATCCATCAGGCACGTTATCGGATACAATATCTTGAAACACATTCAACAAATCTGCAACTTCTACAAGAACATCTTCTACTTTCTCTTTACCAGCTTTTGGAATTAAAGCAAAACATACATGCTCATGCCTCATACCATCTAGGAATTTCCTTCCATCAACAAATGTTATTCTTGCATTACCACATACCTTTTCTTCGGTCTCCTTCAATGGTTTTAGCTTATGTCGCACTCCATCCTTTGTCAAGGAATAGGTATTCGCACGACCATCATGTACAACACATCTGTCAAACTGCCATGGTCTACCCAACAACATATGACATGCATCCATAGATATGATATCACACAATACCTCATCTTGGTATCCGCCAATCTTGAACTTTACTAGGCATTGTTCATTGACCATGACCTTGTGGTCATCCTGTACCCAGGCAATCCGATATGGATGTGGGTGTTTCTGTCTCTTGAGCTTCAACTTTGTCACCATCTCTTCTGACACCAAATTATTAGTGCTTCTACTATCAATGATCACATCACAACATTTACCTTCACACTTGCACCTGGTGCGAAACAGGCTCCTCCTTTGCTCAGGTTCATTCTCACCACTCAACAGGACTCTTCTGTTAATCAACGTTTCTCCTCTTTTAGCATCTTCAGAATTTGATGATCTGGCATCTTCATCTACATGTGCAACTCTAGCCTGGCCTTCATTTCTCCTTTCTATTCTGCCTTGGCGCTGAGGACATTCAAATGCCCTATGACCTTCTTCTCCACAGTGAAAACATGTTCCACGGAAGCCTCCTCTACCAGATCCTTGTCCTCTTCCTCTTCCTCTTTGATCTCTATTATTCTGATCTTGGAAGCGATTGGAATTATTTTCGCGCTGATTCTGATTGCTACTAGCCTCATCCTTCTTTTTCGGATCTTCATTTCGGCCACCATATGACCGTCCACCAGATCGTCCACCGCGACCTCTTCCGTTTTGTCTGCTCTCGAACTTCTTGTTCAGCTTTTCCTCTACTTTTAGGGAAAATTGGTAGGCCTCCTCAATACTGTTCATTCGAACCAGATTCAGCTCCTCCTGAATGCTTGGCCTTCACCCATTAAGGTATCGGGCAACTTTCTCCTTATCAGCTTCTGCATGGCCGGTTCTGATGAGAAGTCGATAGAACTCCTCTGTATACTCCTGAACAGATCTTCCTCCTTGCTTCAAACTTTGCATTATCTTTAGTAGGTAAAGCTCATAATCAACAGGAATGAATTGTCGCTTCAATTTATCCACCATCCGATCCCATCTCGTGATTTTCTCCTTTCCCCTTCTATTTCGCTCCAACTGAATCTCTTGCCACCATATCTTCGCATGACCTTTCAGTCTGGCCTTTGCAAATTTGACCCTATCAGGATCCTCAACATCTTCATACTCAAAATATTCTTCACATTCATTGATCCAGTCGATCAATTCCTCTGGGTTAAGATTTCTAGAAAATGTAGGAACCTCAATCTTAAGTCTTTTCCCAATCTTAAAAATGGCCCGAAAAAGTCTTTCTTCCTCCTCGTTCACAATTTCGACTTCTCCTTCTTGATATTCTTCTTCGGCTTCATCCTCGCTTTCGTCTCTAACATTAAGATTCATTCCTCTGCGAATCTCTTCTTGCAATGCTCGCACTTGTCTCTGCAGCTCTCTAACCTCAGGTGTCACAGCACCAACTCTTCCGCCACGTTCTCGTCGTGGAGGCATTTTCGCGATGCGCGCTGAAACCCCAGCCACGGTCCTGGTGCAAAGTGCCTCACAGTCGGCGATCTGTTTACACACTCAAGAACTCCTGCTTTGATACCACTTGATGAAGGATGCTCCCCTTAATACCACAAACACATAACAGAAATAGAGAAACAACAACAATATGCAAGAACAGAAAATTGGCTTCTTATTATCTCCACAAATGTGGAATTACAAACTTTCAGAATTACAATATGCAAAGCCACATGGGCATTCCCTTACAATATTCTGTAGGACAAAGCCTCGAACTATTACCCAGATCTACTACCCAGAACTATTCTGAACTGCCTAAGACAATAATACAGCCTTCCTTATATAGGCAATTTTCACCGCTCGAGAAGGTTCCAGAAATTTAGCCCTAAGGCCGACCAAACTTAGAATTATTTTTATTTTACATTTCATTACATCATAGTTGGCTCAAAATAAATTTTGAAACCCGAACAGAAATTTTGAAGAAAAATCATTTTCCGCCATTTCAGGTGACCCAACTTCCAAAGACCATAAGTCATCACCAGTTGACCCGATTGACTATTGTAACCCCATTTCGGAAAGGGCGCGAGGAGCTCTACAACGCTTAAATTAAGCAAGCTTCATTCAGCCCAAAATTCGACCTCATCCGGGGCCTCTAAAGCCTTCAAAACTGAGTTCGAAGTTTCTGTACCCTGCTGCCAATACCGAAAATCTTCAATATCTTCCAATATACACTTGATCTGGCAATGAAACTTTACTGGCAGACTTATATGACCAAAATGAACCTCCAAGAAAGAAATCAGATCATTCTGAGCACATATGAAAATTACCAAAAATAGTAACTTTCCTTAAATAGCAGCTCTGCACAAAAAAAAGCTCTTATTGAATACAAAAATAGAAATATTTTTGGGTGATGCAAGATTGCTCTTACACCCAGGATGCTCCTGCATCAGACACCTGGGGTAATTTGAGAAGTGACCCTGTCGCGACTCAGGTGTGTAGAGGAAAACGAAGACGGCTAATCTCCTCCTTTGTCAGCCATGATGAATCTTCAACAGGTCGTCCTTTCCACTTGACCAGATATTCTTCATATATCCTGTTCCTTGTGCTTCTACCAACATGACTTTCCAGTATATCTTCGATCTCATTAGTGTCTAAACTAGTTGCTGGAATACTCCACTGTGCTGCTGTGATCTCATCTTCAACACCTCCTTCATGATACTCTGTCAGATCTGAAATGTTAAACACTGGTGAAATATTTAGCTCAGTAGGTAATTCTACCTCATATGCGTTTCCTGAATCATGTTTCTTCAGTATCCTACCTGGTCCAAACTTCTTCATTTTCAGCTTGTTATATGTACCAACTGGAAACTGCTCCTTCCACAAATGAACCATGACTTCATCACCAACTTGAAATTCCTTATACCTCCTTTTCTCATCTGCCTTAGCCTTATACTGTGTGTTCATCTTGGTAATATGCTTCCTCACCTCCTCATGGATGTTCTTCAAGTGTTCTGCAAAATCCTCAGCTTCAGCACTACTTATTTCTCCTTTATCTATCTTCCTCAATTCAGATGCATTTCTTGGACTACTTCCATATACGATCTGGAATGGTGATTTACCAGTGCTTCTGTTGACAGAATTATTGTATGCAAATTCCGCCTGTGGTAAAATCAAATCCCATCCTGCTGGCTTATCTCCAACCAAACATCTCAGCAAATTTTTCAAACTTCTATTCACCACCTCTGTCTGTCCATCAGTCTGTGGATGATGTGATGAACTAAACTTCAAATCTGTCTTCAACTTCTTCCACAATGTACGCCAGAAATATCCAACAAACTTAGTGTCCCGATCTGAAACTATGGTCTTTGGCAAACCATGAAGTCTCACTACTTCTTTGAAAAACAATTCTGCTACATGAACAGCATCATTAGTCTTCTTGCAGGGAATGAAATGTGCCATCTTTGAAAATCTGTCAACTACCACAAAAATTGAATCGTGTCCCCGCTGTGTCCTCGGTAAACCAAGAACAAAGTCTATACTGATATCCTCCCAAGGCTTCTCTGGTACAGGTAATGGCTGATACAACCCTATATTCTGCTTCACTCCTTTCGCCATCTGACATACTCTGCAACTCCGTACAAACTTCTTCACATCTTGCTGCAACTGCGACCAATAATAATTCTCACTAACCAAACCAAGGGTTTTATCGCGACCAAAATGTCCAGCCAATCCTCCGCTATGCTTCTCCTTGATGAGATTCTCCCTCATAGAACTTGGTGGAATGCACAACTGACTTCCTCTGAATAGCATATCATCCTGGATGATGAAATCCAACCATTTCGTCCTGTCTAGAGTAACAGGTTCTGTACAAGCTTTCCAAGCTTCACCAAAATCAGGATCCTCTGGATACAAATTCTTGAGTTCCTTGAACCCAACCACTTCAATCTGCATTTCTGTCAGCAATAGTTGCCTTCTGCTAAGAGCATCTGCAACCCTATTAGACTTTCCACTCCTGTGTTTCAAAACAAATGTATAACTCTGCAAAAACTCAACCCATTTCAAATGCCTCTGATTCAACTTTCCTTGACTATTCAAATATTGCAAAACTTGATGATCAGTATACAAAACAAACTCCTTAGGAAGTAGATAATGTCTCCACTTCTTTAATGCCTGAACTATAGCATAAAATTCCTGATCATACATAGAATATTTTCTCTTGGCATCATTTAATTTCTCACTGAAATAAGCAACAGGTTTACCTTCTTGGCTCATAACAGCTCCTATTGCAGTACCACTAGCATCACAATCTACTTGAAACACCTTATTAAAATCTGGAAGTGCTAAAACAGGTTGTTCTGTAACTTTTTGTTTCAACAATTGAAAACTCTTTTCTGCCCCATTAGTCCACTTAAACTCTTTTCTATCCCCTCTCATTGTTTCAGTCAAGGGTCCACAAATACTGCTAAAATTTCTGATAAACTTTCTGTAAAAGCTAGCTAGACCATGAAAAGATCTTACCTCAGTAGCATTCCTTGGAGTAGGCCATTCAATGATAGCTTGTACCTTCTCTGGGTCCATTTTCAGACCTTCTGCTGAAACTACAAATCCCAAATACACTAACTCTTTCTTCACAAAACTGCACTTCTTCAAATTAATCAACAATTTCTCTTCTCTCAACTTCTCAAATACCATACGAATATGCATCATATGCTCATCCAATGTCTTACTAAAGATCAAAATATCATCTAGGTAAACAATGACAAACTTACCCATAAATTCTTTCAGAACCTCGTTCATGAGCCGCATGAAAGTGCTCGGTGCATTGGTTAGCCCAAAAGGCATGACTAACCACTCATACAGTCCTTCCTTTGTCTTGAAGGCAGTCTTCCATTCATCTCCTTCTCAGATCCGAATCTGATGATATCCACTCTTCAGATCTATTTTTGAGAAATACACGGCTCCACTCAAACAGTCCATAATATCATCCATTCGTGGCAATGGAAACCTGTACTTGATTGTGATCTTGTTTATTGCCCTAGAATCTGTACACATTCTCCATTCTCCATTCTTCTTTGGTGCTAATACCACTGGTACAGCACAGGGACTCAGACTCTCACGGATCAATCCTTTCTGTAACAGTTCATGTACTTGTCTGTTCAACTCCTCACTTTCTGCAGGTGTCATTCTGTGTGCTGCCTTATTCGGCAAACTCGCTCCTGGGATCAAGTCCATCTAATGACTGATCTTCCTGACTGGTGGTAATCCATCAGGCACGTTATCGGATACAATATCTTGAATCTCATTCAACAAATCTACAACTTCTACAGGAACATCTTCTACTTTCTCTTTACCAGCTTTTGGAATTAAAGCAAAACATACATGCTCATGCCTCATACCATCTAGGAATTTCCTTCCATCAACAAATGTTATTCTTGCATTACCACATATCTTTTCTTCAGTCTCCTTCAATGGTTTTAGTTTATGTCGCACTCCATCCTTTGTCAAGGAATAGGTATTCGCACGACCATCATGTACAACACATCTGTCAAACTGCCATGGTCTACCCAAAAACATATGACATGCATCCATAGATATGATATCACACAATACCTCATCTTGGTATCCGCCAATCTTGAACTTTACTAGGCATTGTTCATTGACCATGACCTTGTGGTCATCCTGTACCTAGGCAATCTGATATGGATGTGGGTGTTTCTGTCTCTTGAGCTTCAACTTTGTCACCATCTATTCTGACACCAAATTATCAGTGCTTCCACTATCAATGATCACATCACAACATTTACCTTCACACTTGCACCTGGTGCGAAACAGGCTCCTCCTTTTCTCAGGTTCATTCTCACCACTCAACAGGACTCTTCTGTTAATCAACGTTTCTCCTCTTTCAGCATCTTCAGAATTTGATGATCTGGCATCTTCATCTACATGCGCAACTCTGGCCTAGCCTTCATTTCTCCTGTCTATTCTGCCTTGGCGCTGAGGACATTCAAATGCCCTATGACCTTCTTCTCCACAGTGAAAACATGTTCCACGGAAGCCTCCTCTACCAGATCCTTGTCCTCTTCCTCTTCCTCTTTGATCTCTATTATTCTGATCTTGGAAGCGATTGGAATTATTTTCGCGCTGATTCTGATTGCTACTAGCCTCATCCTTCTTTTTCGGATTTTTATTTCGGCCACCATATGACCGTCCACCAGATCGTCCACCGCGACCTCTTCTATTTTGTCTGCTCTCGAACTTCTTGTTCAGCTTTTCCTCTACTTTTTGGGCAAATTGGTAGGCCTCCTCAATACTGTTCATTCAAACCAGATTCAGCTCCTCCTGAATTCTTGGCCTTAACCCATTAAGGTATCGGGCAACTTTCTCCTTATCAGCTTCTGCATGGCCGGTTCTGATGAGAAGTCGATAGAACTCTTCTGTATACTCCTGAACAGATCTTCCTGCTTGCTTCAAACTCTGCATTTTCTTTAGTAGGTAAAGCTCATAATCAACAGGAATGAATTGTCGCTTCAATTTATCCACCATCCGATCCCATCTCGTGATTTTCTCCTTTCCCCTTGTATTTCACTCCAACTGAATCTCTTGCCACCATATCTTCGCATGACCTTTCAGTCTGGCCTTTGCAAATTTGACCCTATCAAGATCCTCAACATCTTCATACTCAAAATATTCTTCACATTCATTGATCCAGTCGATCAATTCCTCTGGGTTAAGATTTCCAGAAAATGTAGGAACCTCAATTTTAGGTCTTTTCCCAATCTTAGAAATGGCCCGAAAAAGTCTTTCTTCCTCCTGGTTCACAATTTCGACTTCTCCTTCTTGATATTCTTCTTCGGCTTCATCCTCGCTTTCGTCTCTAACATTAAGATTCATTCCTCTGCGAATCTCTTCTTGCAATGCTCGCACTTGTCTCTGCAGCTCTCTAACCTCAGGTGTCACAGCACCAACTCTTCCGCCACGTTCTCGTCGTGGAGGCATTTTCACGATGCACGCTGAAACCCCAGCCACGGTCCTGGTGCAAACTGCCTCACAGTCGGCGATCTGTTTACACACTCAAGAACTCCTGCTCTGATACCACTTGATGAAGGATGCTCCCCTTAATACCACAAACACATAACAGAAATAGAGAAACAACAACAATATGCAAGAACAGAAAATTGGCTTCTTATTATCTCCACAAATGTGGAATTACAAACTTTCAGAATTACAATATGCAAAGCCACATGGGCATTCCCTTACAATATTCTATAGGACAAAGCCTCGAACTATTACCCAGATCTACTACCCAGAACTATTCTGAACTGCCTAAGACAATAATACAGCCTTCCTTATATAGGCAATTTTCACCGCCCGAGAAGGTTCCAAAAATTTAGCCCTAAGGCCGACCAAACTTAGAATTATTTTTATTTTACATTTCATTACATCATAGTCGGCTCAAAATAAATTTTGAAATCCGAACAGAAATTTTGAAGAAAAATTATTTTCTGCCATTTCAGGTGACCCAACTTCCGAAGACCATAAGTCATCACCAGTTGACCCGATTGACTATTGTAACCCCATTTCGAAAAGGGCGCGAGGAGCTCTACAACATTTAAATTAAGCAAGCTTCAGTCAGCCCAAAATTTGACCTCATCCGGGGCCTCTAAAGCCTTCAAAACTGAGTTCGAAGTTTCTGTACCCTGCTGCCAATACCGAAAATCTTCAATATCTTCCAATATACACTTGATCTGGCAATGAAACTTTACTGGCAGACTTATATGACCAAAATGAACCTCCAAGAAAAAAATCAGATCATTCTGAGCACATACGAAAATTACCAAAAATAGTAACTTTCCTTAAATAGCAGCTCTGCACAAAAAAAAACCCTTATTGAATACAAAAATAGAAATATTTTTGGGTGATGCAAGATTGCTCTTACACCCAGGATGCTCCTGCATCAGACACCCGGGGTAATTTGAGAAGTGACCCTGTCGCGACTCAGGTGTGCAGAGGAAAACCAAGACGGCTAATCTCCTCCTTTGTCAGCAATGATGAATCTTCAACAGGTCGTCCTTTCCACTTGACCAGATATTCTTCATATATCCTGTTCCTTGTGCTTCTACCAACATGACTGTCCAGTATATCTTCGATCTTCTTAGTGTCTAAACTAGTTGCTGGAATACTCCACTGTGCTGCTGTGATCTCATCTTCAACACCTCCTTCATGATACTCTGTCAGATCTGAAATGTTAAACACTGGTGAAATATTTAGCTCAGTAGGTAATTCTACCTCATATGCGTTTCCTGAATCATGTTTCTTCAGTATCCTACCTGGTCCAAACTTCTTCATTTTCAGCTTGTTATATGTACCAACTGGAAACCGCTCCTTCCGCAAATGAACCATGACTTCATCACCAACTTGAAATTCTTTATACCTCCTTTTCTCATCTGCCTTAGCCTTATACTGTACGTTCATCTTGGTAATATGCTTCCTCACCTCCTCATGGATGTTCTTCAAGTGTTCTGCAAAATCCTCAGCTTCAGCACTACTTATTTCTCCTTTATCTATCTTCCTCAATTCAGATGCATTTCTTGGACTACTTCCATATACGATCTGGAATGGTGATTTACCAGTGCTTCTGTTGACAGAATTATTGTATGCAAATTCCGCCTGTGGTAAAATCAAATCCCATCCTGCTGGCTTATCTCCAACCAAACATCTCAGCAAATTTCCCAAACTTCTATTCACCACCTCTGTCTGTCCATCAGTCTGTGGATGATGTGATGAACTAAACTTCAAATCTGTCTTCAACTTCTTCCACAATGTACGCCAGAAATATCCAACAAACTTAGTGTCCCGATCTGAAACTATGGTCTTTGGCAAACCATGAAGTCTCACTACTTCTCTGAAAAACAATTCTGCTACATGAACAGCATCATTAGTCTTCTTGTAGGGAATGAAATATACCATCTTTGAAAATCTGTCAACTACCATAAAAATTGAATCGTGTCCCCGCTGTGTCCTCGGTAAACCAAGAACAAAGTCCATACTGATATCCTCCCAAGGCTTCTCTGGTACAGGTAATGGCTGATACAACCTTATATTCTGCGTCACTCCTTTCACCATCTGACATACTCTGCAACTCCGTACAAACTTCTTCACATCTTGCTGCAACTGCGGCCAATAATAATTCTCACTAACCAAACCAAAGGTTTTATCGCGACCAAAATGTCCAGCCAATCCTCCGCTATGCTTCTCCTTGATGAGATTCTCCCTCATAGAACTTGGTGGAATGCACAACTGACTTCCTCTGAATAGCATATCATCCTGGATGATGAAATCCAACCATTTCGTCCTGTCTAGAGTAACAGGTTCTGTACAAGCTTTCCAAGCTTCACCAAAATCAGGATCCTCTAGATACAAATTCTTGAGTTCCTTGAACCCAACCACTTCAATCTACATTTCTGTCAGCAATAGTTGCCTTCTGCTAAGAGCATCTGCAACCCTATTAGACTTTCCACTCCTGTGTTTCAAAACAAATGTATAACTCTGCAAAAACTCAACCCATTTCAAATGCCTCTGATTCAACTTTCCTTGACTATTCAAATATTGCAAAGCTTGATGATCAGTATACAAAACAAACTCCTTAGGAAGTAGATAATGTCTCCACTTCTTTAATGCCTGAACTATAGCATAAAATTCCTGATCATAAATAGAATATTTTCTCTTGGCATCATTTAATTTCTCACTGAAATAAGCAACAGGTTTACCTTCTTGGCTCATAACAGCTCCTATTGCAGTACCACTAGCATCACAATCTACTTGAAACACCTTATTAAAATCTGGAAGTGCTAAAATAGGTTGTTCTGTAACTTTTTGTTTCAACAATTGAAAACTCTTTTCTGCCCCATTAGTCCACTTAAACTCTTTTCTATCCCCTCTCATTGTTTCAATCAAGGGTCCACAAATACTGCTAAAATTTCTGATAAACTTTCTATAAAAGCTAGCTAGACCATGAAAAGATCTTACCTCAGTAGCATTCCTTGGAGTAGGCCATTCAAGGATAGCCTGTAACTTCTCTGGGTCCATTTTCAGACCTTCTGCTGAAACTACAAATCCCAAATACACTAACTCTTTCTTCACAAAACTGCACTTCTTCAAATTAATCAACAATTTTTCTTCTCTCAACTTCTCAAATACCATACGAATATGCATCATATGCTCATCCAATGTCTTACTAAAGATCAAAATATCATCTAGGTAAACAATGACAAACTTACCCATAAATTCTTTCAGAACCTCGTTCATGAGCCGCATGAAAGTGCTCGGTGCATTGGTTAGCCCAAAAGGCATGACTAACCACTCATACAGTCCTTCCTTTTTCTTGAAGGTAGTCTTCCATTCATCTCCTTCTCAGATCCGAATCTGATGATATCCACTCTTCAGATCTATTTTTGAGAAATACACGGCTCCACTCAAACAGTCCATAATATCATCCATTCGTGGCAATGGAAACCTATATTTGATTGTGATCTTGTTTATTGCCCTAGAATCTATACACATCCTCCATTCTCCATTCTTCTTTGGTGCTAATACCGCTGGTACAGCACAGGGACTCAGACTCTCACGGATCAATCCTTTCTGTAACAGTTCATGTACTTGTCTGTTCAACTCCTCACTTTCTGCAGGTGTCATTCTGTGTGCTGCCTTATTCGGCAAACTCGCTCCTGGGATCAAGTCCATCTGATGACTGATCTTCTTGACTGGTGGTAATCCATCAGGCATGTTATCGGATACAATATCTTGAAACTCATTCAACAAATCTGCAACTTCTACAGGAACATCTTCTACTTTCTCTTTACCAGCTTTTGGAATTAAAGCAAAACATACATGCTCATGCCTCATACCATCTAGGAATTTTCTTCCATCAACAAATGTTATCATTGCATTACCACATACCTTTTCTTCGGTCTCCTTCAATGGTTTTAGCTTATGTCGCACTCCATCCTTTGTCAAGGAATAGGTATTCGCACGACCATCATGTACAACACATCTGTCAAACTGCCATGGTCTACCCAGCAACATATGACATGCATCCATAGATATGATATCACACAATACCTCATCTTGGTATCCGCCAATCTTGAACTTTACTAGGCATTGTTCATTGACCATGACCTTGTGGTCATCCTGTACCCAGGCAATCCGATATGGATGTGGGTGTTTCTGTCTCTTGAGCTTCAACTTTGTCACCATCTCTTCTGACACCAAATTATCAGTGCTTCCACTATCAATGATCACATCACAACATTTACCTTCACACTTGCACTTGGTGCGAAACAGGCTCCTCCTTTGCTCAGGTTCATTCTCACCACTCAACAAGACTCTTCTGTTAATCAACGTTTCTTCTCTTTCAGCATCTTCAAAATTTGATGATCTGGCATCTTCATCTACATGTGCAACTCTGGCCTGGCCTTCATTTCTCTTGTCTATTCTGCCTTGGCGCTGAGGACATTCAAATGCCCTATGACCTTCTTCTCCACAGTGAAAACATGTTCCACGGAAGCCTCCTCTACCAGATCCTTGTCCTCTTCCTCTTCCTCTTTGATCTCTATTATTCTGATCTTGGAAGTGATTGGAATTATTTTCGCGCTGATTCTGATTGCTACTAGCCTCATCCTTCTTTTTCGGATCTTCATTTCGGCCACCATATGACCGTCCACCAGATCGTCCACCGTGACCTCTTCCATTTTGTCTGCTCTCGAACTTCTTGTTCAGCTTTTCCTCTACTTTTAGGGTAAATTGGTAGGCCTCCTCAATACTGTTCATTCGAACCAGATTCAGCTCCTCCTGAATGCTTGGCCTTAACCCATTAAGGTATCGGGCAACTTTCTCCTTATCAGCTTCTGCATGGCCGGTTCTGATGAGAAGTCGATAGAACTCCTCTGTATACTCCTGAACAGATCTTCCTGCTTGCTTCAAACTCTGCATTTTCTTTAGTAGGTAAAGCTCATAATCAACAGGAATGAATTGTCGCTTCAATTTATCCACCATCCGATCCCATCTCGTGATTTTCTCCTTTCCCCTTCTATTTCACTCCAACTGAATCTCTTGCCACCATATCTTCGCATGACCTTTCAGTCTGGCCTTTGCAAATTTGACCCTATCAGGATCCTCAACATCTTCATACTCAAAATATTCTTCACATTCATTGATCCAGTCGATCAATTCCTCTGGGTTAAGATTTCCAAAAAATGTAGGAACCTCAATCTTAGGTCTTTTCTCAATCTTAGAAATGGCCCGAAAAAGTCTTTCTTCCTCCTGGTTCACAATTTCGACTTCTCCTTCTTGATATTCTTCTTCGGCTTCATCCTCGCTTTCGTCTCTAACATTAAGATTCATTCCTCTGCGAATCTCTTCTTGCAATGCTCGCACTTGTCTCTGCAGCTCTCTAACCTCAGGTGTCACAGCACCAACTCTTCCGCCACGTTCTCATCATGGAGGCATTTTCGCGATGCGCGCTGAAACTCCAGCCACGGTCCTGGTGCAAACTGCCTCACAGTCGGTGATCTGTTTACACACTCAAGAACTCCTACTCTAATACCACTTGATGAAGGATGCTCCCCTTAATACCACAAACACATAACAGAAATAGAGAAACAACAACAATATGCAAGAACAGAAAATTGGCTTCTTATTATCTCCACAAATGTGGAATTACAAACTTTCAAAATTACAATATGCAAAGCCACATGGGCATTCCCTTACAATATTCTGTAGGACAAAGCCTCGAACTATTACCCAGATCTACTACCCAGAACTATTCTGAACTGCCTAAGACAATAATACAGCCTTCCTTATATAGGCAATTTTCACCGCCCGAGAAGGTTCCAGAAATTTAGCCCTAAGGCCGACCAAACTTAGAATTATTTTTATTTTACATTTCATTACATCATAGTCGGCTCAAAATAAATTTTGAAACCCGAACAGAAATTTTGAAGAAAAATCATTTTCCGCCATTTCAGGTGACCCAACTTCCGAAGACCATAAGTCATCACCAGTTGACCTGATTGACTATTGTAACCCCATTTCAGAAAGGGCGCGAGGAGCTCTACAACACTTAAATTAAGCAAGCTTCATTCAGCCCAAAATTCGACCTCATCCGGGGCCTCTAAAGCCTTCAAAACTGAGTTCAAAGTTTCTGTACCCTGTTGCCAATACCGAAAATCTTTAATATCTTCCAATATACACTTGATCTGGCAATGAAACTTTACTGGCAGACTTATATGACCAAAATGAACCTCCAAGAAAGAAATCAGATCATTCTGAGCACATACGAAAATTACCAAAAATAGTAACTTTCCTTAAATAGCAGCTCTGCACAAAAAAAAGCCCTTATTGAATATAAAAATAGAAATATTTTTGGGTGATGCAAGATTGCTCTTACATCCAGGATGCTCCTGCATCAGCTACAAAAGAAGAAGAGATGATAGAGTCCATAGTTGTAGAACCAACAGTTACAGGAGAAAAAATTCCCATTCCCACCAAAGAAGATATCAGTCTTACTCTTGAGATTGGAAATAAGACTCAAATTGGATCTATGATTGAGCATTTGGGAAAAGAAGTAGATGATGATTATTAGTTGGAACTGATTACATCCCTAAAAAAAAAATTGGTAAGAATAAGAAAGTAAAAAGTCTTGAAGGGTGTCTAAAGGAACTAACTGAGAAGTTACAAAGTACTATAACTACACAAATTTTAGAAGTAGACCCTATGGAGAAAGCAAAGAAGGTAATGAGCACCTTTGATAATGAATTCAAAAACTTAGCTAATATTGCAAAAGTGAAAGCACAAGCATACTATGAGGCTAGAATGATTTTAAACATCAGTCAGAATATCATAAATGATATCGATACTCTTGATATCTATATCAAGGATTTGAGGAAGCATTTGGAATCAGGTAAATCTTTGTACATATAGTATACAAAATTAGAAACTTTGACAACTGAGGAAGATCAAAAGATAAAGTTGAAGGAAGCAGAAATTATGAATGAAATAAACCTTCTATCTAGCCCCAATGTGAAGGTCTGTAATGTTGAGAAGAAAGTTAGGAAACTTTATGATGAAATCAGAGTTGTACAAGATGAGAAAGATAGGAAATTGAGAAGATACACTCTTTTGAGAGAGAATGCTTCTATGAAGTTGAGCATCATTGAAGAATAGTTATAAGAATGTCTTTCAGCAAAGACATCTTTTCAAAAATTTAACTTTGAAAACCTCCAAGCATGTGAAATTGCTTCTTATGGACGGAGCACACTACTTAATGTGAAAGATTCCATTAAGAAATCATGGGACAAGGAGATAGAAGCCATGAAGATAGATTTTTTAGATTGTGTTGCAAGCCTACTGACTTTGCAATAAATGAATTGAGGTATAACTTTTTGTGATACAATTTTGTGACCCTCCCTACCTTATTTTGTCATTGTTGTCGAAGGGGGAGAGATATATAGAAGAAAATTGATAGTATATGACAAGGATTGTTACTCTTAGGGGGGTACTATATTAGAGGCAATAATTTTTTGAGGAGTTATAAGGATAGTATGTATTTTATACTATGGCCATAGTTTTGAACAATTTTGAGATTTTGAGTTGTACACTTAGCCAATTTTCTCATATGTTGCCACCAATGACAAATGGGGAGATTGTTGGAAATTTGACTGAGTTGATTACATAGATGTTGTCATTATGGAAACATATGATCCACATGAAGATCACACAGGTCAGAGAGCAAGCATGACAGAGCGCATTGCAAATTTGTCTAAGTGTGAGACAGTGTTTTACCAGTGAACCTCGACACAATTTTTTTTTGTGATGTTGACTAGAGTAAGTTCAATAATTGTGCACTTGAACATAGACTCTATGATTTCTATTAATCACCCATCTCAGATTGTAAGTCAGTACAACATGTACAGAAGAAGTTATGACAGTTTTACCAAAGATAGTGTGAAGCCGATAGGATAGAATATGAAGATAGAACTAGTAAAGAGTTAAGGGATTATTTTGTTTATCAAAATAATGACTTAAAAATATAAAGGGATGACATCCTAGATGTTAACTCTTGGATAAAGCTATTGGTATAAATTTAAATGTAATTGTAATTGTAATTGTAGCATTATTGAGAAAGAACACAATAGTGTGGACAAGTGATATGATGTGAAGTATATGAAGGATATGTAATAGTGATAGTGAAAGAGCAGTGCAGTGATATTGATGCAAGAAATATAACGTTATGTACCTTAACCTATTTTGTAATTAGTGTATATTGTACATTACTTTTTTGGATAGTGGGCTCATCTGGTAATCACATTTTGTACTACAACTCCTAACAAGGTTGAGGCTTCTAACAAGGCCTATAGTAACCTAATCAGGACTTATACACTATATGCTTCTAATAGACTCCTAATAGGGTCAACATCCTAAATAGGATACTTTTGATTAGTGGATCTTTGTGGGTACCATCCCCACTGGGGTTTTCACTTGGCCAGGGTTTCCTTTAGAACAAATAATGTGTTATGAGTTCTTCATTGTTATGCATGTTGTTTAGCTTCTTATGTTATGCATGTATAAATATAATCTGTTATATCCATAATTGGGCAAAATATAAAGTTTGTAGAATACTGATTCACCCCCCCTCTTAGTATTCCCTATTTCTAACATAAATTAGATTCATTTCTCTTGAAGACATGGAGAAAATGTTTGATGAAATGGACCTTGAAGATGAAAAGAAAACACAAGAGTTAGCACTAATTTCACACGCTAACATCAGGACATATTGGATCATTGACAATGGTTTCTCCAATCACATGACATGAGATAATGATAGATTTGTACATGTGGATAGATACAAAGGTGACGTGGTTAGATTTGGAGACAACACTCCTAAACCTATCATAGGTAGAGGAGATATCACCTTGGATGGAAAGAAAAACACTGATGATGTTCTTTATGTTGATGGTTTGCAACATAACTTACTAAGTGTTGGACACTTGCTTGACAAAGGATATCAGTTGGAATTCAAAGACAACAAGTGCATCATTAATAATAAGGAAGAAGAAATCATTGCATCAAGTTCAAAGACTAAAGGTAATGTTTTTCAACATAATCTTGAAGTAAGTTGTTTTGTTTCTAAAGTAGATGATAGTTGGTTATGGCACAAAAGACTATGTCACATCAATTTTGATAACATAGTGAAGATAAGCAATGTAAAGGAAGTAAGAGACCTTCCTAGCATTGCAAAACTAGTCAATACAATATGCAAGGAATGTGTAATGGGAAAGCATGTGAGGAATTCATTCAGAAGAAAGCACAATTCAGGAGAGAAAAAATTTGATCTAATGCATACAGACCTATTTGGACCAACTCAAACAAGATCGTACTATGGTGAAAGGTACTTTATTTTTTTTGTTGATGATTACTATAGAATGATGTGGGTTGCATTATTAAAGGAAAAATTAGAAGCATTTGAGAAGTTCAAATTATATAAAGCTAAGGTTGAGAATGAGTCTGGATTGAAGATTAAATGTTAGATTAGATAGAGGAAGAGAATTCACCTCTAACAAATTTTATGAGTATTGCAAAGAACATGGGATAAAGAGATAGTTAAGTGCATGTAGAACCCCTCAGAAGAATGGAATAGCAGAAAGAAGGAATAGGATCATACTTGATACAACATGCACCATCATGATTGAAGGAAAGGTTGCACACACCTATTGGAGATATGTCATCAATACTAAAGTCTATACTATCAGTAGAATATAATTGAGGCCAGATGCAGACAAGACACCTTATGAGCTATGATTTTGGAATATGCCTACTGTAAAATACTTCAAAATCTTTAGAAGAAAGTGCTACATCAAGAGAGATGAAGAAATTGGCAATTTTTCTGCTAGAAGTGATGAAGGTATTTTTCTTAGTTAATCTACTAAAAGAAAAGCTTATAGATGTTTTGATTTAAGATTGAACAAGATCATTGAAAGTGCTCATGTTAAGATTGATGAGAAATTTATGATTCAAGAAAGATATCATGATTATGCACCTATGATTGAAGAAGAACCTAGACCTATTACTAGAAAAATAGTTGTTGATGAAATGTTTGACATCATTGATCTATTATTCAATGACCTTGAAACTAGTGAAGAAGAATCACAGAAGTTAGATGAGATAATCACACCTAATGTTCCTAAATTCACATCTATATATCATTCAAAGGAAGACATCATTGGAGATTAGAATAGTAAAGTCATGACAAGATCAATAGAAAATAGCTCCATAGAAAATGAAGAGGTATGTTTACTATCACTGATTGAACCCTTAAATCTTGAAGATGCATGTAATGATTTAGATTAGCATGAAGCAATGAAAGATGATCTAGATTAGATAATGAAGAATGACACATGGGAATTGGTCGATAGGCCTAGTGATAAGAATGTGATTGGAACCAAGTGGATATTCAAAAATAAGATGAATGAATATGGAACAGTGGTAAGAAACAAAGCAAGACTAGTATGTAAAGGATATGTGCAAAGAGAAGGAATTGATTATTTTGATACATTTTCCCCTGTAAGAATATGGGAAGCCATAAATTTGTTTTTAGCCTATGCTACATTCAAAGAATATAAGGTATACCAGATGGATGTCAAGTCAGCATTCCTAAATGGAGAGTTGAAGGAAGAACTATACATAGAGCGGCCTGAAGGATTCACCTTATCAGATAGACCTAATATGGTATGAAAATTGTAGAAACCCCTCTATGGACTTAAGCAAGCCCCTAGAGCCTGGTATGAAAGACTTGATGGTTACTTGACTAAGATTGGATTCAAGAAAGGAGTAGCAGATTGCAACTTATTCATAAGAGAAACATCTGATGGATTGTTATTGGTTTCTATATTTTTTGATGACATTATCTTTGGTGGTAATGACAAGCTTAGTGATAAATTTTCTAAAGAGATGCAAAGAGAATTTTAAATGAGCATGATTGGACCTATCAAGTACTTTTTGGAACTGAATGTGTTGTAGACAGATAAAGGTATCTTCATTAATCAGTCTAAGTATGTGAAAGAGATATTAAAGAAATTCAAGATAGATGATTGCAAGCCAGTAAGTACCCCTATGATAACAGGATGCAAGCTTTCAAAAGAAGATGATTCGACAATAGTAGACATAACCTTGTATAAGTTTATGATTGGTAAACTAATCTATCTTACTCAATCTAGACATGATATTTCCAATGTAGTTGGTATTGTTGGAATATTTGCAGTAGATCCTAAAAAATTTATCTCATGGAAATAAAGAGGATATTTAGATACTTGAA
Source organism: Chamaecyparis obtusa (assembly GCA_027943335.1). NCBI lineage: Eukaryota > Viridiplantae > Streptophyta > Pinopsida > Cupressales > Cupressaceae > Chamaecyparis > Chamaecyparis obtusa. The sequence continues at coordinate 141,855 of BSBK01008562.1, read as the reverse complement.
AGGAACTATAGACTATGGTTTATGGTATCCTAATTCAAAAAATGTAGAACTTCATGTGTATACAGATGCAGATTGGGCAGGATTCATGCATGATAGGAAGAGTACCTCAGGAGGAGCAGTATTTCTTGGAGATAGGCTTGTCACTTGGACAAGTAAGAAGCAAAACTATATGTTGCAGTAGCATTAAATTGCTCTACAATTGTGTGGATCAAGCATATGATAAAATATTTTTGTGTTCAAATTGATTATCCTATTGTTATTCATTTTGATAAAACTAGCACTATCAATATGTCAAAGAACCCTATGATGCATGAAAAGAAAAAACACATTGAGATAAAATATCACTTCCTAAGAGAGAAAGTAGCAAAGAAAGAAGTAAAGTTGGACTATGTGAGCACAAAAGATCAGTTAGTAGACATATTCACAAAACCTTTACCTAAGGATATATTTGTGTATCTCAAGGAGAAGCTAAGACTAATCCCCTTTCCTGAATCTAATTAGACATTGCAGGAGTGCATCAATCCTCAGTGACTAATGAAAAGTTGACTACTCTACTTCAGGAGTAGTACCGATGCTTAATTGTTTGGCACCCTCTGCCATTGATGTCAAAGGGGGAGTAAGTATATAGTCAAAAAAAAAAATAGTAAGTAATACATCAGTTGATATTTAGAGCATTCAACAGTAGATGGAGGATTCATCCTTAGGGAAGTTTTGATGAGGAAATGCAGAATGTTATAAAATAATTGCAACAAGGGGGAGTAAGTATTTAGCAAGAAGAAACAAAATAGTAAGAGATGAAGGATTCATCCTTGGGGGAGTTTTGTTGAGGAAATGGATAATATTATAAAATGATTGTACATTTGGACTGGTGGTGTTTTTCATTTCATATGTTGCCATCAATGCAAAAGGGGGAGATTGTTGGAGATTTTCCAGCAAGCCAGAATGTTGACTGTATATTTTTTATTGATGAAAACATATGGTAAGTAGTATGCATGGAAGCTTGATGGAGAGAGCCTTGAGTATATGTTTCCTATATATTTTATTAGCATGATATAATAGACACAGAGGTTTATTATAAGTGAAGATAGTAATATAGTAGTTTGTATTAGTAAGTGTTCCTGATAGGTCCTAGGAAGAGTTCTGTATATGACTTATAGTATGGTTTCAATGAAGCCTTGCACATTTATATTTATGTTTTAGACATGTGTATGATGCTATGATCATGGATCCAGAGTCATATATGTAGTACAGGTTGAGTTATGAAGTCTCCAATTGATAGTCACAGGCTCTTGAGTTTATCTAGTAGAGCCGACAGTGTTTATATTGTTGTAGTAGTTGCGCTTATCATTTTGATATGCATTCTTGGAATAGTGTTTGGAGAAGAGTTAATTATGTTTGGTTAAGAGCACATGATGTAATTCAGCATGAGATGAAAGTATCAGTTAATTTCATGGAGCTGACAATGTGAAGTGACACATCCACTCATATGGAGTTGTGCGGTCCTAATTTGTGTTGCGTTCTTATTAGAGCCAACTGAGATGTTAGTGAAGAGTTGTATTGTTTCTCTAATATGATTTCAAGATGGTTCTAATTGGACAACTTTATTATATCATTAAGAGAAAGATATTTATAGGTAGTCATTTGTGATTGTTAAGCATGGCAGATAGTTGAAAGATAAAAGTAGAGTAGAAGGTGTGAAGTATTGAGCCATCAAAAGAAGGTCTATGTAAAAAAATAGAGAGTTTATGCTATCTATTGGAACTGATCAAGACAATAGGTCTAATCATAGTTCACCAAGATCTAGACATAGTGTGTATCTGTTAAATAGAAGGTTGCAACCTTCACCCCTTTGAGTAGTGTGCTCCCGAATAGTGTGTCCTCACCCCTAACAGGGTTAATTATAAAAGACTCCTAATAGGTTTTGACCTTTGACCAGGTCACTATACCTAATGCATTGTAAATATCAACACCTACCAAGGTTGAAAGATCTTTTGACGGGGATCATAATATTCTAGTGTAGTTTATAGTGGGTGCTAATTCCCACTAGGGTTTTTATCTATTTGGGTTTCCCAATAACCAAAATTGTGGTGTTGTGTTAAGTGTTCTCATATTGTGTTTATGCTTAATGTTATTTTATACTTAATTAGATAAAGAATTAAATCTTGTAGATAATTGATTCACCCCCACCCCTCTCAGTTATCTCTTGGGACTATTCCTAACAAGTTGAACAAGAGAAAAGAAAGACCACACACAAGTTATGATTAAGATATATTTTTCTCTCATTGACCTAGAGTTTACTAATCTTAAAGGATGTGATATAATAAAATAGATGTGGGACAGGATTACATTAGTATGTGATGGAGATAAGAATTTTCAGAAGGAAAAAGATGAAAGTCTAAAAGGAAAATTTGATTCTATGAGAATGAAAGAAGGTGAATAAGTTACATAGTATAGTACAAGGTTGAAGGAAGTTGTGAGTGCTATCAGAGGTGCTAGAGGACATATTGAAGAAGAAGACCTAAAAAACAAACTAATGAGGACATTTTTTCCTATATATTCTATCCAAGTGTTTGCAATAAAATAATTGAGATACATTCCTCATATGCCTATTTCATTAGATGGTACAATTTGTAATTTTATTTATTTTGAGCTAAATGATTTTGACAATAGTTTACCTACCACTACTAAGATTGAGTCTGCATTCAAGTCATCTTTTAACATTGGAAATTATAGAGTGTCTAGATCAATTTATGGTTATGTAAGAAGTGCAAGTGAAAGGTTTCAAGGTTGCAAGAGTGATCTAGAAAGTTTGTTTGAAGAGGAAATACAACAAGATGAGTTTGAAGCTTTACTAGCTAGGAGGCTACCGAGTGGAAAAGAAAAATACCGAGGTAAATTACCTTTGAAATGATTCAATTTTAATAAGATTGGTCATATTTCAACTATATTTCCTAACAAAAATAGTGATGTGAAGAAAGAAAATTGAGATAATAACAAAAGAGAAAATAGATTCTAGAGATATTGAGATTTCAAGAACAAAGGTAAGATGTCATGTTCCATTGTTGAAAAGGGACTAGCTGATGATGATTCAAATACTAATGAAGGTGAAGAGGTTGTGTATCTAAGAAAGTAAAGTCCACCAAGATAACTAAGAGGGGGGGGTGAATCAGTTATTTGATAATCATAAATTTTATCATCTTCAATAGTATTAAACCATGTAAGAAATATAATTACCAACCATAGAAAGATATTCATACACAATAACACAATGACACAAGATATGTTGACTAGGGAACCTCTTGATCAAAGAGTAAACCCCCATGGGAATGATGCCCACAAAAGATGCACTAATATGAATATTCCTTATGAAAGGATGGAATCTGTTAGGAGTCTTATGAAATACATTCAGTACATATGAATCCCTGTTAGGAAATTTTGAATCCCTATTAAAAGATTCTAACCTTGTTAAGAGTTATGGAAGACAGCAGGACACACTGCCCAAATAGCTTCAGGGTAAGATCACTAAACACACTGTCCAAATAATCTTTGTATTACTCAATAGAATAATATGTTACCTCTTCTCTAACTATGCCAAACCACACTCACTATTACACTAGATCTCAATTTTAGATCTCTGTACTTTGCATGTCTTCCTTCACAAATTCACTTTCATATTTAGCTCTTTTGTTCACTTCATATTCATACACTACAATCCTCTTCTCTTTATTCTACCTATCAACAAGGAAACACATTCCTTCTTTTATACCACACTCAAATAATTACAAATGAGCCAGCACATAATTACAAAATAAAAGTTTCCACATGCTACATCAAAATTACACAAAACTGTCAGCTTCTAAATATAATAATTCTTCAGTCATGTGAACTCAAACTTTTTGCTATCATCAACATCACTATAAATGTGTCTTCAACTTCCCTTTAACTGTGAAAAACTAGATTCTATCCGGATTAGGAGATATCATCCAATTTCCACAAACCGCTACTTAGGAACACTGCCTGAATACTGCTTCCACCAAAATGCTCATAAATTCCATGAATAAATGAATTAATATATGCACTCTTAACCATAGACATATAACATATCAAGGAGTATATCCTCAACATCACATAGCTCCAACTACAATAACCCACTTGCGCTAATCCAAACTCTATCTTCTTCTTTGCAAGTGTCTAGAAGATCACTATGTTGACATCAATGACAATCATAGTCATGAATGCAACAAGAACTGCTATAGAATGAGTACCAAATATTCAACATTCATTCCTAACAATCTCCCCCATTGGCATTGATGGCAACATAGATGAAAAAAAATCTAATGTTCCAAAAAACCAATACTGCAACACTGCTACTTCAAGTCCTCTTCATCAATAAAATCTTGCTTCAGTTTCCTGTTCAGATACTACAAATAGATTTTTTTCATGTACACTTCTCCCCCATTGACATCAATGATATAAATTTTATCATTATGTCAATAACAACTCTAATGTCAAAAGATACTATTTAGAAAATACATTCACTAGAGTCCTCATGACTCAACTCAGATACATATACACTTCCATAGAGGAAGTACCAACATCTAGTCTAGAAGAAAGAAAAGGCTCATATACCACTGGATAGATACAACCAACTGCATCACTTCTCAAAAGTAGGCTGAGGCATAACCCCAAGCATACCTCTTAGATAGTAAAATGTATCCTTAGGAAAAGGCTTTGTAAATATATCTTCTATCTACTCCTTTGTACTTATATACTCAAGTTTGACTTCTTTCTCAGCAACTTTCTCTCTTACAACATGATACTTGATCTTTATATGCTTTGTCTTACAATGTAATATAGGATTCTTAGACATACTAACTATGCTAGTGTTGTCACAATATACGACAATAGGTTCAATAAACTTTATTCCAATATCCTTCAGCATTTGCTTCATCCAAATTATCTAGTTACAATTATTTGCTGCTGCTACATATTCTACTTTTGTTGTGCTTTGTGAGATACAATTATTCTTCTTGCTTAGCCAAGAAACCAATCTTCCTCCAAGGAAAAATTCTCCACAACTGGTACTTTTCTTATCATCAATACTGCCTCCCCAATTAGCATCTCTATATGCACATAGGGTAAAATGATCAAATTTTTCATACCACAATCCATAGTCCATTGTGCCTCTTAAATATCTCAATATCCTCTTTACTGCTACATAATGTGATTCTCTAGGTTTAGCTTGAAATCTTGCTACAATTCCAGCTGAATGTTCTATATCAAGTCTTGAATGTGTCAAATACTATAATCCTCCAATCATAGATCTGTATTTCTTCTATTCCACTATAGGAGTCTCATCTATGCTAGATAACTTATATCTAATTACCATAGGTGTTCCAACTAGTTTACAGTTCTCCATTCCAAATATTTTCAACAAGTCATTCAGGTAGTTTGTCTGACTTAAAAAGATACCATCATTGTTTTGTGTTATCTGTAATCCCAAAAAGTATTTCATTTCACCAATCATAGTGATTTCAAATTCAGTCTTCATTTCATTAACAAATTTGTCACTAGCTTCATCTTTTCCTCCAAAAATAATGTCATCAACAAAAATAACAATAACCAACAAACTATTTTCAATTTCTTTTGTGTATAGATTCCTATTTGTTGTTCCTTTTGTAAATCCCAACTTTAACAAATACTTATCTAGTCTTGCATACCAATTTCTAGGTGCTTGCTTTTGATGAAGGGTGCTCCCCTTAATACCACAAACACATTATAGATATAGAGAAACAACAACAATATGCAAGAACAGAAAATTGGCTTCTTACTATCTCCACAAATGTGGAATTACAAACTTTCAGAATTACAATATGCAAAGCCACATGGGCATTCCCTCACAATATTCTGTAGGACAAAGCCTTGAACTATTACCCAGATCTACTACCCAGAACTATTTTGAACTGCCTAAGACAATAATACAGCCTTCCTTATATAGGCAATTTTCCACCACCTGGGAAGGTTCCAGAATTTTAGCCAATAAGGCCGACCAAACTTAGAATTATTTTATTTTACATTTTATTACATCATAGTCAGCTCAAGATAACCTTTGAAACCCGAATAGAAATTTTGAAGAAAATTATTTTTCGCCATTTCAGGTGGCCCAACTTCCGAAGACCATAAGTCATCACTAGTTGACCCGATCGGCTATTATAACCCCATTTCGAAAATGCCACAAAGTGCTCTACAGGCTTGACTGGCGCAAGCGCCTATCACCCAAATTTTTGACCTCATCCGGGGCCTCTAAAGCCTTCAAAACTGAGTTCAAAGTTTCTGTACCCTGCTGCCAATACCGAAAATCTTCAATATCTTCCAATATACACTTGATCTGGCAATGAAACTTTACTGGCAAACTTATATGACCAAAATGAACCTCCAAGAAAGAAATTAGATCATTCTGAGCACATACAAAAATTACCAAAAATAGTAACTTTCCATAAATAGTAGCTCTGCACAAAATAGCCCTTATTGAATACAAAAAATAGAAATATTTTTGGGTGATGCAAGATTGCTCTTACACCCAGGATGCTCCTACATCAGACACCCGGGGTAATTTGAGAAGTGACCCTGTCACGACTCAGGTGTACAGAGGAAAACCAAGATGGCTAACCTCCTCCTTTGTCAGCCATGATGAATCTTCAACAGGTCATCCTTTCCACTTGACCAAATATTCTTCATATGTCCTGTTCCTTGTGCTTCTGCCAACATGACTGTCCAGTATATCTTTGACCTCCTTAGTGTCTGAACTAGTTGATGGAATACTCCACTGTGCTACTGTGATCTCATCTTCAACACCTCCTTCATGATACTCTGTCATATCTGAAATGTTAAACACTAGTGAAATATTTAGCTCAATAGGCAATTCTACCTCATATGCATTTCCTGAATCATGTTTCTTCAGTATCCTACATGGTCCAAACTTCTTCATTTTCAGCTTGTTATATGTACCAACTGGAAACCGCTCCTTCCGCAAATGAACCATGACTTCATCACCAACTTGAAATTCCTTATACCTCCTTTTCTCATCTGCCTTAGCCTTATACTGTGCGTTCATCTTGGTAATATGCTTCCTCACCTCCCCATGGATGTTCTTCAAGTGTTCTGCAAAATCCTCAGCTTCAGCACTACTTATTTCTCCTTTATCTATCTTCCTCAATTCAGATGCATTTCTTGGACTACTTCCATATACAATCTGGAATGGTGATTTGCCAGTGCTCCTGTTGACAGAATTATTGTATGCAAATTCTGCCTGTGGTAAAATCAAATCCCATCCTGTTGGCTTATCTCCAACCAACCATCTCAGTAAATTTCCCAAACTCCTATTCACCACCTCTGTCTGTCCATCAGTCTGTGGATGATGTGATGAACTAAACTTCAAATCTATCTTTAACTACTTCCATAATGTACGCCAAAAATATCCAACAAACTTAGTGTCCCGATCTGAAACTATGGTCCTTGGCAAACCATGAAGTCTCACTACCTCTCTGAAAAATAATTCTCCTACATGAACAGCATCATTAGTCTTCTTGCAGGGAATGAAATGTGCCATCTTTGAAAATCGGTCAACTATTACAAAAATTGAATCATGTCCCCGTTGTGTCCTCGGTAAACCAAGAACAAAGTCCATACTGATATCCTCCCAAGGCTTCTCTGGTATAGGTAATGGATGATACAACCCTGTATTCTGCTTCACTCCTTTCGCCATCTGAAATACTCTACAACTCTGTACAAACTTCTTCACATCTTGCTGCAATTGTGGCCAATAATAATTCTCACCAACCAAGGCAAGGGTTTTATCACGACCAAAATATCTAGCCATTCCTCCACTATGCTTCTCCTTGATGAGATTCTCCCTCATAGAATTTCATGGAATGCACAACTGACTCCCTCTGAATAGCATATCATCTTGGATGATAAAATCCAGCCATTTCATCCTGTCTAGAGTAACAGGTTCTGTACAAGCCTTCCAAGCTTCACCAAAATCAGGATCCTCTGGATACAAATTCTTGAGTTCCTTGAACCCAACCACTTCAATCTGCATTTCTGTCAGCAATAGTTTCCTTCTGCTAAGAGCATCTGCAACCCTATTAGACTTTCCACTCCTGTGTTTCAAAACAAATGTATAACTCTACAAAAACTCAACCCATTTCAAATGCCTTCGATTCAATTTTCCTTGACTATTCAAATATTACAAAGCTTGATGATAAGTATACAAAACAAACTCCTTAGGAAGCAGATAGTGCCTCCACTTTTTCAATGCCTGAACTATAGCATAAAATTCCTCATCATAAATAGAATATTTTCTTTTGGCATCATTTAATTTCTGACTGAAATAAGCAACAGGTTTACCTTCTTGGCTCATAACAGCTCCTATTGTAGTACCACTAGCATCACAATCTACTTGAAACACCTTATTAAAATCTAGAAGTGCTAAAACAGGTTGTTCTATAACTTTTTGTTTCAACAATTGAAAACTCTTTTCTGCCCCATTAGTCCACTTAAACTCTTTTCTATCCCCTCTCATTGTTTCAGTCAAGGGTCCACAAATACTGCTAAAATTTTTGATAAACTTTCTGTAAAAGCTAGCTAGACCATGAAAAGATCTTACCTCAGTAGCACTCCTTGGAGTAGGCCATTCAAGGATAGCCTGTACCTTCTCTGGGTCCATTTTTAGACCTTCTCCTGAAACTACAAATCCCAAATATACTTACTCTTTCTTCACAAAATTGCACTTTTTCAAATTAATCAACAATTTCTCTTTTCTCAACTTCTCAAATACCATACGAATATGCATCATATGCTCATCCAATGTCTTACTAAAGATCAAAATATCATGTAGGTAAACAATGACAAACTTACCCGGAAATTCTTTCAGAACCTCATTCATGAGCCGCATGAAAGTGCTTGGTGCATTGGTTAGCCCAAAAGGCATGACTAACCACTCATATAGTCCTTCCTTTGTCTTGAAGGCAGTCTTCCATTCATCTCTTTCTCTGATCCGAATCTGATGATATCCACTCTTCAGATCTATCTTTGACAAATACACAGCTCCACTCAAAAAGTCCATAATATCATCCATTCGTGGCAATAGAAACCTGTACTTGATTGTGATCTTGTTTATTGCCCTAGAATCTGTACACATCCTCCATTCTCCATTCTTCTTTGGTTCTAATACTACTGGTACAGTACAGGGACTCAGACTCTCACAGATCAATCCTTTCTGTAACAGTTTATGTACTTGTCTGTTCAACTCCTCACTTTCTACAGGTGTCATTCTGTGTGCTGCCTTATTCGACAAACTCGCTCCTAGGATCAAATCCATCTGATGACTGATCTTCCTGACTGGTGGTAATCCATCAGGCATATTATCGGATACAATATCCTGAAACTCATTCAACAAATCTGCAACTTCTATAGGAACATCTTCTACTTCCTCTTTATCAGCTTTTGGAATTAAAGCAAAACATACATGTTCATGCCTCATACCATCTAGGAAATTTCTTCCATCAACAAAAGTTATCCTTGCATTACCACATACCTTTTCTTCAGTCTCCTTCAATGGTTTTAGCTTATGTCGCACTCCATCCTTTGTCAGGGAATAGGTATTCGTATGACCATCATGTACAGCACATCTGTCAAACTGCCATGGTCTACCCAACAACATATGACATGCATCCATAGATATGATATCACACAATACCTCATCTTGGTATCTGCCAATCTTGAACTTCACCAGGCATTGTTCATTGACCATGACCTTGTGGTCATCCTGTACCCAGGCAATCTGATATGGATGTGGGTGTTTCTGTCTCTTGAGCTTCAACTTTGTCACCATCTCTTCTGACACCAAATTGTCAGTACTTTCACTATCAATAATCACATCACAACATTTACCTTCGCACTTGCACCTGGTGCGAAATTGGCTTCTTCTTTGCTCAGGTTCATTCTCACCACTCAACAGGACTCTTCTGTTAATCAATGTTTCTCCTCTTTCAGCATCTTCAGAATTTGATGATCTGGCATCTTCATCTACATGTGCAACTCTGGCCTAGCCTTCATTTCTCCTATCTGTTCTTCCTTGGCGCTGAGGACATTCAAATGCCCTATGACCTTCTTCTCCACAGTGAAAACATGTTCCACGGAAGCCACCTCTTCCAGATCCTTGTCCTCTTCCTCTTCCTCTCTGATCTCTATTATTCTGATCTTGGAAATGATTGGAATTATTTCCTTGCTGATTTTGACTGCTACTGGCCTCATCCTTCTTTTTCATATCTTCATTTCAGCCACCATATGACCATCCACCAGATCGTCCGCCACGACCTCTTCCATTTCGTCTGCTCTCAAACTTCTTGTTCATCTTTTCCTCTACTTTTAGGGCAAACTGGTATGCCTCTTCAATACTGTACATTCAAACTAGATTCAGCTCCTCCTAAATGCTTGGCCTTAACCCATTAAGGTATCGGGCAACTTTCTCCTTATCAACTTCTGCATGGCCTGTTCTGATGAGAAGTCGGTAGAACTCCTCTGTATACTCCTGAACAGATCTTCCTGCTTGCTTCAAACTCTGCATTTTCTTCAGTAGGTCAAGCTCATAATCAACAGGAATGAACTGTCACTTCAATTTATCCACCATCCAATCCCATCTTGTGATTTTATCTTTCCCTCTTCTATTTCTCTCTAATTGAATTTCTTGCCACCAGATCTTCGCATGACCTTTCAATCTAGCCTTCGCAAATTTGACCCTATCAGGATCCTCAACATCTTCATACTCAAAATATTCCTCACATTCATTGATTCAGTCGATCAATTCCTCTGGATTAAGATTTCCAGAAAATGTAGGAACCTCAATCTTAGGTCTTTTCCCAATCTTGGAAATCACCCGAAAAAGTCTTTCTTCCTCCTGGTTCACAATTTCAGCTTCTCCTTCTTGATATTCTTCTTTGGCTTCATCCTCACTTTCATCTGTAACATTAAGATTCATTCCTCTACAAATCTCTTCTTGTAATGCTCACACTTGTCTCTGCAGCTCTCTAACCTCAAGTGTTACAACACCAGCTCTTCCGCCACGTTCCCTTCGTGGAGGCATTTTTGTGATGCGTGCTGAAACCCTAGCCACGATCCTGGTGCAAACTGTCTCATAGTCAGTGATCTATTTACACACTCAAGAACTCCTGCTCTGATACCACCTGATGAAGGGTGCTCCCCTTAATACCACAAACACATTATAGATATAGAGAAACAACAACAATATGCAAGAACAAAAAATCGGCTTCTTATTATCTCCACAAATGTGAAATTACAAACTTTTAAAATTACAATATGCAAAGCCACATGGGCATTCCCTTACAATATTCTATAGGAAAAAGCCTTGAACTATTACCCAGATCTACTACCCAGAACTATTCGTAACTGCCTAAGACAATAATACAGCCTTCCTTATATAGGCAATTTTCCACCGCCTGGGAAGGTTCCAGAATTTTAGCCAATAAGGCCGACCAAACTTAGAATTATTTTATTTTACATTTTATTACATCATAGTCGGCTCAAGATAACCTTTGAAACCCGAACAGAAAATTTGAAGAAAATTATTTTTCGCCATTTCAGGTGGCCCAACTTTCGAAGACCATAAGTCATCACCAGTTGACCTGATCGGCTATTATAACCCCATTTCAAAAATGCCACGAAGTGCTCTACAGGCTTGACCGGCGCAAGCGCCCGTCACCCAAATTTTTGACCTCATCCGAGGCCTCTAAAGCCTTCAAAACTGAGTTCAAAGTTTCTGTACCCTGCTGCCAATACCGAAAATCTTCAATATCTTCCAATATACACTTGATCTGGCAATGAAACTTTACTGGCAGACTTATATGACCAAAATGAACCTCCAAGAAAGAAATTAGATCATTCTGAGCACATATAAAAATTACCAAAAATAGTAACTTTCCATAAATAGCAGCTCTGCACAAAATAGCCCTTATTGAATACAAAAAATAGAAATATTTTTGGGTGATGCAAGATTGCTCTTACACCCAGGATGCTCCTGCATCAGCTTTAGTCCATATAATGTTTTCTTTATTTTACATACCATGTCTCCTTCTTGAGTCAAAGGAAAAAACCTTTAGGCTGCTCAATGTAGACTTTGTTGGAAATACAAATGGGAAAGTAGTACTGAGAAGGGGGGGTGAATCAAAACTTACTAACTTCTATCCTTTTAAACTATTAGAACTTTATGCATCCATCATGTAAACAAAACTTGAACAATCTAAGTAATATCTCATGTCAAGAAGCATACATGAAATCACACATAACATAATAGATTTGGTAACCTAGAAACCCTTGAAAGGTAAAACTGGGTTGGGGATGACACTCACAAATCTTCATTACTATAGATAATAAAGTTTTCCTGTTAGGGCTTTACAAAATTTGATCATATCATGATCTACCCTATGAAAGGTCTGCTCTGTTAAAAGCTAAGAGACTTATTCAGTCTACCTTTTTAGAGGATTTGTAAACCTACAATAAAGTAAGCACTCGGTAAAGAGATTTACAAAAGTCTACTAAGACTACTCGGTTAAGAGATTTACCCTGATACACTGGTTAAAATTTCTCAGTATATGATCCTTCGATTTGCACTAATATGCTGATTAAAGATCTTCTCTTTACTGTATGATTGTGATCTCTTCTATCTGATTGTTCTTGCTTCTGTCCTTTCACTACTCTGCTCGGTCACTGAACTTGATCTGAATACTTCTCCTTATCATTTCCTCATACTCACATACTCATAGTATTCATCTGATCTCAATGTCTCTATATCTCTCTCTGATTCCCGCACATATCTCTATCCTAGATCTTTCCTTTATATAGTAACAAAAATGTTTTACCGTCACAAGATCTATGGTCCAGATATATTCCTATTGCCACCTATACTATACAATTTTCTGATTGGCTAAAGATTATACATAGAGATCAATGATAGAAATATGGATGTGTAACCACCTTTGTGATTACCTCAATAGACAACATACAAAATATAATTATCCTCAAAAATGGTTTACCTTAATCATTGTGCCATTTTAGACTTGTATGTCAATTCTAGCTAACTCGGCAAAAGTTATCCCTAACACTCAGCATCAACTATCCTCGGCATCTAATGTACTTGGCATCTATCAAACTTCTTTGTCACTTAGTAATCATTGATATATGTAGCTTGGAAACAACTATACTTGGCATATTACAAACATATTGTGACTATGACTTTACTCAGAAGTACTACTGCTCGGTAAGTATACAATACAAAACTTGGCCTTTACAAAATGACTCGGTCACAGTGATGACCGACCATCCTTACCTAGATTATGACTAAGTGTAAGACACTAATAGTCAACAAAATTATAGAGATCTATAGACTTTTTCTTCCAATTCTCCATTCAAAAATGTTGACTTCACATACATCTGATATGCTTTAAATTTCTTATAAGCTGCATAGGCCAAAAAAATTCTTACTACTTCAATTCTTATAATAGGTGAAAAGATTTCTTCATAGTCAATTCCTTCTTGCTGTGATTATCCCTTACATACCAATCTTGTTTTTCTTCTTACTACTTCTCCTTGTTCATTCATCATGTTTTTGAATACCCATTTAGTTCCAATAACATTCTTGTCTTTAGGTCTAGGGACCAATTCCTATGTCTTGTTCTTTTCAATCTGATCTAGTTCTTCTTTCATAGCATTAGTCCAAATTTCATCTTCACAAGCTTCACTAGTAGTTTTAGGTTCAATTTTAGAAATCAAACATAATTGTTCTTGTACCTTATTCCGAGTTAGAACTCCCCTTTTGATGCTTCCAATAATTTGTCTAGTAGGATGATTTCTTGATTAAATCTTGTTAGGTTTCAATATCTTAGATCTCACTTTAGGTTTAGGTTCTTTAATGACTAATTCAGGAGCATTTTGGGTTCCTGAAGATCTTTCTTAATCTTAGAGGAATTCCCTGGCAGAGGGATACATTACTTTGTTTTGGGTAGCTTTCTAAGTTTCTGGGTTGTGATGATTTGTGGAGATCTTTAGCATGTGAAATTGAAGGTGTTTGTTCCTTGATGTATGTGGAATATTTTTATAAGGTTGTAACTCTTGAGGTGGCATGGTTTGGGAGATATTGGATGAACTGTTTCAAAGTTAGAGTTTTTCTCCTTGTCATCGGAGCAGTATTTTCCTACAGTTTTGGAGCTGATTGGGGGATGTGGCGCTACTAATGTTTAATGATTCATCCTTTGTTCCCTTAGGGCCTTAAATAGGACCTAAATAAATATCATTTACCAAGGGTGCAGCTCCTAATTCATTATGATTAAAAAGTTATGACCATTTTTCTTAGGGACCTATTTTCTGCCAGTGTTCCCGCCGAAGCCGTTCCTGCAGTTTTGGCACTGATTGTGCATTATGGAGATGTTGATCCTTAATGAATCATCCTTTTCTATCTTAATAAATTTTAGAGGACATAAATTAATATCTTTTCCCAAAGGCACAACTCCTAATTCATTATGAGTCACAAGTTATGGTCATTTTTCCTCGGGACCTATTTTATGGCAGTTTTCATGTGAAACATGGAGTGTTTCTTCTTGCATGGTTCTGTGTGATCAAATGGGGCCTTTTGTCCTTAAAGGAATGTTTTTGGATCATTTTTGGACCTAAATTCAAAATTGCATTAAGTTTTTATCATTCTTGCATTAGTTTTGGTTTCTCTTATTGGTTTGGGCCTATATTGTAATTAAAGCCTGACTAGCCAACTTGTGGCTTAGCTGGCTATATATTGAGAGGTTGAGTAGATGTTTAGTAGTGAGTAAGTTGGTATTATATGATAATTAGATCATTAGGAAGAGTAGAGTATAAAAATATTTGTGAATCTCAAACTTGTAGAAGAACTAGTGGCCTGCGGGCTTAGGACAAGGGGTTTCTTGGAAGTGTCAGTAAAAGTTTAGATCCTATGGTAGTTGTTCCTATCAGAGGATGCCTATTGTAGATCTGAACTAGTTAGTGCTTTCCTATATCTTGTGAGATCTTACTGATACTTTTTTATTTTATTGTAATAGGCTGAAACCCAAAAGGCCTTATAGCCAGGCATGTTGAATGAAATTTAGTTTTGAATCATTATCTTGTTGTATTCCACTATGCATATTATTGTTATAATCAACAGTGTAGGCTTGGACTATCCATTATTGGATCCTCCATTCCCACCCTATGTCAAGTGGTATCAGAACTTGAAGATCTTGAGTGTGTAAACTAGTTGAGGCTATTTTCACTAGGACCTTGTTGGTGATTTGTTGCCTTGGGTTTTCAAAGATCTTGAAGGATGTCTCCAAGAGGATTGGACCTTAGTGTGTATGTAGGTGAATTTAGAGCTTTGAAGAAACAAGTGAAAGACCTACAAGAGGAATTAAGAAGGTAGACTACAAAGAAGAAGGTTGTGAAGAGATGATGATAGCTTGTGGAAGTCCCTAATGACTTGGCTAGAGTTGATCAAACGTCTATTGGTTCACATGAGTAGATAGATGGATCTGGCATCAAACTTGCAGAGTATCTTTTTTGTGCACAATGAGATTTTTGGTGGTGAAGAGATTGGTTTTGATGCTCAGTTGGTGGAGTCTAACATGAAACCTATAGAGAAACTTGTGGCTGTTGTTGAGATACCTATAGTTTCCAACAATGTTTTTGACCTTGTTGAAGCTGGTGAGAAGATTTGTTTTCATCTTTGATTAGTTGTGTCTAACATGGAGATTGTAGAGCATCTATTTGGGTGTGACCAGACTGCTATTGGTGAAGATTTACTTGTTGTTGAGGCTAGTGAGAAGATTTGTTTTCATGTTTAGTCACTTGTGTCTGACATGGAGATTGCAGAGCATCTAGTTGGGTGTGATCAAATTGCTAGTGGTGATGAGTTATATGTTACTAAACACCTTTGTGATGGTGGTGTTGGTAACTTTCTTTTGTTCAATGTTATGGTGTAGATCTTTTTTACTGGTTGTGGACTTGAATTGCTGGTTGACAGTAATGAGTCTTGTGATGAGTTGTAGATATGGGATGTTGATGATGAGGGATTTCATGTGGACCTAACTTTGGATCTACTTGTTGGGGAGTTGGATACTCTTGTTACTGAGATTGGTTGTGGTGATCAGTGGTATTATGATTGGATTGCTAAGATTCATGTGATCCTGATGTTTGAATGGATGAAGCATAAATGGTTGATTTTCAGACTTTCTCTCTTATCATTGAGGGATTGGAAGCCTTTATTGAAGATGAAGTTGATTTTAGGTAATTCTATTGAGATTAAAGTATGGGAAATACTTTCTATTTACCTAGGTAGTCTGATGTAGGATCATTTTGGATTCCTAAAGATATTTCTTAGTCTTGGAGGAATTCCCTAGCAGAGGGATACATTACTTTGTTTTGGGCAGCTTTTTGAGTTTCTAGGTTGTGATGATCTATGGAGATCTTTAGCATGTGAAATGGAAGGTGTTTGTTCCTTGGTGTATGTGGAAGATGTGTATAAGGTCGCAGCTCTTGAGTTGGCATGGTTTGGGAGATATTGGATGAACTGTTTCAAAGTTAGAGTTGTTTTCCTTGTCGTTGGAGCAGTATTTTCCTGCAGTTTTGGAGCTGATTGCGGGATGTGGAACTGATGATATTTAGTGATTCATACCTTTATCCCTTAGGGCCTTAAAGAGGACCTAAATTAATATTATTTCCCAAGGGTACAGCTCCTAATTCATTATGATTAAAAAGTTATGACTATTTTTCTCGGGGACCTATTTTCTACCAGTGTTCCTGTCGGAGCCGTTCCTGCAGTTTTGGCACTGATTATGCATAATGGAGATGTTGATACTTAATGAATCATCCTTTATGCTCTTAAGTAATTTTAGAGGACCTAAATTAATATCTTTTCCCAAAATTGAAACTCCTAATTCATTATGAGTCAAAAGTTATGGCCATTTTGCCTCCAGACCTATTTTATGGTAGTTTTCACGCAAAATGTGGAGTGTTTCTTCTTGCACTGTTCTATGTGATCAAATGTGGCCTTGCATCCTTAAAGGAATGTTTTTGGGTCATGTTTGGACTGAAATAAAAAGGTTCATTAATTTTTTATCATTCTTGCATTAGTTTTGGTTTCTATTATTGGTCTGGACCTATATTGTAATTAAACCCTGACTGGTCGACTTGTGGCTTAGCTGGCTATATATTGAGAGCTTGGGTAGATGTTTAGTAGTGATTTAGTGGGTATTAGATGATCATTGGATCATTAGGAAGAGTATAGTAGAAGAAGATTTTCAAATCTGGGACTTGTAGAAGAACTAGTGACCTATGGGCTTAGGACAGCAAGGGGTTGCTTGGAAGTGTGAGTACATGTTTAGATCCTGTGGTAGTTGTTCCTATCAGAGGCTACTTGTTGTAGATCTAAAATAGTTAGTGGTTTCCTAGATCTTGTGAGATCTTGCTGATACTTTTTTATTTCATTGTAATAGGCCAAAACCTGGAAGGCCTTACAGTCGGTAATGTTGAATGAAATTCAGTTTTGAATCATTATGGTGTTGAATTCCACTGTGCTTGTTGTTGTTAGAATCAGTAGTGTAGGTTTGGACTATCCATTATTGGATCCTCCATCCCTGCCCTAGGTCAATGACTTCACTGTGGCTCTCATTCAACAAATCACTATCAGTCTCACAAAATAATTTAGTAGATCCAGTGTTAGGTTTAGGATGAGCTTCTTCATCTGATTCATAATCAAGCATTCTTTCCTAAATTTTGAAATTTTCATCAACTTTAACATTTGCGCTTTCAACAATAGTCTTAGTTATTTTATTGTAACATCTATAGGCTTTTCTTTTCAAAGAATATCTAAGAAATATACCTTCATCACTTATAGGATCAAACTTTCTAATATCATCATCTCTCTTTATATAACATTTGCTTCCAAAAATTCTAAAATACATAACTGAGGGTGCATGTCCAAACCATAATTCATAGGGTGTCTTGTCTGTGTCTCCTCTAATTTGTACTTTGTTCATTGTATACACTGTTGTGTTCACTGCTTCTCTCTAGAATATCCTCACCAAATAATTCTTAAATAACATAGCTCTTTCTACTTCAGTCATTGATCTATTACTTCTTTCTGCAATACCATTTTGTTCAAGTGTTCTAGGGGCTAAGAACTGTCTCTTAATGTTATTTTCTTCACAAAAGGTGTTAAACACTCTAGAAGTAAATTCTCCACCTCTATCAGATCTCAAACATTTAATCTTCATTCCAGATTCATTCTCAACTTTATTCTTAATTATCTTAAACTTATCAAATGCTTCAAACTTTTCTTTAAGAAATGCAATCCACATCATTCTTGTAAAATTATCAACAAGAATCATAAAATACCTTTCTCCATAGAATCCTCTAGTCTTGGTAGGACCACTCAAATCTATATGAACAATCTCTAGCTTTTCTACAGATGTAAACTTCTTATTGGTAAAAGAACTTCTCTTTTGTTTAGCCATCACACATTCTTTGCAAATCATGTTAGTAGGCATCATAATTTTAGGCAAATCTCTTACAACAAGTGTAGTACTTACTTTCACAATGTTGTCAAAGTTTATATGAAAAAACCTTCTATGCCATAACCAACTATCATCAATCTTAGTAATCAAACATTTCATCTCAGTAGGACTCAACTAAAATAAATTACCTATGGTTCTAGATCTAGTTCCAATCAGATTTCCATCTTTATCCTTTATCACAAAAGTTTTCTCAGTAAACCAAACTTGATATCCCTTATCATCTAATTGTCCAACACTCAAAAGATTATGTTTCAATCCATCCAAAAAATAAACATCATCAATATTATTCTTTCCATCAAGAGTAATAGATCCTATATGATGAAGGGTGCTCCCCTTAATACCACAAACACATAAAAGAAATAGAGAAACAACAACAACAATATGCAAGAACAGAAAATTGGCTTCTTATTATCTCCACAAATGTGGAATTACAAAATTTTAGAATTACAATATGCAAAGCCCCATGGGAATTCCATTACAATATTCTATAGCACAAAGCCTTGAATCAATACCTAGATCAACTATCCAGAACTATCCTAGAAAATACTATGGGCCTTCTTTATATAGGCATTTTCCACCGCCCGAGAAGGTTCCAGAAATTTAACCCTAAGGGCCAACCAAACTTAGAATTATTTTATTTTTTAATTTATTACATCAAAGTCAGCTCAAACTAACTTTTGAAACCCGGACACAAAATTTTGAAAGAAAATTATTTTCTGCCATTTCAGGTGGCCCAACTTCCAGAGACCATAATTCATCACCAGTTGACCCGATTGACTATTATAGCCCCATTTTGAAAATGTCACGAAGTGCTTTATAGGCTTGTTTTGCACAAGCACCTGTCACACAAATTTTCAACCTCATCCAGGGCCTCTAAAGCCTTCAAAACTAAGTTCAAAGTTTCTGTACCCTACTGCCAATACCAAAAATCTTCAATATCTTCAAAACTAGACTTGATCTAGCCATGAAACTTTGCTGGCAGGCTGATATGACTGAGATGAACCTCCACATGTAAAACCAGAACATTCTGAGATTTATGACCATCTTACTAAAAATAGAAAGTTTCCATAAATAGAAGCTCTGCACAAGATAGCCCTTATTGAGTACAAAAACATAAATATTTTTGGGTGATGCAAGATTGCTCTTGCACCTAGGATGCTCCTGCATCAGACACCGAGGGTAATTTGAGAAGTGACCCCGTCACGTCTCAGGTTTTTAGAGGAAAACTAAGATGGTTAACCTCCTCCTTTGTTAGCCATGATGAATCTTCAATAGGTCATCCTTTCCATTTGACCAAATACTCTTCATATGTCCTATTCCTTGTGCTTCTACAACCATGACTATCCAATATGTCTTCAATCTCCTTGATATCTAAACTAGTTGCTGGAATACTCCACTAGGCTGCTGTAACCTCATCTTCAACACCTTGCTCATGATACTCTACCAAATTTGAAATGTTAAACACTGGTGAAATATTCAGCTCAGTAGGCAATTCTACCTAATATGCATTTCCTGAATCATGCTTCTTCAGTAGCTTACATGGCCCAAACTTCTTCATTTTCAACTTGTGATATGTACCAACTGGAAATTGCTCCTTCTACAAATGAACCATGACTTCATCTCCAACCTGAAATTCCTTATGCCTCCTTTTCTCATCTACTTGAGCCTTATACTATGCATTCATCTTGGTAATATGCTTCCTCACCTCCTCATGGATGTTCTTCAAATGTTCTGCAAAATCCTCATCTTCAACAATACTTATTTCTCCTTTATCTATCTTTCTCAACTCAGATGCATTTCTAGGACTACTCCCATGTACAATTTGGAATGGTGATTTACCAATGCTCCTGTTGATAGAATTATTATATGAAAATTTTGCCTGTGGTAAAATCAAATCCCATCCTATTGGCTTATCTCCAACCAAACATCTCAGTAAATTTCCTAAACTCCTATTCACCACCTCTGTCTATCCATCAGTCTGTGGATGATGTGATGAACTAAATTTTAAACCTATCTTCAACTTCTTCCATAATGTACGCCAGAAATATCCAATGAACTTAGTGTCTCTATCTAAAAATATGGTCTTTGGCAAACCATGTAGTCTCACTACTTCTCTGAAAAATAATTCTACTATATGAACAACATCATTGGTCTTCTTGTAGGGAATGAAATGTGTCATCTTCAAAAATATATCAACTACTACAAAAATTGAATCATGTCCCTGTTGTGTCCTTGGTAAACTAAGAACAAAGTCCATACTAATATCCTCCCAAGTCTTCTTTGGTATAGGTAATGGCTGATACAACCTTGTATTCTACTTCACTCCTTTCACCATCTGACATACTCTACAACTCTATACAAACTTCTTGACATCTTGCTACAACTATGGCCAATAATAATTTTCACTAACCAAAGAAAGTGTTTTATCTTGACCAAAATGTCCAGCCAATCCTCCGCTATGCTTCTCCTTGATGAGATTCTCCTTCATAGAACTTCGTGGAATGTACAACTGATTCCCTCTAAATAGCATATCATCCTAGATGATAAAATCCAACCACTTCATCTTGTCTAGAGTAACAGGTTCTTTACAAGCTTTCCAAGCTTCACCAAAATTAGGATCCTCTTGATACAAATTCTTGAGTTCCTTGAACCCAACCACCTCAATTTGCATCTTTGTCAGCAATAGTTTCCTTCAACTAAGAGCATCTGTAACCTTATTAGACTTTCCACTTCTGTGTTTCAAAACAAATGTATAACTCTGCAAAAACTCAACCCATTTTAAATGCCTTTGATTCAACTTTCCTTGACTATTCAAATATTGCAAAGCTTGATGATTAGTATACAAAATAAACTCTTTAGGAAGAAAATAGTGTCTCCACTTCTTTAACGCCTAAACTATAGCATAAAATTTTTGATCATAAACAAAATATTTTCTCTTGGCATCATTTAACTTCTCACTGAAATAAGCAACAGGTTTACCTTCTTTGGTCATAACAGCTCCTATTGCAGTACCACTAGCATCATAGTCTACTTGAAACACCTTATTAAAATTTGGAAGTGCTAAAACAAGTTGTTCTATAACTTTCTATTTCAACAGTTTTAAACTCTTATCTACCCCATTAGTCCACTTGATCTTTTTTATATCCCCTCTCATTATTTCAGTCAAGGGACCACAACTACTAATAAAATTTTTGATAAACTTTATGTAAAAACTAGCTAGACCATGAAAAGATCTTACCTTGGTAGCACTCCTTGGAGTAGGCCATTCAAGGATAGCCTGTACCTTCTTTGGGTCCATTTTTAGACCTTCTGTTGAAACTACAAATCCTAAATACACTAACTCTTTCTTCACAAAACTGCACTTCTTCAAATTAATCAACAATTTCTCATCTCTCAGCTTCTCAAACACCATACGACTATGCATTATATGTTCCTCCAATGTCTTGCTAAAGATCAAAATATCATCTAGGTAAACAATGACAAACTTACCTAGAAATTCTTTTAGAACCTTGTTCATGAGCCGCATGAAAGTGCTCGGTGCATTGGTTAGCCCAAAAGGCATGAGTAACCACTCATACTATCCTTCCTTTGTCTTGAAGGTAGTATTCCATTCATCTCCTTCTCTGATCTGAATCTGGTGATATCCACTTGGTGCTAATACCACTGGTACAACACAGGGACTTAGACTCTCTTGAATCAACCCATTCTGCAATAACTCATGTACCTATCTATTCAACTCTTCACTTTCTACTAGTGTCATTCTATGTGCTGCCTTGTTTGAAAAACTAGCTCCTGGAATCAAATCCTTCTGATGACTGATCTTCCTTACTGGTGGTAATCTATTATGTACATTATTAGATACAATATCCTGAAACTCATTCAATAAATCTGCAACCTCTACAGGTACATCCTCTACTTCTTTATTACTAGCTTTTGGAATTAAAGAAAAACACACATGCTCATGCCTCATACCATCTAGGAATTTTCTTCCATTAACAAATGTTATTCTTGCATTACCACATAACTTTTCTTCGGTCTCCTTCAATGGCTTTAGCTTATTTCGCACTCCATCCTTTGTCAGGGAATAGGTATTAGCATGACCATCATGTACAACACATCTATCAAACTACCACAGTCTACCCAACAACATATGACATGAATCCATAGGTATGATATCACATAGTACCTCATCTTGGTACCCACAGATCTTGAACTTTACCAGGCACTATTCACTGACCATGACCTTGTAGTCATCCTACACCCAGGCAATCTAATATGGATGTGGGTGTTTCTATCTCTTGAGCATCAACTTTGTCACCATCTCTTCTAACACCAAATTGTCAGTGCTTCCACTATCAATAATCACATCACATCATTTACCCTCACACTTGCATCTAGTGTGAAATAGACTCCTCCTTTGTTTAGGTTCATTCTCACCACTCAGCAGGACTTTTATGTTAATCAACATTTCTCCTCTTTCAACATCTTCTGAATTTGATGATCTAGCATCTTTATCTACATGTGAAACTCTAGCTTGGCCTTCATTCATCCTATCTATCATTCCTTGGTGTTGAGGACATTCAAATGCCCTATGACCTTCTTCTCCATAGTGAAAACATGTTCCACAAAAGCCTCCTCTTCTTGAGCCTTGTCCTCTTCCTCTTCCTCTCTGATCTCTATTGTTCTGATCTTGGAAAGGATTGGAATTGTTTCCTCTCTGATTTTGACTACCACTATCCTCATCCTTCTTTTTCAGATCTTCATTTCAGCGTCGATATGACCGTCCACTAGATCATCCACCGCGACCTGTTCCATTTTTTCTTCTCTCAAACTTCTTGTTCAACTTTTTCTCTACTTTTAGGGAAAACTGGTATTCCTCTTCAATACTGTTCATTTGAATTAGATTCAACTCCTCCTGAATGTTGGGCCTCAACCCATTAAGGTGACTAGAAACTTTCTCCTTATCAACTTTCGCATGGCCTGTTATGATGAGGATTTGATAGAACTCCTCTATATACTCCTGAATAGATCATCCTGCTTGCTTCAAACTTTGCATTTTCTTCAGTAGGTCAAGCTCATAATCAATAGGGATGAACTATCACTTCAATTTATCCACAATCCCATCTTGTGATTTTATATTTCCCTCTTCTATTTCACTCCAATTGAATCTCTTGCCACTAGATCTTCGCATGACCTTTCAATCTGGCCTTCATGAATTTAACCCTATCAAGATCCTCAAGATCTTCATACTCAAAATATTCTTCACATTCATTGATCCAGTCGATCAATTCTTTTGGGTTAAGATTTCCTTAAAATGTAGGAACTTCAATCCTAGGTCTTTTTCTGATCTTGGAAATGGCTCCAAAAAGTCTTTCTTCCTCCTGGTTCACAACTTTGACTTCTCCTTCTTGATCTTCTTCTTTGGCTTCATCCTCGCTTTCATCTCTAACATTAAGATTCATTCCTCTGTGAATCTCCTCTTGCAATGCTCACACTTGTCTAGAGAGCACTCTAACGTTAGGTGTTACAACACTAGCTCTTTTGCCACATTCCCTTCATGGAGGCATTTTTATGATGCGCACTGAAACCCTAACCACGGTCCTAGTGCAAACTACCTCACAGTCGGTGATCTATTTACACACTCAAGAAAACTTGGCTCTGATACCACTTGATGAAGGGTGCTACCCTTAATACCACAAACACATAGTAGAAACAAAGAAACAACAACAACAATATACAAGAACACAAAATTGGCTTCTTATTATCTCCACAAATGTGGAATTACAAACTTTCAGAATTACAATATGCAAAGCCACATGGGCATTCCCTTACAATATTTTGTAGGACAAAGTCTTGAATAAATACCTAGATCTACTACCCAGAACTGTCCTAGACAATACTACGGGCCTTCTTTATATAGACATTTTCCACTGCCTAAGAAGGTTCCAAAAATTTAGCCCTAAGGGCCGACCAAACTTAGAATTATTTTATTTTTTAATTTATTACATCAAAGTCAGCTCAACATAACTTTTGAAACCAGAACATAAATTTTGAAGGTTATTTTCTGCCATTTCATGTGGCCCAACTTTCAGAGACCATAAGTCATCACTAGTTGACCCAATTGACTATTATAACCCCATTTCTAAAATTTCATGAAGCGCTCTATAGGCTTGACCCACGCAAGTTCTCATCACCCAAATTTTTGACCTCATCTGGGGCCTCTAAAGCCTTCAAAACTGAGTTCAAAGTTTTTGTACCCTGCTGCCAATACTAAAAATCTTCAATATCTTCAAAAGTAGAATTGATCTAGCCATGAAACTTTGCTAGTAGGCTGATATGACTAAGATGAAATTCCACATGTAAAATTAGAACATTCCAAGATTTATGACCAACTTACTAAAAATAGCAAGTTTCCATAAATAGTAGCTCTACACAAGATAGCCCTTATGGAATACAAAAACATAAATATTTTTGGGTGATGCAAGATTGCTCTTGCACCCAGGATGCTCCTGCATCACTATACCTTTAATCAAACAAGGTGCAATGTTTCCAACTCTAACAACCCCTCCATCATATTCATTAAACTTTATGAACTTTTTCATGTCTCCAGTCATATTATGTGAACAACCACTATCTATAATCCAATCATCTTTCTTTTCAACTTGAGAAACTAAGGTTTTTTCTTCCTTAACATGAGTTTCAAGATTTTCTTCTTTAATTGCTACAAATCCTATGTCATCATTATTCTCAGTATCACTTTCACTTAGAGTTCTTTCTATACTAGCCTCAAGATCTTCATCATTAGCATAATAAAATTCCTTAGATCTTCTAGGTTTGAAATTGTTTCTGTACTTTTTAACTCTCTTGCAAAATTTAGATGCAAAATGACCATATTCTTGACAAGTCCAACATTTAAAAAATTTCTTACCATCTATTTCTCTCTTCACAAGCAAGGTAATACCTTCTTTAATCTTCTTGTCTTCTTCATTTCTAGATCTGTTGCTACTAGCATAATCTCCACTCACACTGATGCTTCTTAACAAAGTAGGGTAAACACTAAGAGAACTGAATGTTGTCTCCATTCTAGGTAAGTCTCCTGATAACCTCAGGTTCATTTTTGTTGCTTCCAATCTTCCAAGAAGAGTCTCTCTTGTAAAGTTTGTAGTACAAGGTTTAACTTGTTCAATCATTTGTGTTGTCTACTTAAATACAGGAGTCAATGTCCTTAGAATTTTCCATATCACTTCATTCTCTATCTTTGTTCCTCCACAAGATTTTATGCCTATAACAATTTTTGACATTCTACCAATATAGCTTCTAATAGATTCATCTTCCAACATTATTATATCTTCAAATGCACATATCCAATTATGTAATCTAACTCTTTTTGCATTTTCATCACCTTCAAAAGTAGAGTGTAAAGCATTCCAAATTTCATGAAATTTTTTTAAACATTTTACCTGACTATACTCATTCTCCATAAGGGTTGTCAAAAGTACTTATCTTGCACGTATGTTACACATGAATAGATTTCTCTCATCAATAGTACATGTTTCAAGATAGTCCTCTTCAATGATATTCGTATCATTCTTTATAATCAACCAATAACCTATTCCTAAACACAGTAGGTGTGTCTTCATCTTTTCTTTCCAGCTGTCAAAATTTACTCCATCAAACTTAGGGCTTTCTTTCCTAAAATTCACCATGGATCTCCTTAAGCTGTTAAACTTCTTTTTCAAGGACCTGCCATTTTGATACCAATTGTTGGAAAGTAAATTCCACCAAGATAATTGAGACCGGGGGGGGGGGGGGGGGGGGGGGTGTGAATCAGTTATCTGATAATTATAAATTTTATCATCTTCAACAACATTAAACCATGTAAGCAATATAATTACCAACCATAGAAATATATTCATACACAATAACACAATGACACAAGATATGTTGACTAGGGAACCTCTTAATCAAATAGTAAACCCCAGTGGGAATGATGCCCACAAAAGATGCACTAATATGAACATTCCTTGTGAGAGGATGGCCTCTGTTAGGAGTCTTATGAAATATATTCAGTACATATGAATCCCAGTTAGGAGATTTTGAATCCCTATTAAAATATTCTAATCATGTTAAGAGTTATGGAAGACAGAAGGACCAACTGCCCAAACAGCTTTAGGGTAAGATCATTGAACACACTATCCAAATAATCTTTGTATTACTCAATAGAATAATATGTTACCTCTTCTTTGACTATGCTAAACCACACTCACTATTACACCAGATCTCAATTTTAGATCTTTGTACTTCGCATGTCTTCCTTCACAAATTTTCTTTCATATTTAGCTCTTTTCTTCACTTCATATTCATACACTACAATCCTCTTCTCTCTATCCTACCTATCAAAAAAGAAACACATTCCTCCCTTTATACCACACTCAAATAATTACAAATGAGTCGGCACACAATTACAAAATAAAAGTTTCCACACGCTACATCAAAATTACACAAAACTTTCAGCTTCCAAATACAATAATTCTTCACTCATGGAATCTTGAAGTTTGCACTATCATCCACGTCAATATAATGTGTCTTCAACTTCTCTTTAATTGCACAAAACTAGATTCCATCCCGATTAAGAGATATCATCCGATTTCCACAAATTTCTACTCACGAACACTGCCTGAATACTGCTTCCACCAAAATGTTCATAACTTCCATGAATAAATGAATTACTATCTACGCTCTTAACCATAGAAATATAACATATCAAGGAGTATATCCTCAACATCATATAGCTCCAACTACAATAACCCACATGCGCTAATCCAAACTCTATTTCCTTCTCTACATGTCTCCAAAAGATCACTATGTTGACAACAATGGAAATCATAGTCATGAATTTAACAACAACTTCTACAGAATGAATTCCAAACATTCAACATTCATTCCTAATAGTGTATGTTTCTATCAAGGATGATTCTGAATTAGAAAAGTATGAAGAAAAATCCCTAATTTCTCATGTTAGTATGAATGATACATGGATAATAGATAGTGGATGTTCACATCATATGACCGGTGACACACATAAGCTCATTAATATGGAAGAGTATAATGGAGGTTATGTTATATTTGACAATGATGCTCCATATGCTATGAGAGGTACAGTTTCTATAATTCTATTGGATAATACACAATGTGATGATGTCTATTGGGTTAAAGGACTAAAGTATAATCTATTGAGTTTAGCACAATTGAAGAACAAAGGTCACCGAATGGAAATTTAGAATGGAAAGGTAAAAGTATTTGATCAAAATGGAGGTTTGATTTCCATCGGGGTAAGGTCAAAAGGAAACTTATTCTATCTTGATACTAATACAAGGAGTTTCTTATTTTCTAAAGTTGAGGATGTATGGTTATGGCATAAGATATTATGTCATGTGAATTTTGATAACTTAATTACACTGAGAAAAAATAATAGAGTAAGAGGTCTACCAAGAATGGATAAACCTGAAAATATCATGTGCAAAGGATGTCAAGTTGGTAAGATGGAAAAGTCAATTTTTACAAGAAAATATTAC
Source organism: Chamaecyparis obtusa (assembly GCA_027943335.1). Taxonomy (NCBI): domain Eukaryota; kingdom Viridiplantae; phylum Streptophyta; class Pinopsida; order Cupressales; family Cupressaceae; genus Chamaecyparis; species Chamaecyparis obtusa. The sequence continues at coordinate 113,630 of BSBK01008562.1, read as the reverse complement.
ACTACAAAAGGAATTTTGAAGTTAGTGCACACTTACCTATGTTGACCTATGAGAACAAAAAGTTGTTATGGTGATATATATTTCCTTTTATTTGTTGATGATTATTCAAGAATGACATATTTTATGTTTTTTGAAGGATAAATATGATTCTTTCAAATGTTTAAGTAGTACAAGGAAAGATTTCAAAAGGAGATTAGAAGACAATTTAAGTGTCTAAGATGTGATAAAGGAGGTGAGTTTACATCTGATGAGTTTACATTATTCTACAATGAACATGGAATAAAGAGACAAATGTCTGCACTAAGGACACCACAACAAAATGGTATAGTAGAAATAATAAATAGATCCATTATTAATTATGAAAGGACATTGATGATTGAGAAGGGTGTATGTCAAACATTTTGGAGAGAAGCATTCAGTACTGCAGCTTATACACTAAAATAAGTACAACTGAAGAAACTTCAAAACAAAACTCCATATGAAATCTAGTATGGTCACAAACTAAATGTAAGTTAGTTCAAAGTATTTGGAAGTAGATGTTACATTTTAAAGGATGCTAGAGATGAAAAGTTTGATCATAAAGGTGATGAAAGAATATTCTTAAGATATTCTACAAAGAGAAAGTCTTACAAGTGCTTAAACAAGTCTACTAGAAAAATTGTAGAAAGTGCAAATGTAAGGATTCATGAATTTGTAGAGAAAAATGATGAAGACAGTAAAAAGGAGCCTAAGGACTATCAAAGATTTCTATATATGCAACATGAACTTCCTAATATCTTACCGGTAGTACAAATTGAGGAGGAATCTAAACTTCCACATCCTACTAAGCCTATTCTAGGAAAGTATGTGAGAATACACCATTCACCAAGGAAGATTATTGGAGAAAAAAGTGATGGAGTTATGACAAGAAGTTAAGAGATAATACATGATTGATTTCTAGATTTGAACCAAGAAATGTAAAAGATACATTGGATAATGATGATTGGGTTAAAGCTATGAAAGATGAGATAGATCAAATTAAAAATAACAACATGTGGAATTTGGTACCGAGACATAAAGATAAAAATGTTATTGGTACTAAGTGGATTTTTAGAAACAAACTGAATGAACATGGAGATGTGATCAGAAACAAAGATATATTGGTTTGCAAAGGGTATGTACAATAAGAAGGTATTGATTATGGTGAGATTTTTGCACCTATTTCTAGATTAGGAGTTAAAATTCTAATAGCATATGCATATTATAAAGAATTTAAAGTTTATCAAATAGATGTTAAGTCTTCATTTCTTAATGGTATTCTTGAAGAAGAATTCTATGTTGAACACCCTAAAGGATTTGTTGAGAATACTAACAAGGACATGGTATGTAAATTGTACAAGGCATTATATGGTTTGAAACAAGAAACCTGATAATGGTATGAAAGGTTATATTCATATTTAATCAAGATTGTATTTCAAATAACAAGTGACAAACACAATGTGTATCTAAAATGTGATATTATTTGATACAATTTTGATTGCTGGAATATTTGTTGATTACATTATTTTTCCAGAAAATAACACATTATGCAAATATTTCGATGAAGAGATGAGAAAGAAATTTGAGATGTTCATGATAGGAGAAATAAAACTCTTTATTGGACTATAGATTCAACAAGTCAAAGATGGGATCTACATCATCCAATCAAAGTACATCAAGGAGATACTAAAGATATTTGGTATGGAAGAATGAAGATCAGTTGGAACACCAATGACTATTGGTTGCAAACTATCAAAAGAAGATGAGTCAAAGGAAGTAAATGAGAAACTCTATTGATTCATTATTGGTAAGCTATGGTATGTTGTACATAGAGGACCTGATATTTCTCATACAGTAGGTATTGTTGCAATATTTTATACCAATCCAAAGGAGTCACACATGTCTACAGTCAAAAGAATATTTAGATATATGAAAGGTACTGAAGATTCTAGTCTACTTTACAAGAAAGGAAGACATTTTGATTTGAAGGTTTACACTAATGTTGATTGGGCTGGAAACATTGATGATAGGAAAAGTACAAGTGGAAGATCTTTCTTTTAAGGAGGAAGATTAGTGACATGGATGAGTATGAAAAAGAGTTTTATATTTGATGTAGGAGTATCTCGGGTCCTTGGCAATCCTATGTCACCAAAAACATATTTGAGTTTTTCTATGTTGCTCAGTTCCTGCTTTGACTGAGTTGGTCGGTAGTTGGTTAGTTTCCTTTGGTTACTAAGTATGGTCGGTTATCTCCTAGGTAGTTAGTTGTTTCACTGGGGCTCGACGATGCTTGTCTATTGCTCGGTCATCCTTGCTTACGAAGTAGTTTATTTTTAGTTTCTATTCAGCCAACTTTTGCATTGATTATGGGTCATAGATTTAATGTTGGTGTCCATCATTGGGAAGCATGTGGTCCTAGATCTAACTATTCCTTCCATTGATTGTGGATCTAAAGGGTGACTCAGCTCAGTGGTCTCTTGTATAAGTATAATTGTTTGGTTAGACTTTAGAGAGTCAGTTTTGATAGGAGATAGAAGATAGTAGAATCAATATTGTTGGTAGATCCTCACATGTTTGAGGACTTGTATTTCATTGTAATATGTAGCCCTAACTAAGAAGGCCTTATAACCTGACATGTATGAATCAATTTGAATGAATAATATATCAATGATCATGCTTTCTCTCTCTCTCACTATGTTGTTGTTTCTTCTGTGAGTTGTTGAGAAGGGTTGGATCTATAGGGTGGACCATCATTTGGCCCCTTAGGTCCCTCCCCCTTGTGTCAAGTGGTATCAAAGTGAGGGGAGATCTAGATCTAGGTCCTCGGATCTAGGTTGGTAGGTTCCTTCTTGTGAGGCCCTAGTTGAATTATTGTGGGGTGGAAGATTATGATTTGACCTACAATTGTAGAGGGTTCCAAGATAGTTCATGGGAGGTGAGAAGTGGATCTAGGATTGGCAAAAATGTTGAGACAACTTGTTGCTAGGTTAGAAGCTGTTGAAACAGCTGAGAGAAGAGGCAAACATCTTGAAGATGTTAGTGATGATGAATTTTAAGTGGAACAAGGCAAAGAAGAACCTGCACCTATGATGGATCAAGGTGAGGAAAGATTCTTGAAGGCCTTGACAAGTTTGAAGTCAACACCACATTTCAATCCTCCTTAATATAGTGGTAAATTGGATTCTGATCAATTAATAGATTGGATCACCGAGATGGAAAAATATTTTGAGTATGAAAATGTATCTAAAGAGAAGAAGGTGAAAATTACATGCAAAAAGTTGAAAGTTCATGCATCCTTGTGGTGGGGACATCTGCAATTGGATCAGAAGAAGAAAGGCAAAGACAAAATCAAGGTATGGAATAAAATGGTAAATAAGTTGAAATGAAAGTTCTTACCTTGTGATTATCAGATTAACCTAGTTAGCCAAATGCAAATCTAAAGTAGAAAGATAGCTTGGTAAAAGAGTATACTAAGGAATTCTATAGATTAGATATCAAATTTGGACATGATGAAGATGATGTGGAAATAATTTCTAGAAACCTGAATGGTTTGAGAGTTTCCATCCTAGAGAAAATTAGTTTGGTGAAGTTGGAGAACATTGAAGAGGCTTATCAATTTCCATTAAAGGCCAAGGAGAAATTGAACAAGAGACATGAATAGAGACAAAGAGGTTGAGGTGGTAGATTCCCTAGAGGAAGAGGTAGATCCTATGGTGAAAATAGTAGATCTGAACCTGAAAAGACAAATCTAGACAAAGGCAAGACTGAGTGGAAAGGTGAAGATTCATCTAGAGGCAAAGGTAGTAACTACCGAGGTGGTTATAGCAGAGGTAATTTTTGAGGAACTTGTTATAATTGTGGAGAAGAAGGACATAGATCTTTTGAATGTACACATGCTAGTAAGAAGGCTAGTAGCAGTAGAAATGCTTTGGTGCAGGAAGAGTTATCGAATGAACCTAAGAAGGAAAATAACTTGATGGTAAGGAGAGCACTATGGAATGAAAGTAAAAAGGAAGATCCAGTAAGGAAAAGTTTGTTCAAGACTAGATATAGAGTTTTTGACAAATTTTGGAAGGTAATCATTGACAGTGGTAGCTCAAAGAATCTAGCATTTGAAGAGATGGTCATAAAGTTGCATTTGGAAAGGTTGGAACATCTAAAGCCCTATCATATTTCATGGATCAAAGATGAGCATACACTCTTGGTAAGTGAACAATGTTATGTGAATTTGAAGATTGGAAAGTACTATGATAAAGTGTTGTGTGATATCATGCCTATGGATTGTTGTCATATTTTGTTAGGTACACCTTGGAAATATGATAGACATGCTATATATGATCGGAGGTTGCATAAGTATACTATTGTGGCTGATGGAAGAAAAAAAATCTTGTTACCTTTGATGGAAGAACCTGTTAGTAATGTTTTCACATCTGTGAAAGTTTGTTTGATGGAAGGAAGAAAATTTTTTAAGGATTTGAAAAATAATGATGTATGTTTTGTTGTGATTCCTAACAAATGGCGTAAGAAAATAGAGGATAATGTCCCTAAGGAGATTGATAAGTTACTCACCGAGTATAGTGATATCATTTCTAATAATGTACCTAATAGTTTTCCACCAAAGATAAGTATTGATCATTGCATGGATCTAATCCCTAGAGCTAGTTTACCAAATAAGGCACCTCATCAGTTGACACCTACCGAGAATCAAGAATTGAACCAACAGATTCAAGAGTTGTTTGCTAAAGGTTTGATCAGAGAAAGTTTGAGTCCTTGTGCAGTACCTATGGTATTGGTACCTAAGAAGAATGGAGAATGGTGAATGTGTACTGATTCTAGAGAAATCAATAAGATAACAGTGAAGTATAGGTTTCCTATACCGAGAATGGATGACATAATGGACAGTTTGATTGGAGAAAAGTATTTCAAAAAGATAGATTTGAAGAGTGGGTATCATCAGATCAGAATCAGAGAAGGTGATGAGTGGAAGACTACTTTTAAGACAAAAGAAGGTTTGTATGAGTGGTTGGTTATGCTTTTTGGTTTAACTAATGCACCAAGTACTTTTATGAGGTTGATGAATGAATTTTTGAAGAAATTCTTGGGTAAGTTTGTGATTGTATATCTTGATGATATTTTGATATTCATTAAGACCAGAGAAGAACATTTGTTATGTGTTAGACAAGTTTTGTAGAGATTGAAAGAGGAAAATTTGTTGATAAATTTGAAAAAGTGTTCATTCTTGAAAGAGGAGATTGTGTATTTGGGATTTGTAATTTCAGTTGATGGTTTGAAGATGGATGCTAAAAAAGTTGAAGCTATTCTGAATTGGCCTACACCTATGAATGCTAGTGAGGTAAGATCATTTCATGGTTTGGAAAGTTTCTACCAAAAGTTCATAAGGAATTTTAGTTCTATTTGTAATGCTATGACTGAGACTATGAGAGGAGATAAAAGAGAATTCAAGTGGACACATGGAGTTGATAAAATTTTTGAGACCCTGAAGTAGAAGGTTGCTGAATTGCCTATTTTGGCATTGTCTGATTTCAATAAGGTATTTCAAGTGGAATGTGATGCAAGTGGTAGTACAATTAGATTTGTGTTGAGTCAAGAAGGTAAACCTATTTCTTTCTTTAGTGAAAAGTTGAATGATGCTAGAAGGAAATATTTTGTGTATGATCAAGAATTATATGCTATTGTTCAAGCAATGAAGAAATGGAGACATTATTTGATACTGAGTGAATTTGTGTTATATACTAATCATAAGGCCTTACAATACTTGGGTAGTAAGAATAAGTTGAATTAGAGACATATGAAATGGGTTGAGTACTTGCAAAGTTATACATTTGTGTTAAAGCATAAAAGTGGAGTCACTAACCGAGTTACTAATGCATTGAGTAGAAGATCTTTGATGACCGAGATGAAAATTGAAGTTCTTGGTTTTGATGAGATGAGAGATTTGTATGAAACTGATCCTGATTTTTCTAAGTTGTGGAGAAAGTGTAGAGCACCTATTCAAGATCAATAGAGTACAAAATGGGAAGAATATTTCATTCAAGAAGGTATGTTGTTCAAAGGTATTCAGTTGTGTATACCAAGAGGACAAATGAGAACTAATTTTATGAAGGAGAAACATAGTAGTGGTTTGTCTAGACATTTTGGTATTGATAAAACTTTGAATTTTCTTAAGGAGAAATACTTTTGGCTGCATTTGTATAAAGATGTTTAGAAATTTGTGAAAAGTTGTGGAATTTATCACGTATCAAAAGGAGTAAGTCAGAATACTGGATTGTATACACTAATTATTGTACCTAAGAAACCTTGGACTAACATCAGTATGGATTTTGTTCTTGGCTTACTGAAGACAATAAGAGGTAATGATTCTATATTTATTGTCGTAGATAGATTTTCAAAGATGGCACAATTTATAACTTGTAGAAAGATATCAGATGAGTACATGTAGTAGATCTCTTCTTTAAGGAAATTGTCAGATTACATGGATTACCAAGGAGTATTATCTCTAACTGAGATAGTAAATTTTTTGGATACTTTTGGAAGACTCTTTGGAGGAAGTTTGGCACTGAGTTGAAATATAGTTCTACATTTCACCCACAAACTGATGGATAGATGGACGTTGTAAATAGAAGTTTGGGAAATCTTTTGAGATGTTTAGTTGGAGACACACCTAGTAATTGGGATTCTATTTTGGCACAAAAAGATTTTGCATACAATAATTCAGTGAATAGGAGTATTGGAAAGACACCATTTGAGATTATGAATGGCATATAGCTGAGAGGTATATCTAATTTGAGAAACATTGCTAATGAAAGGAAGAGAAGTGTTGAAGGAGTGAAATTTTTTGAGTACATGAAGACATTGCACGAAGATGTGAAAATCAAGCTCGAAGAAAGTAATAAAAAATACAAAGATAGAGCTGACAAATCAAGGAGACAAAACTTTTGATGCTGGTGATGAAGTGATGGTTCATTTGAAGAAAGGTTGATTTCCTATTAGAACATATAGGAAGTTGAAGATGAAGAAGTTTGGACCTTGCAAGATGTTGAAGAAATTTGACAGTGAAAACACATATGAGATTGAGTTACTTGATGACATGGACATATCACCAATTTTAAACATTATTGATTTGTTTGAGTGTCATGAACCTGATGAAGACATGACACTACCGATGGAATATCCTAAGAAGCAGAATGAAGAAGCTGAACAAATTTTGGAATAAATAATTTACAAGAGTACAAGAGGTAAACGATATATGGAATATATGGTAAAGTGGAAGAATAGAACAATTGAAGATAGTTCATGGATTTCATAGTCTAAGTTGGATGCAACTCAGACCAGACCTACTCAAAGAATTATTTCTCAATAACCCTAGGTGTTTGATGCAAGAGCATCTCGGATCCTTGGCAATCCTGTGTCACCCAAAAGATATTTGAGTTTGTCTTTGTTGCTCGGTTCCTTCTTTGACCGAGTTGGTTGGTAGTTGGTCAGTTCCCTCTGGTTACTGAGTATGTTCAGTTATCACTTAGGTGGTCAGTTGTTTCACTGGTGCTTTTTGATGCTTGTCTATTGCTTGATCATCCTTGCTTACCAAGTAATTTATTTTGAGTTTCTGTTGAGGCCGACTTGTGGATTAATTATGGGTCATGGATTTAATGTTGGTATCCATCATAGGAAAGCGTGTGGTCCTAGATTTGACCATTCCTTCCATTGATTATGGATTTGAAGGCTGAATTAGTTCTGTGGTGTCTTGTATAATTATAATTGTTTGGTTAGAGTTTAGAGAGCCAGGTTTGATAGGAGATAGAAGATAGTAGTGTTAGAAAGTAAAGTCCACCAAGATAAGTGAGAGGGGGGAGTGAATCAATTATCAAAGAATTATAAATTTTATTATCTTCAATAGAATTAAACCATGTAAGAAATATAATTACCAACCATAGAAAGATATCCTTACACAATAACACAATGACACAAGATATGTTGACTAGGGAACCTCTTGATGAAAGAGTAAACCATGGTGGGAATGATGCCCACAAAAGATGCAATAATATGAATATTCCTTGTGAGAGGATGGAATTTATTAGGAGTCTTATGAAATACATTCAGTACATATGAATCCCTATTAGAAGATTTTGAATCCCTTTTAAAATATTCTAACCCAATTAAGAGTTATAGAAGACAGAAGGACCCACTACCCTAACAACTTCAGGGTAAGATCACTGAACACAGTGTCCAAATAATCTTTGCATTACTTAATAGAATAATATGTTGCCTCTTCTTTGACTATGCAAAAACCACACTCAGAGTTACATCAGATCTCAATTTTAGATCTTTGTAATTCGCATGTCTTCCTTCACACATTAGCTCTTTTCTTCACTTCACGCTTACAGCATCACAACTTCTGCTACCATATCATAATTACACACTTTCACATTAAAAAATCATGCTACTACATTAATATTTCCTTACAACAAGGAAATACATTCCTTCCTTTATACCACACTCAAATAATTACAAATGAGAGGGCATACAATTAAAAAATAAAAGTTTCCACACACTACACCAAAATTACATAAAACTGTCAACTTCCAAATACAATAAATGGTCACTCGTGTGACCTCAAATTTTGCACTATCATCCATATCACTATCAATGTGTCTTCAACTTCCCTTTAATTGCACAAAACTAGATTCCATCCCAATTAGGAGATATCATCCGATTTCCACAAACCGCTACTCAAGAACACTACCTAAACACTGTTTCCACCAAAATGATCATAACTTCCATGAATCAATGAATTACTATATGCACTCTTAACCATAGAAATATGACATATAAAAGAGTATATCCTCAATGTCACATAGCTCCAACTATAATAACCCATGTGTGCTAATCCAAACTTTGTCTGCTTGTCTACAAGTCTTCAGTAAACTACTGTGTTAACATCAATGACGATCATAGTCATGAATGCAACAACAACTACTATAGAATGGCTACCAAAACACTTTATCATTCATTCCTAACAATATCCCCCATTGGAATTGATGGCAACATAGATGAAAAACATCCAATGTTACAAAAATCCAATACTACAACACAGTTTCTTCAAATCCTCTTCATCAATCAAATCTTGATTCATTATCATGTTCAGTTCTCTCCAACAAATGTCTCATATTGTTTTTCATGCATACTTCTCCCCCATTGACATCAATGATAAAAATTACATCACTAAGTCAACAACAACTCAATGTCAAAAAAAACTTTTTAGAAAATACATTTACTAGAGTCCTCATAACTCAGCTCAGATACACATACTCCCCCATAGAGGAAGTACCAACATCCAGTCCAGAAGAAAGATAAGGCTTATATACCACTAGATAGATGCAACCAATTGCATCACTTATCAAAATTAGGTTGGGGCATAACCCCAAGCATACCTCTCAGAGACTCAAATGTATCCTCAGGAAAATGCTTTGTGAATATATCTGCTATTTTCTCCTTTGTACTTATGTACTCAAGTCTGACTTCTTTTTCAACAACTTTCTCTCTTACAACATGATACTTAATCTCTATATGCCTTTTCTTAGAATGTAATACATGATTCTTAGACATACTAATTATACTGATGTTATCACAATGTAAAACAATAGGTTCAACAAATTTTATTCCAATATCCTTCAGCATCTAGTTCATCCAAATTATCTGGTTACAATTATTTGTTGTTGCTACATATTCTACTTCTGTTGTGCTTTGTGAGATACAATTCTACTTCTTGCTTAGCCAAGAAACTAATCTTCCTCCAAGGAAAAATGATCCTCCACTGGTGCTTTTCTTATCATCAACACTACCTCCCCAATTAGCATCTATATATGCACATAGGGTAAAATCATTAGAATTTTCATACCATTATCCATAGTCCATTGTGCCTCTTAAATATCTCAGTATCCTATTTACTGCTGCAAAATGTGATTCTCTAGGTTCATCTTAAAATCTTGCTACAATTCCAACTAAATGTGCTATATCAAGTCTTGTATGAGTCAAATATTGCAATCCTCCAATCATAGATCTGTATTTCTTCTGTTCTACTACAAGAGTCTCATCTATGCTAGATAACTTATGTTCGGTCACCATAGGTGTTCCAACTAGTTTACAATCCTCCATTCCAAATTTTTTCAACAAGTCATTTAGGTACTTTGTCTTACTTACAAAGATACCATCATTGTTTTGTGTTATTTGTATACCCAAAAAGTATTTCATTTCACCAATCATACTCATTTCAAATTCAGTCTTCATTTCATCAACAAATTTGTCACTAGCTTCATCTTCTCCTCCAAAGATAATGTCATCAACAAAAATAAGTATAACTAACAAACCATTTTCAATTTCTTTTGTGTACAGATTGCTATCAGCTATACCTTTTATAAATCCCAACTTTAACAAATACTTATCCAGTCTTGCATACCAAGTTCTAGGTGCTTGTTTAAGTCCATATAAAGCTTTCTTCAATTTACATACCATGTCTCCTTCTTAAGTTAAAGGAAAACCTTCAGTGATGCAAGAGCATCTTGGATGTAAGAGGAATCTTGCATCACCCAAAAATATTTCTGGTTTCTTTTCAACAAGGGCTATCTTGTGCAGAGCTGCTATTTATGGAAACTTACTATTTTTAGTAAGTTGGTCATTTGATCTCAAAATGTTTTGATTTCATAGTTAGAGGTTCATCTCAGTCATTTCAGCCTACCAGTTGAGTTTCATTGCCACATCATTAGTATTGGTGAAGTTATTGAGGTTTTTGGGTATGAAATCTTTTAGGTCAATTTTGAAGGTCTTAGAGGCTCTGGTCCTATAGATCATAGGCGCTGTAGATGTCATCATGGCATTTTTAAAAAGTGGTTACAATAGAAAAATGGAGTTATGGTTAAAAATTTATGGCCTTCGGAAGTTGGGTTACCTAAAATCATATTTTCTATTTCTTTTAAGTCAATCCTATTGTAATAATTATGAAAAATAAATAATTCTATGTCTAGTCGGCCTAAAGGGCTAAATTTCTGGAACCTTCTTGGGCGGTGGAAATTGCCTATATAAGAAAGGTCTGTAGTGTTGTCTTGGGCAGTTTGGGATAGTTTTGGGTAGTAGATCTGGGTATTGATTTGAGGCTTTGTCCTATAAAATATTGTAAGGGAATGCCCATGTGGCTTTGCTTATTGTAATTCTGAAAGTTTGTAATTCCACATTTGTGGAGATAATAAGAAGCCCATTTTTTGTTCTTGCATATTGTTGTTATTTCTCTATTTCTGTTATGTGTTTGCGGTATTAAGGGGAGCACCCTTCATCAAGTGGTATCAGAGTAGGAGTTCCTAAGTGTGTAAATAGATTACTGATTGTGAGGCAGTTTGCACCAAGACCATGGTTAGGGTTTTAGTGAGAAGCGTGAAAATGCCTCCACGAAGGGAATGTGGTAGAAGAGCTAGTGTTGTAACACCTAAGATTAGGGAACTGCAGAGACAAGTGCGAGCATTGCAAGAGGAGATTCAAATAGGAATGAATCTTAATGTCAGAGATGAAAGTGAGGATGAAGCTGAAGAAGAAGATCAAGAAGAAAAAGTTGAAGTTTTGAATCAAGAGGAAGAAAGGCTTTTCTGGGCCATTTCCAAGATCGAGAAAAGACCTAAGATCGAGGTTCCTACATTTTTAGGGAATCTTAACCCAGAGAAATTAATCGACTAGATTAATGAATGTGAAGAATATTTTGAGTATGAAGATATTGAGGATCCTGATTAGGTCAAGTTTGCGAAGGCCAAACTAAAGGGTCATGCGAAGATTTGGTGGTAAGAGATTCAGTTGGAGAAAAATCAAAGAGGAAAGGATAAAATCACAAGATGGGGGTGGATGGTGGATAAATTGAAGTGACAGTTCATCCCTGTTGATTATGAGCTTGACCTACTAAGGAAAATGCAAAGTTTGAAGTAAGCAGGAAGATCTGTTCAGGAGTACACAGAGGAGTTCTATTGAATCCTCATCAGAATCGGCCATGCGGAAGTTGACAAGGAGAAAGTTGCCCATTACCTTAATGGGTTAAGGCCGAGCATTCAAGAAGAATTGAATTTGGTTCGAATGAATAGTATTGAAGAGGCATACCAGCTTGCCCTAAAAGTAGAGGAAAAGTTGAACAAGAAGTTTGAGAGAAGACAAAGCGGAAGAGGTCATGATGGAAGATCTAGTGGACGGTCATATGGAGACCAAAATGAAGATCTGAAAAAGTAGGATGAGACCAGTAATAATTAGAATCAAAGAGGAGATAATTCCAATCATTTCCATGATTAGAATAATAGAGATCAAAGAGGAAGAGGAAGAGGACAAGGATTTGGGAGAGGAGGCTTCTGTGGAACATGTTTTCACTATGGAGAAGAAGGTCATAGGGCATTTGAATGTCCTTAGTGCCAAGGAATGACAGATAGGAGAAATAAAGGCCAAGCTAGAGTTGCATATGTAGATGAAGATGCCAAATCATCACATTCTAAAGATGCTAAAAGAGGAGAAATGTTGATTAACAGAAGAGTCCTACTGAGTGGTGAAAATGAACCTAAGAAAAGGATTTTGTTTCGCACTAGGTGCAAGTGTGAGGGTAAGTGTTGTGATGTGATTATTGATAGTGGCAGTACTAAAAATTTAGTGTCAGAAGAGATGGTGACAAAGTTGAAGCTCAAGAGATAGAAACATCCACATCCATATCGGGTTGCCTGGGTCCAGGATGACCACAAGGTCATAGTTAGTGAACAATGGCTAGTGAAGTTCAAGATCAGTGGGTACCAAGATGAGGTACTATGTGATATCATATCTATGGATGTATGTCAGATTTTGTTGGGTAGACTGTGGCAGTTTAATAGGTGTGTTGTACATGATGGTCATGTGAATACCTACTCCCTGATAAAGGATGGAGTGCGACATAAGCTAAAACCATTGAAGGAAATAGAAGAAAAGGAATGTGGTAATGCAAGAATAACTTTTGTTGATAGAGGAAATTTATCAGATGGTATAAGGCATGAGCATATGTGTTTTACCTTAATTACAAAGGCTAGGAAAGAGGAAGTAGGAGATGTACCTATAGAAGTTGTAGAATTACTGAATGAGTTTTAGAATATTGTATCTGATAATGTGCCTGATGGATTACAACCAGTAAGAAAGATCATCCATCAGATGGATTTGATTCCATGAGCCAGTTTTCCAAATAAGGCAACACATAGAGTGACACTAGCAGAAAATGAAGAGTTGAAGACAGATTTGAAGTTTAGTTCATCACATCATCCACAGATTGTATATGGAAGTAGTCCAAGAAATGCATTTGAGTTGAGGAAGATAGATAAAGGAGAAATAAGTAGTGCTGAAACAAAGGATTTTGAAGAACATTTGAAGAACATCCATGAGGAGGTGAGGAAGCATATTACCAAAATGAATGTGCAATATAAGGCTAAGGTAGATGAGAAAAGGAGGCATAAGGAATTTCAGGTTGGAGATGAAGTCATGGTTCATTTGTGGAGAGAAATATTTCCAGTTGGTACATATAACAAGTTGAAAATGTAAGATACTGAAGAAGCATGATTTAGAAAATGCATATGAGGTTGAGTTGCCTACTGAGCTGAATATTTCACTAGTATTTAATGTTTTAGATTTGACAGAGTATCATGATGGAGGTGTTGAAGATGAGGTTATAGTAGCACAGTGGAGTATTCCAGCAACCAGTTCAGATATCAAGGAGATTGAAGACATACTGGATAGTCATGTTGGTAGAAGAATAAGGAACATGACATATGAAGAATATTCGGTCAAATGGAAAGGATGACCTATTGAAGATTCATCATGGCTAGCAAAGGAGGAGGTTAACTATCTTGGTTTTCCTCTGCACACCTGAGTCGTGACAGGCTCACTTCTCAAATTACCTCAGGTGTCTGATGCAGGAGCATCCTGGGTGTAAGAGCAATCTTGCTTCACCCAGAAATATTTCTAGTTTCTTTTCAATAAGGGCTATCTTGTGCAGAGCTGCTATTTATGGAAACTTACTATTTTTAGTAAGTTGGTCATTTGATCTCAGAATATTTTGATTTCACAATTGGAGGTTCATCTCAATCATTTCAGCCTACCAGTTGAGTTTCATTGCCACATCATCAGTATTGGTGAAGTTATTGAGGTTTTTAGGTATGAAATCTTTTAGGTCAATTTTGAAAATCTCAGAGGCTCCAGATCATGATCAACCCCTATCTGACTGGCACTAGCAGGTGTCAGGTGTTGTACATCTCATCATGACATTTTCAAAAAGTGGTTACAATAGAAAAATGGAGTTACGGTTAAAAAGTTATGGCCTTCAGAAGTTGGGTTACCTAAAATCATATTTTGTATTTCTTTTGAGCTGACCCTATTGTAATAATTGTGAAAAATAAATAATTCTATGTCTAGTCAGCCTCAAGGGCTAAATTTTTGGAACCTTCTCGGGCGGTGGGAATTGCCTATATAAGAAAGGTCTGTAGTGTTGTCTTAGGCAGTTTGGGATAGTTCTGGGTAGTAGATCTGGGTATTGATTCAAGGCTTTGTCCTATAGAATATTGTAAGGGAATGCCCATGTGGCTTTGCATATTGTAATTCTGAAAGTTTGTAATTCCACATTTATGGAGATAATAAGAAGCCCATTTTCTGTTCTTGCATATTGTTGTTATTTCTCTATTTCTATTATGTGTTTGTGGTATTAAGGGGAGAACCCTTCATCATTCAAGCTACTCAATGTAGACTTCTTCTTTCAATTCTCCATTCATAAATGTTGACTTCACATCCATCTAATACACTTTGAATTTCTTGTAAGCTGCATATGCCAAAAAAATTATTATTGCTTCAATTCTTGCAATAGGTGCAAAGGTTTCTTCATAGTAAATTCCTTCTTGTTGTGAGTAACCCTTGCATACCAATCTTTCTTTATTTCTCACTACTTCTCCTTGTTCATTCATCTTGTTTCTGAATACCCATTTAGTTCCAATAACATTCTTGTCTTTAGGTCTAGGGACCAATTCCCATGTCTTGCTCTTTTCAATCTAATCTAGTTCTTCTTTCATAGCATTAGTCCAACTTTCATCTTCACAAGCTTCATTAGTAGTCTTAGGTTCAATTTGAGAAATCAAACATAGTTGTTCTTGTGCCTTATTTTGAGTAAGAACTCCTCTTTTGATGCTCCCAATAATCTATTCAAAAGGATGATTCCTTAACAAACTCTTGCTAGGTGTCACTGTCTCAGATCTCTCTTTAGATGTAGGTTCTTCAATAACTTCACTATGGCTTTCATTCAAAAAATCACTGTCAGTTTCATAAAACAATTCAGTAGTTCCAGTATTAGGCTTAGGATGAGTTTCTTCATCAGATTCATAATCAAGTATTCTTTCCTGAATTTTGAACTTTCCATCAACTTTAACATTTGTGCTCTCAACAATAGTCTTAGTTCTTTTATTGAAACATCTATATGCTTTTCTTTTCAAAGAATATCCAAGAAATATACCTTCATCACTTTTAGGATCAAACTTTCCTATATCATCATCTCTCTTTATATAACATTTGCTTCCAAAAATTCTAAAATACTTAACTAAGGGTGCATGTCAAAACCATAATTCATAAGGTGTCTTGTTTGTGTTTGCTTTGATTTGTACTCTATTCATTATATATATTGTTGTGTTCACTGCTTCTCTCCAGAATATCTTTGCCAAATTATTTTCAAACAACATAGCTCTTGCTGCTTCAATCACTGATATGTTCCTTCTTTCTGCAATGCCATTTTGTTCAGGTGTTATAGGGGCTAAATACTATCTTTTAATGTCATTTTCTTCACAAAAGTTGTTAAACTCTCTAGAAGTAAATTCCCCACCTCTATCAAACCTTAAACATTTAATCTTTATTCCAGATTCATTCTCAACTTTATTCTTTACAATCTTAAACTTATCAAATGATTCAAATTTTTCTTTAAGAAATGCAATCCACATCATTCTTGTAAAACCATCAACAATAATTTTAAAATACCTTTCTCCATAGAATCCTCTAGTCCTAGTAGGACTGCTCAAATCTGTATGAACAATCTCTAGCTTCTCTGTAGATGTAAACTTCTTACTAGGAAAAGAACTTCTCTTCTATTTAGCCATTACACATTCTTTGCAAATCATTTTAGTAGGCTTCATAATTCTAGGTAAATCCCTTACTACAAGTGTAGTACTTACTTTCACAATGTTATCAAAGCTTATATGACAAAACCTTCTATGCCATAACCAACTATCATCAATTTTAGTAATCAAACATTTCATCTCAGTAGGATTCAACTGAAGTACATTACCTCTGGTTCTAGATCCAGTTTCAATCAGATTTCCATCTTTATCCTTTATTATACAAGTTTTCTCAGTAAACCAAACTTGATATCCCTTATCAACTAACTGTCCAACACTCAAAAGATTATGTTTCAACCCATCCAAAAAATAAACATCATTAGTATTAGTCTTTCCATCAAGAGTAATAGATCCTATACCTTTAATCAAACAAGGTGCATTGTTTCCAACTCTAACTACTCCACCATCATATTATTTCAACTTTATGAGCTTTTTCATGTCTCCAGTCATATGATGTGAACAACCACTATCTATAATCCAATCCGCTTTCTTTTCAACTTGAGAAACTAATGCTTTTTCTTCCTTAACATCAGATTCAAGATTTTCTTCTTTAATTGGTACAAATCCAATGTCATCATTATTCTCAGTATCACTTTCACTTAAATTTATTTCTATACTAGCTTCAAGATCTTCATCATTAGCATAATAATATTCCTTAGATCTTCTAGGTTTGAAATTGCTTCTGTACTTTTTAACTCTCTTAGGACATTGAGATGCAAAATGACCATATTCTTGAAAAGTCTAACATTTAAAATTTTTCTTACCGTCTAGTTCTCTTTTCACAAGCAAGGTAATACCTTCTTCAATCTTCTTGTATTTTTCATTTCTAGATCTATTGCTGCCAGCATAATCTCCACTTACACTGATGCTTCTTGACAAAGTAGGGCGAACACTAAGAGCACTGAAAGCTATCTCCATTCTAGGTAAGTCTCCTGATAATCCCAGGTTCATTTTTGCGGCTTCCAATCTTCCAAGAAGAGTCTCTCTTGTAAATTTTATTGTCCAAGGTATCACTTGTTCAATCATCTATGTTGTCTACCTAAATATAGGAGTCAATGTCCTCAGAATTTTCCATATCACTTCATTCTTTGTCTTTGTTCCTCCACAAGATTTTATACGTAAAATGATCTCTGACATTCTACCAATATAACTTCTAACATATTCATCTTCTAACATTCTTATATCTACAAATACACATATCCAATTATGTAATCTAACTCTTTTTGCATGTTCATCACCTTCAAAAGTAGAGTGTAAAGAATTCCAAATTTCATGAGATTTTTTTAAATATTTTACCTGATTGTTCTCATTCTTTGGTAGTGTTGTCAAAAGTTCTTCTCTTGCAAGTATGTTACACATGAATAGATCTCTCTCTT
Source organism: Chamaecyparis obtusa (assembly GCA_027943335.1). Lineage (NCBI taxonomy): Eukaryota > Viridiplantae > Streptophyta > Pinopsida > Cupressales > Cupressaceae > Chamaecyparis > Chamaecyparis obtusa. Next base: position 96,037 of record BSBK01008562.1, on the reverse strand, counting down.
CTGCAGTACATGTTTCAAGATTGTCCTCTTCAATGATAGCCTTATTATTCTTTGTAATCAACCAATAACCTGGTCCTAAACATAATAGCCGTGTCTTCATCTTTTCTTCCCAGCTGTCAAAACTTACTCCATCAAACTTAGGGCTTTCTTTCCTGAAATTCACCATGGGTCTCCTTAAGCTATTACACTTCTCTTTCAATGACCTGCCACTCTAATACCAATTGTTAGGAAGTAAAGTCCACCAAGATAATTGAGAGGGGGAGTGAATTAGTTATCAGATAATTATAACTTTTATCATCTTCAACAACATTAAACCATGTAAGCAATATAATTACCAACCATAGAAAGATATTCATACACAATAACACAATGACACAACATATGTTGACTAGGGAACCTCTTGATCAAAGAGTAAACCCCAGTGTGAATGGTGCCCAAAAAAGATGCACTAATATGAATATTCCTTGTGAGAGGATGGACTCTATTAGGAGTCTTATGAAATACATTCAATACATATTCATCCCTATTAGGAGATTTTGAATCCCTGTTAAAAGATTCTAACCTGGTTAGGAGTTATAGAAGATAGAAGGACCCACTACCCAAATAGCTTCAAGGTAAGATCACTGAACACACTGTCCAAATAATCTTTGCATTAATCAAAAGAATAATATGTTACCTCTTCTTTGACTTTGCCAAAACTACACTCATTGTTACATCAGATCTCAATTTTAGATCTCTGCACTTTGCATGTCTTCCTTCACACATTAGCTCTTTTCTTCACTTCATGCTTACAACATCACAGCTTCTGCTACTATATCATAATTACACACTTCCACCTCAAAACATCATGCTACTACATTACCATTTCCTTACAATAAGGAAATAAATTCCTTCCTTTATAGCACACTCAAATAATTACAAATGAGTCGGCATACAATTACAAAATAAAAGTTTCCATAGGCTACACCAAAATTACATAAAATTGTGAGCTTCCAAATACAATAAATCTTCACTCATGTGACCTCAAAGTCTATGCTATCATCCACATCACTATCAATGTGTCATCAACTTCCCTTTAACTACACAAAACCAGATTCCATTCCAATTAGGAGATATCATCCGATTTCCACAAACCGCTACTTAGGAACACTGCCTGAATAGTACTTCCACCAAAATGATCATAACTTCCATGAATCAATGAATTAATATATGAACTCTTAAGCATAGACATATGACATATCAAAGATTATATCCTCAACATTACATAGCTCTAGCTACAATAACTCACATGCGCTAATCCAAAGTCTATCTGCTTCTCTGCAAGTCTTCCGTAAATCATTGTGTTGACATCAATGACAATCATAGTCATGAATGCAACAAGTACTATAGAATGGATGCCAAAACACTTTAGCATTCATTCCTAACATGTAGAATCAATATTTTTGGTAGATCCTCATATGTTTGAGGACTTCTGTATTTCATTATAATATCTAGGCCTAATTGGGAAGGCCTTACATCCCCACATGTATGAATCAATTTGAATGAAGAATATATCAATGATCCCATTTTCTCTCTCTCACTATGTTGTTATTTCTTCTATGAGTTGTTGAGTAGGGTTGGATCTATAGGGTGCACTAGTGTTTGGCCCCTTAGGTCCCTCCCCCTTGCATCAATATCACAATCTACAACTGAGGAAGAGTATGTAGCAACAACTATGAATTGTGATAACATTGTATGGAACAAACAACTACTTCAAGGTATGAAACTAGAAGATTACTGATCCAGTTACTATTTACTATGATAATTCAAGTGATATAAACATATAAAAGAGCCTGGTGATGTATTCCAAGACCAAGCACATTTCTATTAAGTATCATAACTTGAGAGAACAAGTTCAAGACAAGCATGTGATATTGGATTATGTAAATTCAAACGATAAAATAATAGATATATTCATGAATCCACTACCAAAGGATTCTTTTGAGTATCTCAGAGGTAAATTAGGGGTTCTTCCCCTATCTAATATTCACTAAAGAAAGATGCATTCTACCTTAATTCAAGGATTCATTAGGATATCTATTTTTTGAGTTGATGCTAGTGTTCACTCTTTAGGTAATGCCCAAAGTTGTGAAAAGTGATTATGTATACAATGAGATATCAGTACATACTAGGTATGATCCACTTCCTAAACAAATTTTTTAGGAGTATGTAGCTTAGGCATTACTGTCAAAGAGAAAGATTAAGCAATTGGTTACAAAGGGAGAATAAGCTATAGAGGGAGAATAAGCTATTGTTGATGGAGATGAGAGGATAATTGATATCATAAAGATGGATAAGTAAAGGAATATGATAAATTTCAAATGGAGAAAGAAAAAAATAGAGATATCAAAGTATTTCTATCATCAATTGACAATGTTTCCATTAATACCAAAGGGGGAGATTGTTAAGGGAGATTCCCCAACTAATTGTGATGATGATGAAGACCAAGATCAAAGGTATACAAGACTATAGAAGGATTATATCAGTTGTTATTTTCTCATTGATGTCAAGCAATTGATTTATAGTTTATATTGAGTTTCCATATCATTAGGAGTATGATATAAGTTGAGAGAGTTAAGGAAAAAGAGGAAGTGAAAAGTTGTGAAGTTGAATAAATTAATTGGAAAGATAATACAGATAAAAAAATGATAAGGTAATAATTATTTAGTTGTTTTATACTTTACGATGATATCAACTTGGTAAAGGAGATTGGTCAAGGAACAAAAGAAAATACTTTAGTTACTGAGCAAGAAGAAGCTATTCGGTAAAAGGAAAGTAATTTTAGGTAAAGAGAAAGGAAGCAAAGACACCGTGTATAAGGAGTTAGTTACTGAGAGAAGAAAACATAATTTTGGTAGAAGGAAAAGGAAGGGCACTGAGAAAGGAAAAATAAATAAATACAAGGATCAAAATGACATTTATTAAAGAGCCACGATGATCTAGAAGATTCCAAGGATGAACAAAAGATAGTTAAAATGATCTACGATTAGGAAAATTCAAGGTGATGATCTATGGTAAAGATTAAGTAGAAAAAAGTGAAGGTACAAGTTTTGAGGAGATGATAAAATGTTTTATCAAGCATCAAGTTCATTGAATCATTTTAAGAGGATGATCTAACAATTTAGAATAAATAGATGAAAACCTAATCAATGATATTAAGAGGAGAAATAAAGTCTATATAAAGGATGAAATTGAATGAAAAAAAGATAGTGACTTGAAGTGTGGATGTGCAACTGAGTGCTGCAGTGAAAAGAAGAAAAAGGTTGAAATCTGAGTCTGCAAGTATAGATTGATGAAGAGTTGAGGCCAATGAGTAGTGATGGAAAAAAGTGAAGACAAAGAGTGCACAAGAGATCTAACTAAGAAAGAGGTAGTTTCATATTTATAGATCAAGTTTTATATTATTTATTATTGACATTTGTAGCAGGAAAATCTCTTAACTGAGTGGACTTAATAGTCTTAATGTAAATCCTTGAGACAGGTGGTATTCTAGAAGAGTGTTCAAAGACCTTTAACTAGGCCACTCCTAACAGGGTGAATATCCTAATATATCTAAGGAAAATCCCCTAACAGGGTCACATGTAACAATTTTCATTGTAATCTTTAACATGATTAACTCTTAACAGAGTATAATTTAGAAGAGTATTTTTTATTGGTGGGTGACAATTCCCACAATGGTTTTTCTTAAATTGGGTTTCCACGTAAAATAATAGTGCCAAATGTGTTGAATATTTATTGTTCATGTTATTTTTTTATTACTTAATGTTACTATTGTTGTCGGTTACTACTAAGTTTTTCTTATCGAGTTACTACTAAGTTGAATTAGAGAAATTTAATAAGGTTTAAAGAATCACTTATTAATGATTCACCCCCTCTTAGTAATCCAACAATAAGTATATTTTCACATACTTAGATGAATTATAGAATAAGGAAGATGCTTGTAATACATATTACTTATGTATATAAGAAAATATCAGTTCTAGTTTGGTTATTGTTAGTTCCTTACCGACCAGTCATGATGAAGAGTGCCCCTCCTGAGGACATAAGTATTCAAAATATGCTATTGGGATTTCATTCCTCAAACTAAAGAACATGAAGACTAATGAGAAAGCAAAAGAAGTGAACACTATTTCAAAAGATGTGAAGAAGAATATGAAAGGGAACAAACTATTGTAGATGAAGAAGTTGAAGAAGAAATAGAAGTTTCAAAGGAAGAAAAGGTTAAGGAGAGAATTATGTTTTCTCTAATAGCTTTTGAGAATTTGTATTCTATTATGATCAAAACTTTAGTAGATAATGATGAATATAATAGAGTTTGTGGTACACAGATTTATTTTTTCTTGATGGAAAAGTATTTTTTGTTAAAATTATTGAGTGATCATTTTTTCAATAAAAGGACCATGGTGTCTAGTAAATCTAATATGTGACGTATTGATTTTGTTAATCTGACAAAGGATAATATCTGGTAGTATAGTTGTGATTATTGGAAATTTGTAAACAAAATTGAGAAGAAATATAATAATTCAAAGCACAAACTCTCTCAGGTTATCAATAAAATAAGGAAATGTATAAGGAATATCAATATCCTTTACTGATACTATCTTTAGTGACCGATAGCTATTGATAATTTTAGAGGTAAAAGTGAACTGTTAGAAAAAGAGATAAATGAACATGGGAAAACATATGAAATTTTCAAAGATAGAGATGAAAAACAAAGAATCATAATTGATAAATGTTGGGCAAAAATATTGTTATAGTAGAGGTAGAGAGAAGATTTGACCAAGACTTTTTGGATGGTGAAGGACACAATTGAGGTCTAATTGAAGTTTATTTCTAGCATCCTAACTATAATATAGGATTATTAGTAGTGACTTCACTCTTTGAACTTGACATAATCTTTTGACATACAGGTAGAATTAATAATTTCGCTACAATTACTGAGTGAAAGAAGGAGCTTCCAATTTTGAAGGAGAGGAATAAAAAAGTATTTTTTGTTTGTACTATTGTATTAATTTGAGTTTCCTTTATATTTTTTGGCTCTTTTCTATTGTGGATGAAAAGGGGAGATAAAAGGATTTTTGGTTGCATCTACTCAGGGGGGGTGTTTTTGGAGTTTTTAATTTTTCATGTTTTTCCATAAATGCTAAAGGGGGATATTGTTAGGATTATTGAGTTGTTGTTGACATGGATTTTCATTCATGTCAAAACATCCATACCAACACTCTAGAAGTATCAGTTAGTTGTTGACATTTTTGGTTATGTACCTATTGGTTGTTGGTTATGCAACAAAAGTTTCAATTATGCACATGACTATTGGAAATATTCAGGAATTAACCGAGTTACTGAGAGGGGAGGGGTGAATCAGTAACTCCAAATTTTCTTACAATTTTAACATGTAATTTACCTTTTAACCTTTGCATACAGAAAGCATGAAACTTAAAAGCATTCACAATAATGACACATAGATTTGGTTACCTAGAAACCTTCCAAAAGAAAGTAAAACTGGGGTGGGGATGAAACCCACAAAGCTTTAATACTGCAGAATAAAGTTAGCTGGTTAAGGCTTACAATTTGATCACTTCTGATGATCTGCCCTGTTAGGAGCAATAAGGATTGCTAAATCCACCCTGTTAAAGGATTTACAAACATACAATGAAGTATGCACTCGGTAAAGAGATTTTTACAAAAACTATTAAGTCTACCCGGTTAAAGGATTTAGTACTGATTCACCTGTTAGAATGAAACAGTAGATCTCTGCTTTGCAACTGGATTGCTGATTGAGATTCGCTGATGTACTGATCACCTTCTGTGATGAATTTTTCTTTGCTGTATCTTATACTTCTGAAGCCTTCTGTAATTCGCTTATCTCTGCCTTTCTTTTTCTTTCACATATATTCTACTTCATACATTTTATTACATCCTTTTATTTTTACAATATTGTTTATATACAAGTCTTAAACAATTAATTACAATTACAATTACACAGTCGGCTTGACAAATAAACATAAGTGCTACTAAGTCGGCCCAAGTATGGTTACTCGGTTCCTGCAAACTGACTCGGTGACTTTCTGATACTCAGCGTCCACTGCATTACTCGGCATCGTCATGCACTCGGTAGAAGTGAAGGCACAGTTCATACTGATCAATCGGTAGGTTTTGAACTCGGTAAATACTTGTGACTCGGTAGACATGATGTTACTCGGTTTACATTGTCTTGTTCGGTTTGTACTAACTTCCTCAGTTTGCACTGTTTTCTCGGTTTGCACTGTCTGCTCAGTTTGCACTGTTTGCTCAGTTTGTACTGTCTGTTCGGTTTGCACTGTCTGCTCGGTTTGCACTGTCTGCTCGATTTGCACTGTCTGCTCAGTTTGCGCTGTCTGCTCGGTTTGCACTGTCTGCTCGGTTTGTATCCAGAATGCAAATAAGTGTTGTCACTAGTGGCAATTCTACTTAATGCCAACAATCTCCCCCTTTGGCATTAGTGACAAAAACACTTATTGGCCAAAACTTATATACACGAATCATGATGAGTTTTATTTTGATTTTTCAAAATTTGTCTTTGTTATAGGGCTTTATACATTGTCTCCCCCTTTCAATGTGCTAACTGTTTCTTATACAAATCTATACATATCTCTCCTTCTATACATATCTCCCCCTTTTTGACGATAATGCCAAAGGTGCATATACAAGTTATTTACAGAGAGAATCCAAAATTTGATAGAAAATCAGAATGTACCTTCATTATTAGTGCCAGGGTTCTGTCCCAACTTTCTTGCAGAATCTTACATGTTTGTATAGCAATTTGGACTTCTGCAGAGAGTTCAATCATGTGATCTGCTATAGAGAACTGATTGTCATGAATCAATGTTTTGGAATGTTCAATGTGCTTATACATTGTATTCATGATGGGAAGGATCATGTGTTGGATGTCTAGCAGTGTGGACCGGATCCTTGAGTCTTCTTTCAGTAGATCAGACTGCATATTAGATAGGTGTGAAATTTTCATGTGATGAGCAGAGCTTGAACTTGGTTCAAGTTGCAGCTTCTGTATGCTAATCTTCATATCCTCATCCATTTTATTCATTTTATCTTTGACATCCTTTGTGAACTCGGCAATATTGCATAGTCTGGCCAAAAGAGAGGTAGCATTCGAATAGATAGATTCAATGTTAGACAAAACTAAAGACAATTCCACTTGGTTAATAGCTATGTGCTGAGCAATGTGCTCAAGCACTTTATTGTTGAATCTCTTCTCAGCTCTTTCAACTAACTTTTCTATCCCGGATGAGTCCTCATTGTATTTCTCAACTGCTTCTGCTAATTGTAACAAAACATGCTGGGAGGAGTCTACTTTAATGCCTAATGCATCAGACAAAATGTCCTTAGCATCCTTGATGATTTGATACTCCTTGTCTCTCTCCTCTTTAAGTTTCTTTTGTTTTGCTTTCCTTTGGAGGATCTCACCTATATTTTGCATTTGGTCTACTGAGAGATTTGCAAAATCTAATGTAGGAATTTCTATCTCTTCATCTAGGTCTATATCCTCTACTATATTCTTACCCAAAAATTTTATACTCGGTAGAGCCTTAGGCTTATCTGTACTTAATGCTTTGGTAGTAGTGACAGTAGATAAAGTAGGGCTGGCTATAGATACTGGCATACTTTCTACTGGAGAACTTAAAATATTTACACTTGAGGATTCAAAAGCTGGAAAACTTACTGCTGGAAAACTTGATGGTGCAGGAGACTGCAGCTCGGTAGAAGAAATGGTAGCTGCCTTTGATGTTGCTAGGGATGATTGGACAAATGTGGAAGTTGTCACAACCATGCTTGAAGGTGTCTCTGGGCTGGATGTAGAAACTTTCACTGGAGAGGTAGGAAGGGATGCAATGACTTCTGCTGCTATCCTCACAGTATCATCTACCTCAGTGTCTTCTTCTTGTTCATCACTGTCATCTTCAATATCTTTTATTATTACAGTTTCAATGCTCGGTTGGTGAAGGTGGTATATGTTCTTCCATGTGGCATATGCAGCCTTCACAACTGATTCAATATTGTTGATCAGAATCAAACAAGTATTGAATTTCAATGTCATCTTATTTTCATTTTCTTTTAATGCCTTCTTTACTTCATCATTATTCAAGCTCGGCATCAACTGTCTCAGGTTTTGATCAAATATGTCTATCACCGTTTGCCTTGCATTGCTCCATCTCATTTTTATTGGATTCAATAGAACTGCTGGAACCTGTGGGGCAATTTCTTCAGGAGAGTATTTCCACTGTCCCATCTTCTCAACAACAGCATCTTCTATTTCCTTCTGTTCTGCTTCCGATCTGGTTTCATATCTCAAGGATTTTATGTTACTTACTCCAGATCCTGATCCATCTCTAAAGAGTTTGAGATTTTCTTGAAGGTTTAGAGGAGGCCTTTTGAATAATATTTCTTTATCTGCCTTGTCTGCCTTGCCTCTTGTATTTCTCCTTGTAAACACAACAGTGGGAGGCATAGTTGCCTTAGTGATGAAAACTTTTCCTTTCTTCTTTGCAGGTTCTGGTTCCTCTGTTTTCTCATCCTTTTCTTCTTCTTTTTCATCTTTCTCTTCTTTGTCCTCGGTTATCATTTGCATTTTGGCTATTCTCTTCTTTCCTTTGTTTACCGCCTGTGGAAGCTTTATGCTTAGTTCAATTCTCACCTTAGCTTCATCATATGTTCCAAAATATGGAGCTTTGGGATTGACAGGCTGATTTAGAAGAGCTTCAATGATATTCTTGGTTTCATCAATATTTACCTCATAAGGAAGAGGTTTTACATATACAGTCCTCGGTTTAACTGCTTGAATATACACATTATCACAATCCACCATAAAATAGATGTCATCTTTGTAATCTTCCACCAACTTCTGTGGAATCCAGAATCTGTCATTCATTTTCTCTTTGAAAGACTCAAAATAATTATCCATGATGCTTTCAAAGTTTTCACCCATTTCTGCGATGTATTCATTTATTTCATAGAGGACTGGCACATCTTTTCTCCATACAACTTTTCCTTTAGAAGGGAAGAATTTCTGAACATAGAAGAATAAACAAACCAACAAGGATCCAAACTTACATGGATTATTTTTTGAAGTTTTAATGCTTTCCATGTTTTTGTTAAACTATTTCAACAATAAGTCAGCTAGGTCAAATGTCAAGTTGTTCTTGACCAATTTGTATGCTAGGTCAATAGCTTCACAGGAGACACTGTTCTGTCGACTAGAACTATAAATCTTATGGGCAATAATGTGTGTACCAAACTTCAGTTTAGCATCGGTAATGCTGCTAACTTTCATGCCTCTACCATCCCACTCGGCTAGGGTTTTCTTCTCTTGTTCCGTCCGACCTAGGGTTTTGGTAGTTTTAGCTTTGTTCAACATGGGAAGACCGGTGACTTGTTGAATCATCTTCTTTGTAATCTCAATAGGTTGCTCAAGCCAAATTTTTCCATTATGTACATGGCTGAGAATATATCTAACCCATTTATCTTGAAAGTTTCGAGGTAGATGTGCAATGTGAACTAAACCTTTATCTTCCAGATGTTTGTGCTCAGGTTTCAGAATACCATCCACACATAGTTCCTCATGCACAATATCTAGTTCTAGGTTCCCCATTTCTTGAATTGAATAGTTAAAATGATTGTGGATATCGTTAATAAGCAGTACCTTAGGAGGAATCTGAGATTGAGCTCCATTCGGATCTAGGGCTGCTGCAATTGCGGGCACGATCTTGAAATCTAGTGCTTTCCACTCCCCTTGGACTAACATATCAGATCCTTTCTTCGCTGAAGTGCTGGATGATGCCATGGTAGCTCACAGAAAATTCCTTTCGCAAAAGTATTAAATCACTGGGTTGCCCTTGAAATTTTCTGCTCTCAAAGTGCTAAAGATTCACGGTGAAGAATGAGTTCGATTACTTGCTTTTTGTTTACAACTCTGTCATTAATGCTCATTTCAAATTAGGGTATGAATTCTGATAGACTGTCACCCACTAAGAATTAATTTCTCGGAAAAGACTTCGCAACTCGGTGAACTTGAGAATTCATATTGCTCCGACCTCGCTCGGTAAAGACGGGTATCGACCTTGCTCGGTGAAGACTGATACCGACCTTGCTCGGTGATCTCACTGCATCTTGCATGCTGATTTAGACCCTTTTTTTTTTTGGTTCTGGAACTGCTTGAGATTGGTCTATGAGAATACAGTTCCAGTGCTTTCTTGGAAATTTAGTTTGAGTCGGTAGAGCCATCCATTCCATTACTTGGACTGGATTGCTCGGTAGCTTTAGGAATCCATTTTTGTCTCACCTGTTTCCTGACCTTAGTTGCTTCATTCTTCTTTCCTTCTTCAATTTCACTAGCATTCATGCAGTTTCTGGCTATGTGACCGAGTTTAGTGCATTTGAAACATCTTACGGTAGTATCTCTTTTCCTTAGATGATGTTTTATGCAATTCATGCCAATGTGTCCATATTCTCCACAGTAATGACATCTACACCAGGTGTTGTAGTCCCATCCAAACATTGCTTTCACAATTTGTTCTGCTGGATTAAATGTCTTGGATCTGCACTCGGATGCCTTGTGACCTTGTTTGTTGCACTTGTGACAATTACCTCTGAATTTAGGTTTTTTCCTGCATTCATTTGCTTTGTGACCAGGTTGATTGCAGCTATAACATTTTCCATTGAATTCTGCTTTTTCATTGTTCCAACATTTATTTGAAGTATGTCCTATTTTACCACAATGATTACAAGTAGGTTTTTGATTGCTTTTAGTACCTTGCTTAGAGGATTCGCCTTCTCCTTTGTATCCAAGTCCTGCTTTTCCTTTTTGCCTATGAAGATTTCGTTCATATAGCTGATTCAAGTCTTCTTGACTTTTCAGCATTCCTTCATTGATTTGTTTTTCAGCGTTTAGGTCATCCACCAATCTTAGATTGATTTCCTTTTCAGATCTTAGTTCTTCTCTTGTGCTTTCTATTTCTGATCTTAGATTCAGAATTTCTTCATTTGTATGAGAGATCTGATCAATTAGGTTTTCTAGCTGAAGGGTTTTATTTTGGACTTCAATGTTTCTTCCATCTAATTCATCTTTCAACTTGTTTCTTTGTTCCAAGATCTCACAGAATCTTGTAGAGTGTAGTTCTTGTTCTCTTTTCAATTTTCTCACTTCTTCCTGGAGAGACCCATTCTTTTCTAGGAGTTCTTTGACAGCATTGTTTGCTTCATCTAAGTTATTTGAGGGAAGAAGATCTTCAATCTTTTCTTCAATGTAATTCTGATCATTCATCTGATTTGCAAGTTCCTTCCTTCTTCTTAGGGATTGGGAAAGATGTTCTTTTACTTCTTTGAGTTTAGCTATGGCCATTTCCAGATCTAGCTTTTCATTTTCAATCACCTTGTTCAGTTTGAATACCTCCATTGTCCTGGATCTTTGCTCAAGCTAGTTAAGCTTTATCTTGAGAACCAATGCTGCTCTGATACCAATTGTTGGAAATATTCAGGAATTAACTGAGTTACTGAGAGGGGAGGGGTGAATCAGTAACTCCAAATTTTCTTACAATTTTAACATGTAATTTACCTTTTAACCTTTGCATACAGAAAGCATGAAACTTAAAAGCATTCACAATAATGACACATAGATTTGGTTACCCAGAAACCTTCCAAAAGAAAGTAAAACTGGGGTGGGGATGAAACCCACAAAGCTTTAATACTGTAGAATAAAGTTGGCCGGTTAAGGCTTACAATTTGATCACTTCTGATGATCTGCCCTGTTAGGAGCAATAAGGATTGCTAAATCCACCCTGTTAAAGGATTTACAAACATACAATGAAGTATGCACTCGGTAAAGAGATTTTTACAAAGACTGTTAAGTCTACCCGGTTAAAGGATTTAGTACTGATTCACCTGTTAGAATGAAACAGTAGATCTCTGCTTTGCAACTGGATTGCTGATTGAGATTCCCTGATGTACTGATCACCTTCTGTGATGAATTTGTCTTTGCTGTATCTTATACTTCTGAAGCCTTCTGTAATTCGCTTATCTCTGCCTTTCTTTTTCTTTCACATATATTCTACTTCATACATTTTATTACATCCTTTTATTTTTACAATATTGTTTATATACAAGTCTTAAACAATTAATTACAATTACAATTACACAGTCGGCTTGACAAATAAACATAAGTGCTACTAAGTCGGCCCAAGTATGGTTACTCGGTTCCTACAAACTGACTTGGTGACTTTCTGATACTCGGCGTCCACTGCATTACTCGGCATCATCATGCACTCGGTAGAAGTGAAGGCACGGTTCATACTGATCACTCGGTAGGTTTTGAACTCGGTAAATACTGGTGACTCGGTAGACATGATGTTACTCGGTTTACATTGTCCTGTTCGGTTTGTACTAACTTCCTCGGTTTGCACTGTTTGCTCGGTTTGCACTATCTGCTCGGTTTGCACTATTTGTTCAGTTTGTACTGTCTGCTTGGTTTGCACTGTCTACTCGGTTTGCACTGTCTGCTCGGTTTGCACTATCTGCTCGGTTTGCACTATCTGCTCGGTTTGCACTGTCTGCTCGGTTTGCACTGTCTACTCAGTTTGTATCCAGAATGCAAATAAGTGTTGTCACTAGTGGCAATTCTACTTAATGCCAACAATGACAAGTTTAGTATGAGCATCTTTTTGTGTCCTTGATGTTCCATGGAAAATGTACATTTTTCTACTCATGTTTTATTTATTTTGGTGTAGGTGTATTCTTTTTGTGTGCAATATTGCATGTAACATTCTATAAGTATATTGTGTTTCTAAATATCTGGACAATGGTTCATCTATCATATACTTTTGGTTTATCAACTACATCATATTCTAGACAATTTGTATCTATCAGTAGTTTCAGTTATTTTCATGATTCATCTTTTGGACTTGGTTGTGGTATTTAGATGTTCTTGGTAACTATAATATGAATTTTAATATCTTAAGTGTGACCTATTTGTGGGTCATGTTGTAGCATGTAGATAAATTTTGTTAAGTGTGTCCTAGATTTAGGATCGATGTTATGCATTAAATGTAATTTTAATATCTTTTTCTTTGGGTCATCACACACATTTGGTGTAGGCCAATATATGAGTGAATAAATACCCATATAAATAAAGAATATCTTTTTGTATATGAGAAATATGGTGTGTGTGTGTGTGTGTGTGTCTTGTGTGAAGCATAGTGTAAATATGTGGTAGTGATGTTTGTGAGTATAAATATTTGAGGTAGCTATTTGGAGGTAAAGAAAAGGATTACATACTGATAACAATGGACAAAGAAATTGCATACATATAAGATTTAATCATATGGATCTACCGATAGTTGTGGAAATAGAGATTAATTATTTAACTATTCATGTATATTTAGATGTAGTTATATGAATTCATGCTTTTTTGTATCTATTTTGACATCTTAATTGTATAAGGGTAGTTATCTTGACAAGCAGTGAGCCGACTGACAATGAGCCAACTTGCAATCTGAAAAACTAGTAGTGAGCCTTTGTAAAATCCACCTTAACTAGTTTTACCCTAACAAGAGTTAATTTCATGAGAATTAGCTTCTCCATTATTTTTCCCAATTTGGGTTTTACGTAAATATTGGTGTTCTCTATGTCATTGTTTCTATGCTTTTATGTTGACATCTACTATGATTTTTTAATGTGCTTAACTGATATATCAGAAGTTGTTATTATTATTATTATTATTATTATTATTATTATTTAATTATTTACCAATAAAGAGAAATGTTTTTAAAGTGTGTAGGAATAAATGATTCACCCCCCTCTCAGTTATTGGGCTTGTTAAATAATTTCATCACCATTATACCCTATCACTTGACCTACCCCATAATAGGTCATCTAAAAATACTTAAGGAAAAAATTAACATTGTATCAGGGAAACTCAAAGCCTATAATTTTTTGAAGAAACTCATCAACTCTATTCCTATGCATAGAAAACCATATTATTCTATCCATCCCTTCCACATTTTTGTATTCTTCCTTTAACATCTCTAGGTTGATTTTCATGCCAAAAATAACACAATTCTTCATGTCAAATACTTCACAAACTATTTCTTTATTTATCTATAGTACAAATCTTTGTTTTATCTTAATGCATCTAGTGACCACATTGTAATATGTGGCTAAAACCTTAATCAAAACAACATTGAAAAAAATATTAGGGAAAACCAATCTATCCATTCTTAACCTCCATGGATTTGACTCAGCCTGGGGGTTCTATAATTTAGCTTGAAAATAATTGAAATTATTGTGATACCTAACCTTCATGTGGGTTTCACTGGCATATTTTTTTTTGTCAAAAAAATTAGGGAAATTTGTCATAGTAGTTTCCCTCCTTGTATATTTAGGGAGTAAATAAATTATGTCATTACAAAAATTATACCTTTTTTATCTCTTACAAGTAGGTTCATGGGTAAGTGCACAAAGATGGGGGACCTAAAAGTTGCCAAATTGTTTCTTGGTGCCAAAAAATAAATAGTGTGCACACCCTATAGGGTGAACACCATATAATTTGGCATGTTAAGCCTCAATGTTTTCACACACTAAATAGGGAATACACCTTATGTGAAACATTGCATTTGAAACATTACATAGAGTGTGGCTTGGCCACACGAAGTGTTTTCCATAGGGCGTACACCCTATTGGAATAACATGCTATATAAGACTAAGAAAAAGAGAGAGAGGCTAATTTTAGCATGAGGACCATATGAAAACAAGATATGGATGCCTATTTTAGAACTATGACCATATTAAAAGGAGAGACAAAGGCCAATTTTAGCACTAGGAGGATATATAAAATGTAACATTTATGTATAAGAATTATTATACTTAAGTTAAATTTTATATATATATATATATATATATATATATATATATATATATATATATATATATATATATATATATATATATATATATATATATATATATAGTTATATATATATATATATATATATATATATATATATATATATATATAACTATATATATATATATAGTTATATATATATATATATATATATATATATATATATATATATATATATATATATATATATATATATATATATATATATATATATATATATATATATATATATATATATATATATATATATATATATATATATATATATATATATATATATATATATATATATATATATATATATATATATATATATATATATAGTTATATATATATATATATATATATATGCTTTTAGGATGTTTGAGAGTGGTTTCAGCTTCATAGGAGTTAAAATAAATATTTAATATTTTGAGGTTTTTTAGGAAATGTCAGACATAGCCAAATTTTAGGAATCGACACATTATCTTTAGCACAATTCCTAGTGGACTATTTATTGTAACCATAATCCCTTGACTTGTGCATGATCCTTTAAGGATCATTTCTCATTGTATTATTTATCCTATGGTTAGTTTTTTAATTAACATATATGTTTAACCATGTTAGGAGAGAGAGAGAGAGAGAGAGAGAGAGAGAGAGAGAGATAATTTTCTTAGGAAACACTTTATGGTTCTAAGTGGTTCTAATGTATCATAAGGGATAATAATGGGTCCTAATTTTTCCTATTAACCCTTAGGAACCATTACGAAACCTTAAGAGGAATTAGGACTTTTTAGGACCCCTTAGGAAATATTAGAACCTCTTAGGACCCCTTAGAACACATTAATCATCATAGAAAACACTAATAATTTCTAATGTTTCCTAAGGTTTACTAATGTTTCCTAAGGGGTTTTAATGTGTCCTAAGTAGTCCTATGAACCCTTAGGACCCATTACGACTATGTAATTAGACCTAATGTGTTGTAATGGATTTTAATGGGTCTTAAGTTCTCTTAGGAATTCTTAGGACCCATTACAACCCCATAGGAGCCATTAAGACCCATTAGGACACTTTAGCATCCATTTTTACCCCTTAGAACATATTAATCATTCTAGGAAACACTTTAGGGTTCTAATGTGTCCTACTGGGTCCTAAGGGGTTGTATTAGATCCTAAGTGGTCCAATGACCCCTTATGACTCATTAGGATCCCTTAGGACACATTAGGACCCACTAGGAACCCTTAGGACACAATAGGACCCATTAGCACACATTATAACACATTGAGACTCCTTAGAAGATGTTAACCATCATAGGTCATGCACTAATGTGTCCTAAGGGGTCCTAGTTTTTCCTAATGTGTTGTAAGGGATCCTAATATGTCCTATTGGGTTTTAAGTGTTCCTTGGAGTCCTTAGGGCCCATTAAGACCCCTTAGAAAACATTAGGATCCATTAGAACACATTATAACCCATTAGGACCCCTTAGAACACATTAACCATTGTAGGACTCACTAAAGGATTTTAAGTGGTCCTAATATATCATAAGGACTCATAAAAGGTCCAAAGGGGTGCTTGGATCCATTAGGATCCATTACATTCCCTTAGAATGCATTAGGAATCATTAGGACACATTAGAATCCATTAATACTCCTTACAACACATTAAGGGTCATAGGACACAATAATGGGTTCCAATGCACTCTAATGGGTCCCAAAGTGTCCTAAGGGGTTGTAATTGGTATTAACTAGTCCTAGGAACTCTTAGGATCCATTAAAATCCTGCAGGACCCATTAAGACACATTAGGACCCACTAGGATCCCTTAGAACAAGTTCATCATCATATGACACACTTTAAGGTTATAATGTGTTCTAATGTGTCTTAAGGGTTTTAAATGGGTCCAAAGTAGTCCTAAAACCCCTTAGGAGAAATTATAACCCCTCAAGATACTTTAGGACCAATTAGGACACATTAGAACCCATTAATACCCTTTTGAACACATTAAGGGGCATAGAACACACTAATGGATTCTAATGCTCTCTAATGGGTCTTAATTGGTTATAATTGGTCCTAAGTGGTCCTAGGAACCCTTATGACCATTTGAAACCACTTAGGACCCATTAAGACCTATTTGGACACATTTGGACCCATTATGACCCCTTAGAGCACATTAATAATTTTAGGACACACTTTATGATTATAATATGTTTTAAGGGGTCCTAGGACACATAAATATATCCCAGGACTCCTTAGGACCACTAATATGTCGGCATAATTGATGCAAAGGTTGATTGAATGTTTATTGGTATAGGTTTGATGACAAAAAGATTAGTTAGTGTGTTGGTCAACATAGAGTTGATAAGTAGTTTATATTATTTACTAATGATTACTAAAGAATAATGTGGGTGACTTTCTTGAAGGATAAGTTTGAAGATTCTTACATGTTCAAATCTTTTAGAGAAATTGTTGAAAATTAAATAGGTAAAATATTGAAATGCTTAAGGTATGAAAAAGGAGGAAATTTAAATTCATCATAGTTTGTTATGTGAGGAGAATGGAATCAAAATGTAGATGTATGGACCTAGATCGCTAAAGAAGAATGGTGTTGCTAAAAGGAGGAATACAACCATAGTTTTGTTGGAAATATTCAGGAATTAACCAAGTTACTGAGAGCGGAGGGGTGAATCAGTAACTCCAAATTTTCTTCTAATTTTAACATGTATTTTACTTTTAACCTTTGCATACAGAAAGCATGAAACTTAAAAAGCATTCACAATAATGACACATGGATTTGGTTACCCAGAAACCTTCCAAAAGAAAGTAAAACTGGGGTGGGGATGAAACCCACAAAGCTTTAATACTGCAGAATAAAGTTGGCCGGTTAAGGCTTACAATTTGATCACTTCTGATGATCTGCCCTATTAGGAGCAATAAGGATTGCTAAATCCACCCTGTTAAAGGATTTACAAACATACAGTGAAGTATGCACTCGGTAAAGAGATTTATACAAAGACTGTTAAGTCTACCTGGTTAAAGGATTTAGTACTGATTCACCTGTTAGAATGAAACAGTAGATCTCTGCTTTGCAACTGGATTGCTGAATGAGATTCGCTGATGTACTAATCACCTTCTGTGATGAATTTGTCTTTGCTGTATCTTATACTTCTGAAGCCTTCTGCAATTCGCTTATTTCTGCCTTTGTTACTCTTTTATATATTCTATATCATATATTTCATTACTTGTGCATATCTCTTTTATTTCTACATCATTGTTTATATACAGGTCTCAAACAATTAATTACAATTACAATTGCACAGTCGGCTTGACAAATAAACATAAGTGCTACTAAGTCGGCCCAAATATGGTTACCCAGTTCCTTCACACTGACTCGGTGACTTTCTGATACTCGGCGTCCACTGCATTACTCGGCATCATCATGCACTCGGTAGAAGTGAAGGCACGGTTCATACTGATCACTCGGTAGGTATTGAACTCGGTAAGCATTGGTGACTCGGTAGACAAGATGTTACTCAGTTTTCATTATCCTGATCGGTTTGTACTAACTTGCTCGGTTTCCACTGTCTTCTCGGTTTGCACTGTCTGCTCGGTTTGCACTGTCTGCTCAGTTTGCACTGTCTGCTCGGTTTGCACTGTCTGCTCGGTTTGCACTGTCTGCTTGGTTTGCATTGTCTGCTCGGTTTGCACTGTCTGCTCGGTTTGCACTGTCTGCTCGGTTTGCACCCAGAATGCAAATAAGTGTTGTCACTAGTGGCAATACTGCTTAATGCCAACAATCTCCCCCTTTGGCATTAGTGACAAAAACACTTATTGGCCAAAATTTATATACACCGAATCATGCTGAGTTTTATTTTGATTTTTCAAAATTTGTCTTTGTTATAGGGCTTTATACATTGTCTCCCCCTTTCAATGTGCTAACTGTTTCTTATACAAATCTATACAGTATACATATCTCTCCTTCTATACATATCTCCCCCTTTTTGATGATAATGCCAAAGGTGCATATACAATTTATTTACAGAGAGAATCCAAAATTTGATAAGAAAACAGAATGTACCTTCATTATTAGTGCCAGGGTTCTGTCCCAACTTTCTTGCAGAATCTTACATGTTTGTATGGCAATTTGGATTTCTGCAGAGAGTTCAATCATGTGATCTGCTATGGAGAACTGATTGTCATGAATCAATGTTCTGGAATGTTCAATGTGCTTATACATTGTATTCATGATGGGAAGGATCATGTGTTGGATGTCTAGCAGTGTGGACCGGATCCTTGAGTCTTCTTTCAATAGATCAGACTGCATATTGGATAGATGTGAAATTTTCATGTGATGAGCAGAGCTTGAACTTGGTTCAAGTTGCAGCTTCTGTATGCTAATCTTCATATCCTCATCCATTTTATTCATTTTATTTTTGACATCCTTTGTGAACTCGGCAAAATTGCATAGTCTGGCCAAAAGAGAGGTAGCATTCGAATAAATAGACTCTGTATTAGACAAAACTGAAGACAATTCCACTTGGTTAACAGCTATGTGCTGAGCAATGTGCTCAAGCACTTTATTGTTGAATCTCTTCTCGGCTCTTTCAACTAACTTTTCTATCCCGGATGAGTCCTCATTGTATTTCTCAACTGCTTCTGCCAATTGTAACAAAACATGCTGGGAGGAGTCTACTTTAATGCCTAATGCATCAGACAAAATGTCCTTAGCATCCTTGATGATTTGATACTCCTTGTCTCTCTCCTCCTTAAGCTTCTTTTGTTTTTCTTTCCTTTGGAGGATCTCACCTATATTCTACATCTGGTCTGCTGAGAGATTTGCAAAATCTAGTGTAGGAATCTCTATCTCTTCGTCTAGGTCTATATCCTCAACTATATTTTTACCCAAAAATTTTATACTCGGTAGAGCCTTAGGCTTATCTGTACTTAATGCTCTTGTAGTAGCGATAGTAGATAAAATAGGGCTGGCTATTGATACTGGTATACTTTCTACTAGAGAACTTACAATATTTACACTTGATGATTCAAAAGCTGGAAAACTTACTGGTACAGGAGACTGCAGCTCAGTAGAAGAAATGGTAGCTGCCTCTGATATTGCTAGGGATGATTGGACAAATGTGGAAGTTGTCACAACCATGCTTGAAGGTGTCTCTGGGCTGGATGTAGAGACTTTCACTGGAGAGGTAGGAAGGGATGCAATGACTTCTGCTGCTATCCTTACAGTATCATCTACCTCGGTGTCTTCTTCTTGCTCATCGCTGTC
The DNA here is from genome assembly GCA_027943335.1 of Chamaecyparis obtusa. Taxonomy (NCBI): domain Eukaryota; kingdom Viridiplantae; phylum Streptophyta; class Pinopsida; order Cupressales; family Cupressaceae; genus Chamaecyparis; species Chamaecyparis obtusa. Next base: position 75,793 of record BSBK01008562.1, on the reverse strand, counting down.
ATCTTCAATATCCTTTATTATTACAGTTTCAATGCTCAGTTGGTGAAGGTGGTAAATGTTCTTCCATGTGGCATTTGCAGCCTTCACAACCGATTCAATATTGTTGATCAAAATCAAACAAGTATTGAACTTCAGTGTCATCTTGTTTTCATTCTCTTTTAGTGCCTTCTTTACTTCATCATTGTTCAGGCTCGGCATCAACTGTCTTAGGTTTTGATCAAATATGTCTATTACAGTTTGCCTTGCATTGCTCCATCTCATTCTTATCGGATTCAATAGAACTGCTAGAACCTGTGGGGTAATTTCTTCAGGAGAGTATTTCCACTGTCCCATCTTCTCAACAACAGCATCTTCTATTTCCTTCTGCTCTGCTTCCGATCTGGTTTCATATCTCAAGGATTTTATGTTACTTACTCTAGATCCTGATCCATCTCTGAAGAGTTTGAGCTTTTCTTGAAGGGTTAGAGGAGGCCTTTTGAATACTATGTCCTTATCTGCCTTTTCTGCCTTGTCTGCCTTTCCTCTTGTATTTCTCCTTGTGAACACAGCAGTGGGAGGGACAGATGCCTTAGTGATAAAAACTTTTCCTTTCTTCTTTGCAGGTTCTGGTTCCTCTATTTTCTCAGCCTTTTCCTCTTCTTTTTCACCTATTTCTTCTTTCTCCTCGGTTATCATTTGCATTTTAGCTATTCTTTTCTTTCCTTTGTTTACCACCTGTGGAAGCTTTATGCTTAGTTCAATTCTCATCTTAGCTTCATCATATGTTCCAAAATATGGGGCTTTGGGATTGACAGGCTGATTTAGAAGTGCTTCAATAATGTTCTTGGTTTCATCAATATTTACCTCATAAGGAAGAGGTTTTGCATACACAGTTCTTGGTTTAACTGCTTGAATATACACATTATCACAATCTACCATAAAACAGATGTCATCTTTGTAATCTTCCACCAACTTTTGTGGAATCCGGAATCTGTCATTCATTTTCTCTTTGAAAGACTCAAAATAATTATCCATGATGCTTTCAAAGTTTTCACCCATTTCTGTGATGTATTCATTAATTTCATAAAGTACAGGCACATCTTTTCTCCATACAACTTTTCCTTTTGAAGGGAAGAATTTCTGAACATAGAAGAATAAACAGACTATCAAGGATCCAAACTTACATGGATTGTTTTTGGAAGTTTTGATGCTTTCCATGTTCTTGTTGAACTGTTTCAACAATAAGTCTGCTAGGTCAAATGTCAAGTTGTTTTTGACCACTTTGTATGCTAGGTCAACAGCTTCACATGAGACACTGTTCTGTCAACTAGAACTGTAAATCTTGTGTGCAATGATATGTGTACCAAACTTTAGTTCGGCGTCGGTAATGCTGCTAACCTTCATGCCTCTACCATCCCACTCGGCTAGGGTTTTCTTCTCTAGTTCCGTCCGACCTAGGGTTTTGGTAGTTTTCGCTTTGTTCAACATGGGAAGACCGGTAACTTGATGAATCATTTTCCTTGTGATCTCAATAGGTTGCTCAAGCCAAATCTTGCCATCGTGTACTCGGCTGAGAATGTACCTAACCCATTTATCTCGAAAGTTTCGAGGAAGATGTGCAATGTGGACTAAACCCTTATCTTCCAGATGTTTGTGCTCGGGTTTCAAAGTACCATCCACACATAGTTCCTCACGCACAATGTCTAGTTCTAGGTTTCCCATTTCTTGAATAGAAAAGTTAAAATGATTACGGATATCGTTGATAAGCAGTACCTTAGGAGGAATCTGAGATTGAGCTCCGTTCAGATCTAGGGCGGCTGCAACTGCGGGCACGATCTTAAAATCTGGTGCTTTCCACTCCCCTTGGACTAACATGTCTGATCCTTTCTTCGCTGAGGTGCTGGATGATGCCATGGTAGCTCACAGAAAATTCCTTTCGCAAGAGTATTAAATCGCCGGGTTGCCCTTGAAGTTTTCTGCTCTCAAAGTGCTTAAAGATTCACGGTGAAGAATGAGTTCGATTACTTGCTTTTTGTTTACAATTCTGTCATTAATGCTCATTTCAAATTAGGGTAGGAATTCTGACAGACTATCACCCACCAAGAATTAATTGCTCGGAAAAGACTTCGCAACTCGGTGAACTCAAGAATTCATAATGCTCCGACCTCGCTTGGTGAAGACTATACCGACCTCGCTCGGTGAAGACTATACCGACCTCGCTCGGTGAAGACTATACCGACCTCGCTGTGATCTCACTGCATCTTGCATGCTGATTTAGACTTTTCTTTTAATTTCGGTTCTGGAACTATTTGAGATTGATCTATGAGAGTACAGTTCCAGTGCTTCCTTGGAAATTTAGTCTGAGTCGGTAGAGCCATCCATTCCATTACTTGGATTGGATTGCTCGGTAGCTTTAGGAATCCATTTTTGTCTGACCTGTTTCCTGACCTTAGTTGCTTCATTCTTCTTTCCTTCTTCAATTTTACTGGCATTCATGCAGTTTCTGGCTATGTGACCGAGTTTAGTGCATTTGAAACATCTTATGGTAGTATCTCTTTTCCTTAGATGATGTTTTATGCAATTCATACCAATGTGTCCATATTCTCCACAGTAATGACATCTACACCAGGTGTTGTAGTCCCATCCAAACATTGCTTTCACAATTTGTTTTGCTGGATTAAATATCTTGGATCTGCACTCGGATGCCTTGTGACCTTGTTTGTTGCACTTGTGACAATTACCTCTGAATCTAGGTTTTTCCCTGCATTCATTTGCTTTATGACCAGGTTGATTGCAGCTATAACATTTTCCATTGAATTCTGCTTTTTCATTGTTCCAACATTTATTTGAAGTATGTCCTATTTTACCACACTGATTACAAGTAGGTTTTTGATTTCTTTTAGTACCTTGCTTAGAGGATTCACCTTCTTCTTTGTATCCAAGTCCTGCTTTTCCTTTTTGCCTATGAAGATTTCGTTCATACAGCTGATTCAAGTCTTCTTGACTTTTCAGCATTCCTTCATTGATTTGTTTTTCAGCATTTAGGTCATCCATCAATCTTAGATTGATTTCCTTTTCAGATCTTAGTTCTTCTTTTGTGTTTTCTATTTCTGAACTTAGATTTAGAATTTCTTCATTTGTATGAGAGATCTGATCAATTAGGTTTTCTAGCTGAAGGGTTTTGTTTTGGACTTCAATGTTTCTTTCATCTAATTCATCTTTCAACTTGTTTTTCTGTTCCAAGATCTCACAGAATCTTGTAGAGTGTAGTTCTTGTTCTCTTTTCAATTTTCTCACTTCTTCCTGCAGAGACCCATTCTTTTCTAGGAGTTCTTTGATAGCATTGTTTGCTTCATCTGAGTTTTTTGAGGGAAGAAGATCTTCAATCTTTTCTTCAATGTAATTCTGATCATTCATCTGATTTGCAAGTTCCTTCCTTCTTCTTAGGGATTGGGAAAGATGTTCTTTTGCTTCTTTGAGTTTAGCTATGGCCATTTCCAGATCTAGCTTTTCATTTTCAATCACCTTGTTCAGTTTGAATACCTCCATTGTCCTGGATCTTTGCTCAAGCTAGTTAAGCTTTGTCTTGAGAACCAATGAAGCTCTGATACCAATTGTTGGAAATATTCCGGAATTAACCAAGTTACTGAAAGGGGAGGGGTGAATCAGTAACTCCAAATTTTCTTCTAATTTTAACATGTATTTTACTTTTAACCTTTGCATACAGAAAGCATGAAACTTAAAAAGCATTCACAATAATGACACATGGATTTGGTTACCCAGAAACCTTCCAAAAGAAAGTAAAACTGGGGTGGGGATGAAACCCACAAAGCTTTAATACTGCAGAATAAAGTTGGCCGGTTAAGACTTACAATTTGATCACTTCTGATGATCTGCCCTGTTAGGAGCAATAAGGATTGCTAAATCCACCCTGTTAAAGGATTTACAAACATACAGTGAAGTATGCACTCGGTAAAGAGATTTATACAAAGACTGTTAAGTCTACCCGGTTAAAGGATTTAGTACTGATTCACCTGTTAGAATGAAACAGTAGATCTCTGCTTTGCAACTGGATTGCTGAATGAGATTCACTGATGTACTAATCACCTTCTGTGATGAATTTGTCTTTGCTGTATCTTATACTTCTGAAGCCTTCTGCAATTCGCTTATTTCTGCCTTTGTTACTCTTTTATATATTCTATATCATATATTTCATTACTTGTGCATATCTCTTTTATTTCTACATCATTGTTTATATACAGGTCTCAAACAATTAATTACAATTACAATTGCACAGTCGGCTTGACAAATAAACATAAGTGCTACTAAGTCGGCCCAAATATGGTTACCCAGTTCCTTCACACTGACTCGGTGACTTTCTGATACTCGGCGTCCACTGCATTACTCGGCATCGTCATGCACTCGGTAGAAGTGAAGGCACGGTTCATACTGATCACTCGGTAGGTATTGAACTCGGTAAGCATTGGTGACTCGGTAGACAAGATGTTACTCGGTTTTCATTGTCCTGATCGGTTTGTACTAACTTGCTCAGTTTCCACTGTCTGCTCGGTTTGCACTGTCTGCTCGGTTTGCACTGTCTGCTCGGTTTGCACTGTCTGCTCGGTTTGCACTGTCTGCTCGGTTTGCACCCAGAATGCAAATAAGTGTTGTCACTAGTGGCAATACTGCTTAATGCCAACAAGTTTATGCAATGAGGATAATAATGGTTCAAGGTGATTTACCTAAGATTTATTGGAAAGAAACTAATTGAAGGTGATGTCCAAGTGAAAAAAAAACTAATAAGACACCTTATGAATTATGGTATAGTCATTCACATAGTGTTAAATATTTCAATATTTTTTGTAGTAGATTCTATATCAGGGGAGATGATTTACCAGGAAAGTTTGATTCTAAGAGTAATGAAGGTATTTTCATTGTATATTATAGTAAAAGATAAGCCTACAAGTGTTTCAATAAAAGGACTAACAAGATGGTTGAAAGTGAAAATGTGAAGATAGATGAATATCCAAAGAAATATGATGAAACAAGAAAGAAAGAAAGAAAGAAAGAAAGAAAGAAAGAACTGGAAAATGAATAGGATTTTATGTATGTGCAACCTTAAGAGAAAGAAATTGTTGAACAAAAAACTGAGGAAGAAGTGGTTCAACTGGTGGAAAAAGAAGAAAAAGAGGCACCTAGACATGAACCTATTATTCCAAGTTATGTATAATTAAATCAATATATTGATTATATCATTGGTGATAAAGATGTAGGAGTGCAAACTAGAAGGAAGATTAGAGAGAGTACATGTCTGATCTCAAATTTTGAGCCTAAAAATGTGAAGGATGCCTTGAAGAGTAGAGAATGGAAAAAGGTAATGGAAGATGAACTTGATCATATTTAGAAGAATGACACATTAGTAATTGTTCCTAGACCAACATACAAGAATGTGATTCATATAAAGTGGGTTTATAGGAACAAACTGAATGAAGACATAAAAGTGGTTCACAATAAGGAAATACTTGTGTGTGAGAGCTATGCACAAGAGGAAGAACTAGATTATGGAGAGACACTTTCTCCTATGGAAAGAGTTGAAGGGGTAATAATTTTACTTTCTTATGTTGCCTATAAGAAGTTTCATTTTTTTCAAATGGATGTCAAATTTTCTTTTCTGAATGGGATTCTTGAAGAAGAGGTATACTTAGAGAAACCAAATGGATTTACATTAATAGATAAAAAGGACATGTTGTGAAAGTTGAAAAGGGAACTATATGGACTGAAACAAGCATCTAGAGCATGATATGAAAGCTGCCACTCTTATCTCATCAATATTAATTTCATAAGAACAAGTGAAGATAACAATGTGTACTTGAAGGTTAAATGTGATAAGATACTATTAGATGGAGTATTTTTGTATGACATAATTTTTGGAGGAGATGATGAAATGAGTTTTTCATTTTTCAGAGGAGATGAAGAAGGATTTTGAAATGTTAATGATAGAAGAAATTAAGTTCTTCATTGGATTGAAGACTTCACCACTAAAGGATGGTTTCTATATCAGTTAGTCCAAGTACATAAAGGAAGTATTAAAGAATTTTGGAATGGAATATTTGAAGCCAATTGGGACCCCCATGGTGAAAAGATGCAAGCTATCTAATGATGATGATTCAAGTGAAATGGAGGGAACTATATAGATCCATGATTGGTAAGTTGTATTATGTTGTTCATAGCAGACCATACATTGTACAAGAAGTTGGAATAGCACCTAGATTTCAAGTTAATCACAAGGAATCTCACAGGGTAGTGGTGAAGAGGATATTTAGGTATTTGAAAGGTAAAAAAGACTTTGGTCTTTGGTATTATCAAAAACTTGATTTTTCTTTTTTTTTTTTTTACTAATGTAGATTGGGAAGGAAACATAGATGATAGAAAGAGTATAAGTGGAGGAGCATTCTTTCTAGAAGGAAGATTTGTGTCATGGACAGGTGAGAAGAAAAACTCCATCTCCACATCTACTATAGAAGTTGAGTATGTAGCAGAAACTATCAAGTGTACAAAAATTACATGGATGAAGAAGATCTTAGAAGGTATCAAAGAAAAGGTAACTGAACTAGTGACTATATTTTGTGGTACTACAAGTGCAATCAACATTTCAAAGAACCCAATGCTAAATTATAAGACTAATAATATTGAAATAAAGTATCATTTTTTAAGAGAGAGAGAGAGAGTGTGTAGGAAAAGGTGCTCAAGTTTGAATACGTTCCAACTAAGGAGCAAATAGCTGATATATTTGTTGAACCTTTAGTATTTGGTCTTTGAATGTTGTCATTGATGTCAATAATACATCCATAAAATTATAATGAGAATATGGTATGATTAAAATCATTAAATTATCTTATTTGATGTCCTTCATTATTCTTCAAAACATACACTTAAGTGTTATACAATTAGCACTTAATGTTCACATTGGTTAAGAAAACGGTTATATAAACATAGTTTTGGTATATGTGAAAGTTGATAGGCTTAGTTATTTGATACAAAAACTATAGTACCTTTTTGGAAAGGGAAATGAAATAGATAAAATGGGTCTTTGTTAGTTTCTGCACATCACATGTAAGGAAAGAGTAAACATCTGTTTATTAAATGCAACTACAAAAATTTAAGACAGTTTTAGCAATTTTGAGCAGTTTTGGTCTAATTGAAGTTTGGGTTATCTAAATACTTTAAAAATGTTGAATTTTTTGGTTTATAAGTAGGGGATACATTCCTCAAAAAATATGGTATAAGGGTTTGGAGATAACATGCATGATTTGTGTGGAATTCTTTGTAGACCAAACAACTTGCAGGTAGATTTTAAACAACAAAGAAGAGGGTAATGCTTTATGCTTCTATTTTGTCATTTGAAAATTGATTTTCATTACAGAAGTATATCATAGGTTGAGAATGGTTTATTCACTAATATATTAATGGTTCACATCAGTCTTTAATCAGATTTTTTTTATGAAACATGAATATGCATTTGGATCTTTAATGTTTTGAAGGGAAACATGTTATTTATCTCTCAAGAAGTATCGCATTTTGAAGACTATTGATTAAACTCATCCTATTACATTCAGATGTATTGATTTAAGTTTTATTACACATTTCATGATCTGATAAATTAATTTTGAGAAGGCTTGTATAATTTGGTATAATTTGGTGATGTAAAAGAACCAGTACGAGAGATAAGAAAAGAAGTGAATCCTGCTTAATGTTTTCAACTTGGAGTTGAAATCTTGTTTCATGATTTGTATTGTAATAGAGATGGTCCTCTAATTTTTTATTTCATTTCTTCATTTTGGAAGTTGGTGCTTATTGTATTCTTGAATTTTGTGCTTCAGGTGTAAGGGATTGGTGTTCCTTGAAATCGGTGTTTCAAAAATAGGGTGTTGGTGCTTCCCAGAGTTGTAGCTTTAAAAGATTTTCCCAAGAGGCTAATAAAGTTTTAGATTAAAAGTGATTTTTTACCCTAAGGGTTTTTCCACTATAAATATTGTGTACTTTGTGTTTTTTTACATATCTTGTTCATATTTCATAAGTATATGTTAAAATTGTAAAAAATTGAAAAGGACAAGTTTTAAGTAACCACTAATTCACCCCCCCTCTCCGTGGTGCTTGTATTCCAACAAGTGGTATCGGAGAAAGGTTCCCTAAATCAATTTTAACAACTTTGGGTAGATTTTGGTTGAGTGAAATACTTATCTACAATGGTTCATGACAGTTCTTCAAAGGTTCCTATTTTTTATGGATCAAATTATGCTTTTTGGGAAGTTATAATGCAAACATACTTGATATCTATTAATGTTGATGTTTGGGATTCAATTGAAAATGTTATAATGCTATTAATACTTTACCTACAGATCCTAATGAAAAGAAGAAGTATGAAATTGATATGAAAGCTAAATTTGCAATACTTAACAATTTGTCTAAAGATGTTTTTGTTAAGGTTATGCATTACAGATCTTCTAAATAAGTATGGGACAAGTTGAAAAACACTTATCATGGTAATGATAGAGTTAAAGAAGCCAAGATAAAATATTTAAAATCAAGATTTGAAGATCTAAAAATGGGAGATGATGAAAAGGTAGAAGACTTTCTCCTTAAGATAGATGAAACTATGAATGGCATAAGAGGACTTGGTGAAATGATTGATGATATTGATGTTGTAAAGAAAGTTTTAAGATATCTTCCTAATAAGTTTGATTCTAAAATATGTTCTATAGATGAAACTAGGGACATTAACAAATATACAATGGAAGATATTCATGGAGCACTTGTAGCTTATGAAATGAGAAAGTTTGGCAAGCAAGAATCCAAAAGCAAATAAGCAGCATTCAAAGTAGAAAAGAAGGAAAATCAAGTCTCATCAGAACCATAAGACCTTGATGTTATTGAAGCACATTTCTCAAGGAAATTAAATAAAGGAGGTAAATACAAAGGTAAACTTCCTTTCAAATGCTTTAATTGTGTAAAATAGGACACTTTTCATCTAAATGTCCTTACAATAGTCATGATGAAGTAGATTATGAGAAAGAGAAATCAAGTAAAAATAAATTCTATAACAAAAATAAGTTATTTAAGAAGAAGAAGAGTTTGATTGTTGATGTATCAAGTAGTGAATCTAGTAGTTTTGAATGTGATGAAAATGAATTTTCATTCATGGCTATAGAAACTACTTGTCAAGAATTAGATAGTGATGATGATGTTGAACTTGTTGAAGCTGATTTAGAATGTGAATTTCTTTATGCACTTAAAAAGATCAAGGAATTAAAAAGGTATTTAAGTGTTTAAGAAAATCAATTCATAAAGTAAAAAGAGAACTTTGAAAAATAAATTAAATAATCAAATCAAAAAGTTATAGATTTGAAATTACAAGTGGAGGAACAAAAGAAAATTGTCTTTGTCACTAAGGAAGAGTTAAGTTCTAAAGATCATGAACATACAAAGTTAATGAATGAAGTAGTATCATATAAAAGGAAGTTATAAAAATATAAGAATACTACTTTGGATAGCATTTTAAGTAAACAAAGAAGAACTTATGATCTAACTTGAATTGGTTTTGAACTTGGACAATGCTCTAGTGGCAACAAAGATAAATCTTTATTTGAGATATTCAAATCTAAAAGTAAAGACATAGATCAACATGTTACCATTTAAAATTAAGATGAAAATATAGATTTTAATCAGATTTCTAATGGTAAAAGGAAGGTTACATCAAGCTCTTCATTCATGGGTAAAATATATTCAAATAGGTTCACTTCTTTCTTTGATGGGTATTGCTTCATGTGTCATCAATATGGACATAGAATAAGTAATTGCAAATATATGCCAAGAAGGTTTTCAAAGTTTCATTTTGGTTATTCCTTTCCTAAAGTGAATGGTTTAAGATGTTACAAATTCAATCTTTTTGGTCATGTTATGAGGAATTGCAAAGCTAAGACATTTCAAAATGATCAATCTTATACTAGTCTACAAGTTGATAAAGAATTCGATACTAAAGTGAAAAAGATATGGAGGCCTAAGATTAATAAGTCTATGTTTGTCCAAATGAATTTACATTCTAAAGAAAAGGACTTGTGGATAATTGATAGTGGTTATTCTAGACATGTGATAGGTGATAAAACAAATTTTGATAAATTGGTTAACTACAAAGCTGGTAGTGTGAATTTTGGTGATGATTATTCAAGGAAAATTAAAGGTTTGGGTTCTTTGATGCTTAGTGACAAAATGTCTATTCATGATGTGTATTATGTTGAGGAATTGAAGTACAATATTCTAAGTGTTAGTCAATTTTGTGACAATGGATATGAAGTTGTGTTTGATGATCATGGTTGTCAAATCAAATTTAAATCAGGATGATTGGTTGCATCAGGTAAATGATGTAAAGGGAATGTATGCAACTTAAAAGATATCACAAATACTAACAATCATGAAGATGTTTGTCTAATGGGATAGGTGAATGCAGTTGTGTAGCATAAAGATAATACTATCCTTCAATAAAATGATAATGACTTAAACCAATCAGTTAATAAAATTGAAGAAAGTGAAGAAGAGATAAAAGATCAAATAGGAACACCAGAACCAATAGGTACAAAGTCTATAGGTTCAAGATTCAAGAAATATCATCCTCAAGAATAGAAAATAAGAGGAAAAAAGGAAGACTAATTAGCTAACATATTAAAAAAAAATCTCTCAAAAGATGTGTTTCAAAGATTAAGAACAAGATGGTGGGTTTTATCCCTCTCTTCTCTTGCATAAGTAAAATAGTGTGTGCTAGGTTTTAGGGGGATCATTTATGATAATGTTTACAACTGAAACCTTGGTATATCTCCTTTGTCATTGATGTCAAAGGGAGAGAAAAAGAATTAGGAAAATATATTATGATATGAGGTTGGCTAATGATATTGATAAAAATGTATTGATGGAATCTACAGGTACATGATGTATTCTATAGGTCATGATATATAGGTGATACAGGTACATGCAAAGGGTAATATGTTTTTACAGGTATTGACATCAATGCCAAAAGGGGATTATGTTGAACCTTTGGTATTTGGTCTTTGAATTTTGTCATTGATGTCAATAATACATCCACAAAATTAAAATAGGCATATGGTATGATTAAAATCATGAAATTATCTTATTTCATGTCCTTCAATATTTTTCAAAACATATTCAAGACATACACTTAAGTGTTATACAATTAACACTTAATGTTCACATTGGTTAACAAAATGATTATAAAAAAATAGTTTAATTATATGTGAAAGTATACAAGCTTAGTTATTCGATAGACACAAACCATATGTTAGAAATAGGGAATACTAAGAGGGGGAGAGGGCGGGGGGGGTTGAATCAAAATTCTACAAACTTTTACTTTTGCCCAGTTATGGATATAAAAGATTAACTTGATACTTGAAAAAGATAGTAAACTAAATAGCATGCATAGCAATAAAGCAAATGAACTCATAACACCATGTTTTGTTCTCAAGGAAACCCTGGCCAAGGGAAAACCTTGGTGGGGATGATACCCACAATGATCCACTAATCAAAAGTATTTGGTAAAGGATGTTGACCTTGTTAGGAGTCTATTACATACATATAGTGTCTTTTTCCTAATTAAAGGACTTAAGGCCGTGTTAGAAGCCTCAACCCTGCTAAGAGTTGGTAGTACAAATATAATGATTACATGATGAGCTCACTGCCCAAACATGTAATCTACAATGATTTTTTATTACAAAAAGGGTAAGGTGTATAACCTTTTACTACTGTTGAACAGATTTCCTATTCTGATCTATCTCTTCGCTTACATATACAAATTCTTCTTTCTTGATTTTTACAATTTACAACTTCGCATCAGTTTCTTTCACATGTATATATCACACAATATCTTCACATTACATATGCCTTACATTTATACAAGTTATTAAGAATAATAACTTTTACAGTCGGCTTTACAAAACATAAAGCACTTTACAAAATACACACTAACTTGCACTACCCAAGGGTTAACATCTAGGATGTCATCCCTTATATGATTAAGTTATTATTTTGATAAACAAAATAATCCCTTAACTATCATACTGATTTTGTCTTCTTTCTCTATCCTATCGACTTCAACTTTGTCTCTGTAATCCCACAATAATTCATTTCGTACATGCCATACAAAATTTCACTTTGAGATGAGCCTTCAACATACATAATATTATCCATGTTCAAGTGTGCATGCACTGAACTTACTTCTATCAACATCTCTATCCAAAGTTGTCTTTTGTTAGACTGGAAAATGCTGCTTATACTTAGACAATTTACTTGCACTCTATCATAACTACTTGCTATCATATTGTGATATTAATACTGATTATATGTTGCCATACTAACAACAACTTGATATCCTACTCAGCCAAATTTGAAACAATCTCCCCCTTTGTCATTGGTGGCAACATATAAAAAAATTGGCTAAGTCATATAAAACTTCAAAATTGTGGCCATAAAAAATATTCTCCAATATACTTATATCTCCAAAATATCTCTTGGATATCTATACTCCCCCTAGGAATATATTTCATATCATATATCTATATATCATACTCAATTTTATGCTATCACTCCCCCTTTAACAACAATGACAAAAAGGGTGTCAAAATTGTGTAACAAAAATGTTTACCTTTGATTCAAAATTGCAAAGTCGGTAGGCTTGCAACACAATCTACAAAATTTATGTTTATTCTCTCTATCTCCTTCTCCCATGCCTTCTTAATGGTATTTGAAACACTAAGTAGTGCACATAAACCATAAGATGCTATTTCACATGCATGAAGGTTTGCATAGTTAAATTTCTCATAAGATGTCTTGGATGAAAGACATTCTTCCAATTGGCCTTCAATCATGCTTATCTTAATTGAAATGTGCTCTCTTAGTAGAGTGAATCTTCTCAATTTATTTTCTCTTTCTTCACTAAGAATTCTTATTTAATCATACAATTTACTAATTTTCTTCTCAATATCTGATATCTTCATATTTGGGCTAGATAAAAGATTTCCTTCTGTTTGAATTTTTGTTTCTTTTGCTTTTATCTTCTCTGTCAGATCTGATACATGATTCTCTATTTTTGTACATTGAATATACAAGGCTTTTCCTCTGTCCAAATTTCTTCTAAGTTCCTTGATACATACATCCAGATTATTAATATCAATTATGATATTTTGACATATATCTTGAAATATTTTAGCCTCATAGGCCGCATGAGCCTTTATTGTAGATATGTCTAATAAGTTTGTGAATTCATTGTCAAATGATTTCACAACTACTTTTGCTTGGACCCATGGATCTACCTATGATATCTAACTGGTTACAACACTACGAACTTCTCTATCACTTCAAGCAATGATCTTTCAAGGCTTTTCACTTTTTTGTTTTTACCAATGATTTTGTGTAAGGATGAGATCAACTCAATTTGGTCATCATCATCAACTTCTTTTTCAAGATTAGAAAAAGTAGATTCTAACTATGGTTTCTCTACTGCTATCTTAGGAGTGGGATTGGTTTTTTCTTGTCCTTGTGCTCCTTTATGTCCTGCTATCTCTGTGTTTACTTGAATCTCTACTTTTTCTTTCTCTTCTTCTCTTTTTTTCTTCCTTTCTTCCTTTGGAACTGTCATGTCATGTTCTTCCATAGCCGAATTGTCAACAATGTTTTCAAGGTTGTGTTGGTAGTTCCCTTTGATCTTCAACTTGTAGATTTATACTTTGATGGATAACTTTAATATAACTTTGACTCTATCACCACTCCAAAGTCTACAAGGAAGAGGGCCAATTAATAAGGATCAACAATGAGATCCTCCTACACTTTGAGCCTTAATGCTTAGGCAGGTGTACCTTTGACTCACTTCTCCAAAGGAGTCTCAAAATAATATACAAATATGTCCTTTACTAATTGATTAAAAATTTTATCATTTAAATGTGTTTGTGATTGATGATGGACAACCTCCAAAGAATGGACCAGTGCCTTAACCAAGGGAAAAGAGTCACGTAATAACATATATCAACTGAAGATCTTAAATCAAACACTCCTGGGTTTAGGATAAGTGCTTTGCCTATTGCCCCTCTCCTTCAAACACAAGGACATCAGATTCTTATTTGGTTGTAAACTCACTAAACTCACCTAAAAGACTTTAATCCTAACTTTGTTAGGAACTCAGAGATGACTTCACAATACTCTTTGTTTACCATATGCTAATACACTTTGTGACACTAACATATATGAGCTCATAACCAAAACAAGAAGACATACACAAATGCAAGATTGGAACTCAATAGCATTCTCATTAACATATTCAGGATCAATACACTATGAAACAACAAAATGCCAAAGGAAAAGACCAAAATTCAAGGCTCTCCTTGCTCAGTGAATTAAAATCAACAATTAGGGACCAAAAATAAATTTTTGGAACCCTCACTAAATAAAAAATGCTACCACTTATACCCCTAGTCACCATGGAATCCTCAAAGAGGATGCATCAAGCTTTAGGTGACTAGGGTTAGGGTTTCAACTACCCAACCAATAAAAAATTACATCAAAATTTATTGCAGGGGAAGAAACACAAGCAACCCAGAAAAAATGAATCTCAAACAGATTTGCAATCATCAAAATCTATGAGAACAATACAAAACAATAAGGAATTGCCATGAAAACTAGTCAAATTGGCCATTTGCAAACACACCTCGAGCACAAAGAATAGAGTAAAAACCCTTGCAAATGATCATGGAATACCCTGGACCACACTGCAATGACCGACACCACCAAACAAATAAAATCCAGCCGTGAAAGCATTCAAAACTAGTCCTTTCTGTCACTAAGAAACCCTCAAAAATTTGAATTTGAACTGCAACGGTCATAGTCATGGTGCCACTAATGTATTAGCGGTCAATATTTGAATTTAGATCAACTTTAAGTCATGACCATTTGATCCCTTCATTTTGCGGGCTTTATGACTTTAACTCACCCAGACACCTCGGGTTAACTCTCAGCGAACTGGTGACAAAGGAAAACCTTG
Organism: Chamaecyparis obtusa; assembly: GCA_027943335.1. Taxonomy (NCBI): domain Eukaryota; kingdom Viridiplantae; phylum Streptophyta; class Pinopsida; order Cupressales; family Cupressaceae; genus Chamaecyparis; species Chamaecyparis obtusa. Next base: position 60,720 of record BSBK01008562.1, on the reverse strand, counting down.
TTCATGAAATGAAAACACTAACCCACCTTTAACCCCATGACTTAGAGAACAAAAGAAAGTGGCTAACCCTGGTCTTTATTTTGGGGACTGGTGACTGAAGGTTTTCGCTAGTTCACAAAGAACTTTATCTATCTACCAAATGGTTTAGCGAATACACGAATACACATTCACTAAATCACCAGTAAATTTAAAGTACCACCATCTCATTTCGCAAATGAGTGAAAAGCATTGAAATTCATCGGGCCGCTAACCTTATTTATCAGGATTGCCAAACCTTAGACCAAAATCTAGGCCCACCTTCAAGAATATCGACAGTTGTCTCATCTTTGCATAGCCTTCTAAGAATCTTCCAATCATAAGACAATCGTTAGATGAAGAATCTTACCCTCCTCTAACAACCCTCTAACAATAAAAGAGATCAACAGTTGTCTTAAGTTCACAAGTGTCAGAAAAAACCCATCAAATTACATGTCAACAGTTGATGCTTTACAATGTCAGAACCCACTAGACCTTAAAAAACCTGGCCCCACTAACAACATGTCTAGTCACACAACGTGGACCAACCAAATAATAAAAAATTGGCACACCATGGCACATAAAAACCATCTGGCAATTGGACCCACCTTTATACTGCCACCTAAGAATAAAGTAACATTGACAGCTAGCGTAAGATCTTAAACCTCTGACACATCCCATAAGATCATGTGCCCATCATTGATTTTTTGACAATGTCAGGACACTCTAACAAGCCTGCAACTCAAGTCCCACTGACAATGACCATAGTTTTAATACATGGACCAATGAGAAGTAGTCAAATGCACCTATGTGTCACCTTGGACCCACAGTTTGAAGCACTGTGTCACAAAGGGAAATCAATGACTATCACAACATCGCATAGCTCTGACAAATCCCTTGCACTTTAGTGACAACCATTGGATTGAGATGGTGTCACAGCTAGTCCTGGGAAAGATTAAGCTAGAAACATTAGGAAAAATTAATGTGTAGGACTTAGGCTTAGGGAATAATAAGCACTGAGGACTATAGGAAAAATTAAAGGTTGTCAAGGGTAAAAACTTAGGAAAATTTAAAGCGGGGGCCGACCAAAATATAAAGCACGTGCATTTCAAGATTTTTAAGTGGCTCAAAAAAGGTAACTTGAAATTAGAATAGGGCCAGGGAAAAACAAAGGGTTTTTGAATGTAATGCCTAGTTTTTCAAAAATTTGAACTGAGGGCATAATGCCAGAGACCTAAACGCAACTGCAGAGACTAGGGGGAAATTGCTACAGCCATGAATTTTTTTGCACATGCTAACATTGGCTCTATTTAGGGATGTATGCATCTTGCAGGCATAGCAAGGACTTAGAATCACTGGTTAAAGTAGACCATCCCACTGGAAAACTGACAACAGAGAGCAACAAGATCAAAACCCAACAAACTGGGACAAAATAGGACAGGGGCAAGCAACTTATTTATAGAATTTATAGAATGTACATACCTAAGTATTGTTCATGGAAAATAGAATACCTTCAATTGAAGTATTTCTTCAAGAATTGTCCATGAACTGGCAATTCCTGAACCTCACCATTGAATTCTTTCACAATGTATGAATCTTGGCCCCATTTCTCATGAATTTGATATGGCCCTAACTAGATGGCATCAAATTTACCATGTTTTCCCTTATCCTCCAGTCTAGCATTCCAAATTAACACCAAATCACCAGGGTCAAACCTTCTTTCAACAATTCTCTTGTGATACAAATTTTTAACCTGCAACTGCAGTTTGGCATTTCTTTCAATTGATTCTCTTCTAGTTTCATCCAACCTAATGAGGTCCTTAATTCTCAACTGCATCTCATCATCTATGTCATCATCATATAATTGCACAAATTTGTACATTTCCAATAGATTATTTTGAGGCATTCTTGCATGTATTCCATATACTAGGTCAAATGGTGCACAACCAATTGCCCTCTTCATAGTTACCCTATCAGCCCATACAGCTAATGGTAGTTTTGAATTCCATGCCCTCTTATTCTTTTCAAGAATCCTCTTAAGGATCTTAATCAAACTCTTATTAGTAGATTTTGATTGACCATTTCCTTATGGATGATAAGGTGAGGAATTAGAGATCTAAATTCCTAAACCTTTGCAAAAGCCCTTATATTTAGCAAACCTGAAGCACATGGCATTCTCACTTACTATTCTCTTAGGGCAACCAAACCTTGTAACAATATTATTCAATAGGAAATCAGTTACCACCTTGCTAGTTGAATTTCTTGTAGGTATAGCCTCTACCCATTTTGTAAAGTAATCAATGGAAACTAAGATCCATGAGTGTCCACCACTTGACTTGTTTGGTATCTCCCCTATGAAATCAATTCCCCATTGTTGGAAAGGAGCCTGTACTTCTATTGGTCTTAATGGCACATTACCTAAAAATTTAAGCTTACCAGAGAAACTTTGACAAGCATCACACCTCCTTACCAACTGTTCTGCATCCTTGAAGATTGTGGGCCACCAAAATCCTACTCTCAAGATTTTATGAGTAGTATTTTTACCCATATAATGTCCACCACAAACTCCCTCATGCATTTCCTTTAACAACTTGTTAGCTTGATTCTCATCAACACATTTCAAAAGTATGCAATCTAAATTCTTTCTATACAATTTACATTTCACAATTACATACTTGATGGCCTGTAATTTCAATGCCTTCTTCTGATTATCATTCATTTCTACTAGACATCTCATATTCTTCAAGTAAAATATGATATCCTGATACCAAATACAATCATCCATATCACATGTATAATCAATTTTAGAATGATTTACCTGATTTGCGTCAAGATTGGATTGAGCCATCAATTTTTCCAATCCCTATCCTCTAACCAACTTGGTAATATGGACATCAACATTGATTTTTTGGATCCTATTGAGCCATCTACATCTTCTCCCAGAAACCTCTTTCTATGAGAAAATATCCTTCACTGATGCACTTGGCACAAAAACAATCACAACTGCCCCCATCAAGTAACACCTAAAAGCCTTGACTACCTTCACAAGTGCATAAGCTTGTTTCTCATTTATGTCATACTTCAATTTAGTAGCCTACAAATATTTACTAAAGAATGCAATAGGCTACTCAAAATCATCCTTATTCTTTTGTAACAAAACTGCAACAATAGTGTGAAAAGATGTAAAGGAAAAGATATGCATTGGGACATTATAATCAGGTGCCTTAAGCACTGGTGCATCTTTGATAGCCTGCTTGATATTTTTGAAAGCCTCATCAGGCTCACCCTCCCAATTGATTGTAGATCCCTTCTTCAACATCTTAGAAATAGGTCTAGTAACCTCTACAAAATTTGTCACAAAGCTCCTCAAGAAATTGACCTAACCAAAAAAGTACTGAATCCCTTTAATATTCTTTGGCCTCTGAATTTTATCAATAGCTGCCACCCTCTCAGGGTTAATTCTCACTCCTTGCTTCCCAACTAAGTGACCAAGAAACTTACCTTCAGTGACACCAAATGCACATTTCCTTGGGTTTAATGAAATGCCAATATTCCAAGGCCCTCACAAATATTTTCTCTAAATAAGTACAATGATCTTCTTCTTTCTTGGAATAGGTAGTTAAATCATCTTGATAAACAACAAGGAAATCATTGATAAAATCTGAAAAGGCAACATCCATTTCCCTCTGAAAAGTAGAACCAGCATTTGTGAGACCAAAAGGCATCCTCACATAAACATATGTCCCCCAAGGTGTAGTGAAAGTTGTCTTAAACTATTCTGATTCTTTGAAAATCACCTGATTGTAACCAGAGAAACCATCCATCATAGACATCAATTCTGATTCTATTACTCTTGGCAACATGGCTTCCATATTGGGTAGACAATAGTTATCCTTTAATGAGCTGATGTTCAAATTCCTGAAGTCCACACAAAGCTTGATGTCACCATTCTTCTTTCTCATAGGAATAAGGTTTGACACCCAAGAAGAATGCCTAATGGGCTTGATAATGCTGGTATCTCTTAACTTCATCAATTCTTCTTGCATCTTAGGTGCTAAAGTGGGATTTATAGGCCTTTATTTTTTCTAGAAAGGTTTAGCATCTTATTTCAATGGAATAATATGCTGAAACAAATCTTCTCTATAAACTTTTAGGTCATCATATGACCATGCAAAAACATGCCTGAATTTTCTCGATAATTCAATCAAAGATTTTCTCACATTATGAGACATGTCCTTACCAATGTATACCTTCTTAGGTGCCTCATGTTTTCCAAGATTTATCTCCTCTAGATCAACATGATCTTCTCTTTTGATATTCTTTTGAACTCTATCCTAGTTATCAAAGACAGTCTAAGTTGAATGACCTCATTGCCAAAGACAACCTCCCTTCCTTCTACTAACTCAACCAAGGCTGAACAATCAAATTCTTAACCATGATACTGATCTTCACAACTTATAAACTTCAAGATATCATTATCATCATCAAAACCTTGCCAATTTTCAATATTGTCTGGTATACAAGGCCTAGCCTAAATTTCAACTTTAGAGATACCAGTAAATGTAATATCATTGGGATTGATTTCTATATTGGCTAACAAGTCAGCCATCTTATTGTTACTCCTATCCTTCCATTCAATATTGAAGGCATCAAAATGTTCAATCAAATCCCAAACTACATTCCTATATTGTTTTAACCTTTTGTTCTTGGAAGCATATACTGACCTGACTTGGGACACAACTCAGAATCACCAAAAACACTCAAACACTTAATACCATGTTTTTGTGCCAACCTCAGTCCTAACAACAATGCCTCATATTATGCTATATTGTTGGTACAAAAGAAATTCAATGTGAAATAAATTTTTTAGGTGTTTCCATTAGGAGAAATAAGTAAAATACCTGCTCCTGCTCCATCCTTGCAATTTGCACCATCAAATTACATTACCCACAAATCACCCTTCATAGAATTAACACTTACCTCAATAGAGATAGGTGACAAAATAGGTTCCTTCTCAAGTACAAGGATCTCTTCCCTAAAATCATTAATATCAGTATCCACAAAACATGTAGTTTCATTATCAATACTTCTCTCAATCATGTGGCATACTCTTGGTTCTCGCTCAATCTTGACAAACTGATCATCAATCTTGAAAGTGGCATAGGACAGATCACATTGTAAACTTCCACCCATGGCAGCACTCCACCTTCTAGATAGCAGCATCCCATAATGAGGAGGGATGTCCACCACCAAAACACTCATTGTTAACTCTTTCTCTGGATATCCTGCCAGCCTATATGGCATTGCATTGATAGTCCCAATAACTGGTACCTCCCTTTGATCCATTGCACAACATCTACCTTGAAATGTATCAACTTTAATGCCCAACTTTTCCATAATCTTAAAAGGCATAATAGTAATAGAGGCACCACTATCAATCATACAATTTCTTAGTTTCATTCCATTCACAAGGACACTTAAAAAGAATGGATCAATGTTTTCAAGGCTAGCATTGATAGAACTATCCAAATATATAGGAGGAATTTGAGATACAATTCCCTAAGTAGAAACACCTTTCAAAGCTTTATCCTGAGATCCATTGCATGCAAAATCATTGTTATGAACATTATCTACCCATGCAATAGCTCTGTCTTTGTGTTCAGGGATCCTTAACAATTCTAACAATGGAACCTTAACTGTAATTTGGGACAATACAGATAACATATCAATAGGAGCAGAGTGAGGAGTCTCAATCTGCACTACCTTAGTATCCTTTTTCTTATCTGATACATAAGGTGTATTGGCCACCCTCATTTTTTCAATCTTAGCCATTGTGTTGACTGGCTTCTCAATCTCACTAGAAAATCTTTCAACTCCAACTCCCTTAGGCTCACAATTCTTACCTTTTAGATTCTTGAATTTCACTATGTGATCACCTTTTGATTTGTTCTCATTAGGCTCTCTAGAGTTGGTACTCTTTATAAACATTCCTACAACTTTCTCATTTGTATTCCTTGCCACCATGCCTCTAGTTTGCACTCGGGCAATCATTTCTGTAGTAATCCTATCCATCTCTTCTCTAGAAGGTCTTCTTAAATTTATTGGCTCAGAAGAAGAGTTCATGTTACATGTCTTCTTATCAATATCTTCATTATCAGAAAAAACCTCTTGATGAAAAAGGGCCTGATTGTGTCTCTTCACATTTATATCTACTTCTTCATCAAAATTAGAATCCTCTTCACATCCTAGATATGAAGTAGCCATGTTGCATCCAATATCATCTTCATCTTCTTCTTGATCTATCTCCTCATTTCCACAATCTTGATTTGCAGCCATAGAATGTGCAACCACACAATGCTCTACAGAATGAGGGGACTGGCATGCAACACACCAAAGTATGTCCTCCATGACATTTATTGAAGCTTTTTGTAGAGGGTCAGGGACACCTCTATCATTATTTCCTCTTGCAACATGGACAATAGGCTTGCCATCCTTCCATTGGGTGTTGTAGGGGTAGTTCTACAATCTATTCTATTTATTGAAATTGTTGTTGAACTAAGGCCTTTCATTGGTAGGAGCATTGATGTTCCTATTTGTAGGTGCCTTCAAATCCTTCAATGCATTGAGCACCTTGTTAGCACTGGTAAAAAATTTTAAGGCTGCATCCCCTTTTTCCTAGCCTCTGCATCCTTTTTCCTATTTTCTGGCAAAACCCTAGGCAAAAATTCAAAAATCTAGCCGTTGCCATGAGAAAACCCTTGTTTTGACTCGCCCTATTCTAATTTTGTGTTAAGTTTTTTGTGCCACTTAAGAATCCCTTAGTGCATGTGGTTATTTTCTCTACCTAGTGTTCATTGAATTGTTAATACTTTTTTCATGTCTTATAAACTTTTCGGTAGTTCAGCGAACAGTGTTCGTGTAATCTCTAAATGCTTGGCATTTTTATCTTTCTATCTGGAAACCTCGCGAACACTACTATCTCTTTAACTTAGTCACTCATTCACAAAATGGAAGTGCCCTGTCATGAGATTCTAAATCAATGGCTATCTTATAAGTGGATAGAATCTTTCTAGCTCATAAGATCTTGCGCCCGCCGTTGATTTCCTATTGTGATGTAGCTTTTCTTTTCAAGTGAGTGGACTTGCTAGGTGTGCTGATTTGGTGGTATCTGACTGGTCCACGAGGTGCTGAGTCAACTTTTTTTAGAGGGTCCTATGTCAGATAATCTGTAGAGTAGTATAAAAATTTGATCAAATGGTTGTCATAAGATCTGATAGAATTTGTCAGAGGTATGCACTTTTGTGACAACTGTTGATCTCATTTAAGGTGGGCCCAGTTTTTGGTCTAAGGCTTTGGCATAGTGGTTAAATCTTTGGTGATCCTGATAAAATCTTTGGTGTTCACACATTCTTGTAATTATTTGATGAAGTTCTAAACTTTTGACAAATGGGTGAATAGGTGTATTCACTGAATCTCTAGATAATGTGGTAGTGTTTCAAGTTTTTTTGTGAATTGGTGAAAAGTATTTGGTCGCTAATTCGCTAGATCTTTAGTGTGCCCTCATTTTCTTTTATGTATTCACCAGTTCATGAAGAGTAACCTGAGGTTAAGAAGGGACTTCGCTATTCAGCGAAAAGATTTCTTCACTGAATCATTTGATCTAACATGGGTTAAGTAATGTTTTCTGTGACTTGGAGTTTCCCTATAGTAGCGTATTCACCGAATGGTCAAAGGGTCAAGTGATTGCTGAGAATGGTGGGACCGATTGCCATGTGTTGCTAAGGTGTCAGGTTTTGATTGGTCATGGATTATAGGTATGCAAACATGTCAGTGGGGCTAGGATTTCCAAGTTTAGTGGGTTTTGACATTGTCAGAGCATCGACAGTCAGCGTATGATCTTAAGGGTTTTCTCTGACACTTGTGATCTTACACCCACCATTGATTTCATATCTCATTAGAGAGCTGTTAGGGAAGGGAGAGATTCTCCATCCGATGGTTGTCTTATAATCTAATGGAATCTTAGAGGTCTATGTGAACTTTAGACAACCATCAATCTTCTTGATGTGGAACCGGTAAATCTCTTAGTCTTTTTGGTGGATTTGATAAAGGGTTAGTGGCATTGACAAAATTCAAAGGGTTTCACTCTTTTGTGTAATAAAATGGCGAAGTGTTAAAAATTCTAGCGATTTGGTGAACAAGCATTCGCATAGTAGCTAAATAAACTGACAAAGAGGAAAAATGTTTGGTGAACTAGTGAATTTCCTTCGCCCATTCACCAATTATGAACCGAGGTTAAGTGTTTTCCTTTGTTCATTGATTCGCTAAAGTTAAACATGATTTAGGGGTTTCATTTCACAAATGAGATAGCTTTTGTCATGTGGTTGCCAAATGTAAGCCAGGATTCCTATTAAATGTAAATCATAAGACCTATGAAATATCAGGATCAGACGATCACGATATAAAGTTGATCTTAGTTTGAATGTTGACCGTCAATTTGCTGCTTGAGCCATAAAGTAACCATTGCAATTTGAATTCAAATTTCCAGAGGGTTTCCAAGTGATAGAAAGGACTAGTTTTTAATGCTTTCATGATCGGATTTGATTGGTTTGGTGGTGCCGATTGTTGCAGTGTGGTCCAAAGAGTGTGATGATTTACTGCAGGGAGTTTTATGCCATGGGGAGAATGAATAACGGTGCTCGAGGCATGTTGCAGGAGTCAAATAAGATGAATTTGTAGGAATGTCTTGATCTTTAGTACATTTCTAGAGGATTTACCATAAGTGAAGATTGATTTTAGCTCTTATTGCTTAGGGTTGCTTGGTTTTCCCTCCCAGTGTATTAATTTCTAATCTATTTGAATTGTATGGTGGATGGAAACCCTAACCCTTACTATGGTTATCTGGAGCTTGTTGCATCCTAAGTTTTTAGGGATTCTAGGGTAACCAGTGGTATATAATGTTAATTTTTTTATATTTTGTCACGGTTCTAGTGTAAAAAGTTAAAACTCAATCCTGAGTTTATGGTCCTAGGGTTTTGTAATAGTTTTTGACTCAATGTTTGTTAATGAAAGAAGAAAGTTGCAAGTATAAGCTATAGTTTGCAAGAAGGGTGCTTTGTAGTTCATTGTATACACAAAAGGAATTCATCATACTTAATATAAATATATGGTTCTTATCTCTCCTTTGTGTCAAGTCAAGTAAGCTTTGAGTTTTCTAGCTCATTACATATTGTTTGTATGTATGTATCTTCATTCTTGAGTTCTAATCTAGGATTGGATTAAATTATGCTCTAGATGGGATATGGGTTTACCCTTGTCTATGTAAGGATGTTTTGTAAGCAGTAAAGATTAGGATAAATGTATTTATGGCTATGAATTCTCAAGTATTCATAAATTTGTGTCTTTGTGTCTAAGGACTCTTGCCCAATGGATGAGGCACTGGCCTAAATGAGTATTCTTCTTGTTAACATATACTGGTTGAAGTTATTGCATCCCAAAAATATTTAAATCAATAACCTTTTTAAGCTTTAAGTAGTTGGTTGTGTGGTTTTGTCACCATATGGTAATGGAGAGTCAATGAATGTGGGGTTAGCATTTAGCACTTTCTTACTATCAATCTTTTGTCTAGACCCAGTCATTGGTGTGTGAAGTGTAGTTTCACTGGGTTAGGTGCACCTACCTTGGTTTTGTAGAGCTAGAAGTGAAGAGGGCAGTCTTGTCCCTATAGTTGGTCCAGTTATGCTAATATCCCTATATATTTTGGAACTAACCACTCCTAAAATCTATATGATTTTATATTGGCAGCCTAAGAGCATAAGTGTCCATTTTGAACACCAACAAGATGGTGACTCTATTGGGGAAGTGTTACACAAGTCTATAATAACCAGTAGGTCATCATTGAAAAAATAGGGTTATTCTTGTCCCTTGTCTTGTCAACTCATTTGGATATTTGTTAAGTGGTATTGTAAGATTCCCAATATAATTGGGTGGTGACTCAAACATCTCTGCAGTAGTGCTAGTCAGTAGATTTTTTATAGAATGAGTTACAGAGGTGCTAGGTCTCAGAGAAATGAGCATCCTGAAAACATAATGGAAGAAGGTATTCCAAGCACTTCCAGGCCTAGTCAAACAAGGGGAGGAAAAAATAAAAGAAATGTTTCTCATACTTGAAAGAATAAAAAGGATACAAGACAAGAAACTCTAACCAAGCCTAGTCAAGAAGAAAATATTTTAGAATATGAAGAGGATGTTGATTTGGGAATAAACCAGTATGAGGATGAATTTCAAGTGGGAGATGATGAGTCTGAGACTACTCTCCCAGAATCAGATGAGATCTTTGAGGAGCTCTATGAATTGGAAAGAAGATTCCAAGGACAAGTTTCTATCAGACAACAAAGAGAAAAGGACAAAGAAGACAAATTAAGATAAGAAATGATAAGGGTTGATCAGCTAAAGAGGTAGTTGCTAGATTTGGAGGCAATTAATTTTGTCCCAGAGCCTGAAAGAGCAGAGGAACAACCTATTGTGTATAAAAAAAGATGAGATAACTAGGCCTAGAGATAAGGTCAAACAAAAAGCTATTGGAGTTCAGATCAGTGAACAAGTTCATGTGGAAGACCCATTAGAGCAAGGGTTGAGATTAGATGCAAACCTTGAGAAGGCTAGAAAAGAAAAAGAAATGTGGGCTAAAGAACTAGAGAAAGTAGAGTTGGAGGCTACTACTATAGAAATGAGGAAGAAGATTGATTTTCTCAAGCATACCTCAGGACCTTCAAATGTTGTTGCTTCTTTCTTGGGACAAGGTGGAAATCATGGTAACCTTGCAACTCAAACAAATGGAATTTCGGATGCTACTAAAATTCCTGATGGTTGAAACACAAGGACATCTACATCTCAAGGAATGGATCCACCACATGGAGTTCCTATTCATGAAAGGTACAAACAACTTATCTTTTTTGGTATTCCTAGTTATCCTAATGTAATTCCTGATGAAATTAGAAAGAAGCTCCCAAAGTTTGCTGGGAACAATGTCATTACATGTGAAGAACATCTAAATTTTTTTATGGATGTAATAGATGATTATAATGTTGAGCCTGATGATGTTGTAATGATATTATTTGTACAATCTCTGACCGAGGATGCTAGGGATTGGTTTAGAGGATTGCCCCATGCTAGTATAGGATCTTGGAATAAATTTAAGATTTGTTTCAAGGAACATTATGGAGATAAAACAAATGAGGGTTTTATTTTGAATGAATTCAATAACATAAAGAAAAATTAGAATGAGGAGGTTCTTGAATTTAATATAAGATTCCAAAAGGCTATGCATAGGCTCCTGCAAGTTATCAGGTTAGATGACAGAGTGTGTCTTGTGACATACTTGAATGCTTTTGATGCAAAGATGGGTTACCTCTTGAGGGATAAGAACCCTAGAAATCTTGGGGAGGCTTACAAGTTGGCTATCAACATAGAGAGTAATAGAAAAATATCAAGAAAATTAGGGAGAAGAGATGATTATAGGCCTCAAGTGTAAAATAAGAAAGAGATGGGAAGGTCTACTAACTTTAAGCCAAAGGAGGAGGATAATCTAAAGTAGATTCTAAGTTCTTTAGAGGATCTAAAGCCTGATGAAAAAATAAACAATAGGGCTGTAACAAATGACCAGCCTATTTCAAGTAATTTTAGTAGGAAACCAAGAATGAACAATTACCCATACAATACTCAGTGGAAGGATGGCAAGCCCATTTTTCTAGTCAAAAGGGATAGGCCTGATGATAGGATTCCTAATGCTTTACAAAGAAATTTAGTTAATATGAATGATGATGTCCCATGGTGTACTAGTTGTCAATCTCCTCATAGTCCAGAGCATTGTGTTGTTGCTCTAAATTTATCTGAGAATCAGGAACATGAAGAACAATATGATCAGAGTGGTTGTGCAATGGCTTCTTCACATGCATGGGATGAGGTTGACTCTACTGATGGTGAGGAAGAAGAATTTGATAATGTTGAATGTGGTACAATGAAGTGTGAGGAACATGTTTCCTTAAGGAGACCCTCTGATGAAGAAATTGCTCAAATCACTGCAGACATGGTCACTCAAGCTAGAAGCAATTATAATTTGAGAAATAGGATAGTTGGAATCACAAATGGTAAACCTGGTAGTATTTTTATCAAAAAATTAGAAAAGAGTACACAACAGCATGAAGAAAAGGAGAAAGATGTTGGTGTTTTCAGTAAGATTAAAGTAAAAAAGAAGATGGGACATGCTGCAATACCTCAAGGTAAAGAAAAGACATCAGAGATAGTTGTTACCATACCTCAGAAGGAAGATGAATTTGTGCACAAGGGTAAGTCTATTTTGACTATCCAAAAAGAAGATAAAGATGTCACTAAGATTAAGGATGACATGGGTAACCATACATATGTTCCATTGATATGACTAAATTGCTTTCACAAATAACTGTTAAGGTTCCATTGTTAGAAATGATGAGAATAGAAGAGCACAAGGTCAAGGCCTTGGATTGGGTAAATGGTGCCTCTCCTATAAAATTCCAAGAAGTGAATAGAGGTGATAAGCATGTGGCTTCTTTAGATGACACACCTGATAGTAAAAATGAAGAAATTGTCTTTGAGATTCCTCAGAGGTATTTGGATGTAAACATTGTAAATACTGCATCAGGGATAGTGGATCCTTTTTTCTTGTCCCTTATGATAAATGGAAAATTATTGAAGAATTGCATGATTGATTCTAGAGCATCAAACACTATCATGCCTACAGAGATCATGAAGTGATTAGGACTGAAGGTAGATACACCTCATGGGAGATGCCAAGCTATGGACTCAATAGAAGTGCCAGTTATTGGTACCATTAAGGATTTTCCTTATAAATTAGTAGTATTTCCTGATAAACAACTAACTATGAGTGTTCTTGTAGTTGATATCCCCCCTCAATATGGAATGTTATTATCTAGAAAATGGAGTGCCTCTATGGGAGGAAGTATTCAATGTGACTTATCTTTTGCCACTTTTAACATTAAAGGAGAAAGTTTCAAGAGAAGCTAGAACTCTACATATGATTGAGGAGGATGAAGATGACAATATGAATTACTTTGTTGACACTAACATTGGTTCTTTCCAAGTTCGGGAGAGAGAGGTGCAAGAGAAGGTCATGCCTGTCCTTCTAGCTAATGATGAAAGTAACATGGAAAAGGGTAATGTCTTATGGACCTTGTATTTTGATGGAGCAAGTTCAAAGGAAGGTGTCGGTGTAGGAGTTCTATTGATATCCCCAAGTGGTAAGACTTTCAAGTTTTCTTTCACTCTCTTCTTCCCTAGCTTAAATAATGTTGCTGAATATGAGGCCCTATTGATTGGTTTGAGACAAGCATCAAAACATGGAATCAAACATCTTAGGGTGATTGGTGATTCTGAGTTAATAGTTTCTCAGATTAGATCAAAGTATGCATCAAAGAATCAAAGGCTGAAACAATATAGAAATGTTGTTTGGGATGAAATTGAAGGTTTCAGTGCCTTTGGTATTGATTGGGTGGATAGGAGCCAAAATAGGATGGCTGACTTACTAGCAAACATAGCATTAAGGCTAGAGGATATTATCTTTGCAGGGATATCCAGGATTGATTTTAAGTCTAGGCCTTCTATCCTAGACAATGTTGAGAATTGGCAGGTATTTTCTGATGATCAGGATATACTAAGGTTTTTGCAGTGTGAATCTCATTTTGATGGTCAGGAAATGGATTTTAGCACTTATGTTGACATCAAAGATGGAAAATAAAATGTTCTTCAGAAAGAAGTTTTGCAACTAAAGTCAAATAGGATCCCAAGGGGATTGGTTGCTCTTGAGAGAGCATTTGATGATAAAGAAAGGACTTGTTTTCTTAAATTTGTTGATAAGATAAATGATTTGGAGGAAGTAAATTTAGGAACAAGTCAAGTAGATAAAAATGTTTACATAGGTAAATGTTTATCTCAAAAAGCTAGGAATAATTTGATTGATCTTCTCAAAAAATTTAGACAGGTCTTGGCATGGTCTTATGATGATTTGGAAGCCTATAGAGAAGATCTATTCCAGCATGAAATACCATTGAAGGAAGGTACCAAACCTTTTAGGTAGAAGTTAAGGGCTGTGAACCCTACCTTGGCACCAAAAATGCAGGATGAACTCAAAAAGATGATGGATGCTGGCATCATCAAGCCTGTCAAACATTCTACTTGGGTGTCAAACTTGGTTTTGGTTAGAAAAAAGAATGGTGACATTAGGTTATGTGTTGATTTTAGGAATTTGAATGTCAATTCTTTGAAGGATAATAATGGTTTGCCTAACATGGAGAATATGCTACAGAAGGTTACTAGTTTAGAGTTAATGTCCATGATGGAAGGTTTCTCTGGATATAATCAGGTCATGGTTAAGGAGTCAAAATAGTTCAAGACTACATTCACTACCCCTTGGGGAACATATGTTTATGTTAGAATGCCCTTTGGCCTAAAAAATGTAGGAGCTACTTTTCAGAGAACTATGGATGTAGCCTTTGTAGACTTCATAAATAAATTTCTATTGGTATATCAAGATGATTCATAGCATATTCAAAAAGGAAGATCAACATTGTGAGCATCTTGAGAAGATTTTTATCAGGGCTTTGGAGTATGGGATTTCTTTGAATCCAAAGAATTGTTCTTTTGGTGTTGTGGAAGGCAAGCTCTTAGGACATATTATGTCCAAGGATGGAGTGAGGATTGTCCATGAAAGGGTTATGGCTATAGATAAGCTTTCACCACCTAGAAATGTTAAAGGAATACAATCTTTCTTTGGGCAAATAAATTTTCTAAGGAGATTTTTTACAAATTTTGCAGAAATCAGTCTCCCTATCTCTAGGATGTTGAAAAAAGAAGCAAAGATTGAATGGAATGAAGAAGTAGATGAATCTTTTAGAAATATCAAAAAGGCCATCAAGGATGCTCTAGTTTTGAGGACACCTGATTATGGTAAGCCCATGCAGATATTTTCTTTTGCTTCTTGTCATATAGTTGCAACATTTTTATTACAAAATAATTCAGATGGATATGAACAACCCATATCATTTTTTAATAAATCCTTACAAGTAGTAGAATTGAAATATGATATTACTGAGAAATAGGTGTACGCCTTAGTTAAAGCAGTCAAGGCTTTTAAATGTTATCTTGTAGGAGCTAACTTATGTTCCCAGTGCTGCAATTAAGGATATATTAGTGCAATAGGAAGTTTCAAGAAAAAGATGTAGATGGATCAATAGGATCCAAGAATTTAATATTGATATCTAGATTACAAAGTTGGTAAGAGGCTTAGGTCTTTCAAAATTAATGGTACAAAGCAATTTAATTGCAAATCATGTGAATGTGTTAGAAGAAGAACAAAGACCATATGTTTATGATTTGGATTATTGTGATTGGTACAAAGATGTTATTGGTTACTTGCAGAAATTGTTTCTCCCCCTGAGATGGATGAAAATAGAAGGAGAACTATCAAGTTGCAATCAGAAATGTATGCCATTATACATGGTAATTTATGGTGGAGAATCAATGAAGGAATATTGCTAAAGTGCATAGACCATGAGAGGTCTGAAGCTCTATTAAAGGAAATGCACCAAGGTGTGTGTGGAGGACACTATATGGAAAAGATCATAGCTCACAAGATCCTTAGGTCTAGATTTTGGTCACCTATAGTTTTTAAGGATACACATCAGTTTGTAAGAAGATGTGATGCATGTCAAAGATTTGCTAGAAAGTTGAAATTTAATGGGGAATTTGCCACTCAGGCCTATTACAGTTTAGGCTCCTTTCTAGAAGTGGGTTATTGACTTTATTGGGGAGATTCCAAATAAATCTAGTGGTTGACATTCTTACATACTAGTGGCAAGAAACTATTTTACCAAGTGGGTTGAAGCTATCCCTACTAGAAATGCCACTAGCAAAGTTGTGACAGACTTTGTGATGCAGAACATCCTCACCAAGTTTGGTTGCCTAGAGGTAATTGTGGTTGATAATGCAATGTGTTTTAGATCAAAGGAATTTAGTGATTTTTGTCAACAATATGGGATAGACATTTCATTTTCTTCTGTTGGAAATATAGATGCAGTAACTGAGAGGGGGGGTGAATCAGTTAACCACAAAAATAGTACCACTGATCCCTTAAATATATTAACAAATTATTTACTGTGCCACTTGGTATATATACAGAGAAATGTTGAAAACTTGATCCTTGAAGTCTTTAATAATTAAACTATTCTTAAGCATTCATCACTGATTAACTTACATGAATAAAGAAAATAACATGAACACAAGAGACACCAGATTTACCGTGGAAACCCAATATGGGAAAAACCACCAATGTAACTAGTTACTCTTTTTCACTCTTCTGAAGTGATGCCTAGTTAGAAGCCAACTTGGTAAAAGGTTACAAAACACACTGTTAGGTGTGACCTTGTTAGAGGATTTAATCACCCTGCTAGGAGTGGCCTTGTAAGAGGTCTTGAAAAAATTCAATAGAACTGTTACCTTGTTAGAGGATTTACAAAATGGTTGTTAAACCAACTCGGTTAAGAGATTTTGATATCACTACTACAATTGCTAGAGAGTAACAATGAAATGACCTGCAACTGAATTGCTCAATATAGATCTCTGTTCTATTTCACTAGATCCTTACTGATCAATTAAATCTTTGTTGTTCCTCAAGGATATCTGACCATCCTTCAAAATTCACACACACCTTTCTTCAAAATGATTTCTGCATGATGTATTTCTCTTATTCACCATATGACCTTCTATATATATATGCCATTTCATAATCATTTAGATTGTCAAGTCGGCACTAATAATTATTATAACAGTCAGCTGGGATAAACAAATTGTAATAACAAAATTCTTTGAAAGGACCGACCTTGCTTGGTAAACATTAATCCTGAAAAGATTTCCTTCGGTGATCTTTAGAACTTGATAACCACAACAAATTCTACAACATCCTTTGGAGACCAAGAGAGCTCGGTAACCACTAATTTTCCTTCAATAACCAAGGAGGCTCAATTAACACTATTATCTTGTCATGTTTCCTTTAGACACCCGAGAGAACTTGGTAGACTAAAAACTGCCTAGCTGACCGACTGAGCTCGGTAGATACTAAGAACCGCTTAGCTGACTAACTAAACTCGGTAGATACTGGGAGTGATAATTGATATGACATTTGTGTGACATCAAAGACAACACATAGCTAATCCACCAATGTCCTTCAGACAATTATATCCAACAATCTCCCTCTTTGGCATTGATGGCAACACAACATGTCATAGCATAATGAAATTTCACAGAGAAACCAAGAGTAAGAAACATATCCTTAGCTTCATTCTGATTCCCATCATCTTCAACCTTATTTCTTTGACTAAGAACTCTCCCTCTTAACTTCTCAAATTATTCTTCTTAGAAATTTCTTGAAATGATAGCAAACTCTCCCTCTTTGACAACACATGCCAAAGTCAACTTACAGAGTTTTGGTAAATATCAATGTACCTTATGTACTAATTCATATGCAATGATTCCCTAACTATGCTACATCAACTGATTGATCTTCAACATGTTCTGGTTGATGCATCACTAAAACTTTATTTAGTGAGCCTCAGATAGGGGAGTGACCCCTAACTTGCCTCTTAGATACAAGAATGCATCCTTAGGTAGTGGTTTGGTGAAGATATCAACAATTTGTTCTTTTGTATGAATATATTCCAATCTGATTTCCTTGTCCTGCACCAATTCTTTGACAAAGTGATATTTAATTGCAATGTGCTTAGTTTTGGAATGCATTACTGGATTCTTTGAAATATTTATTGCACTTGTGTTATCACAAAACATAACAACTAGTTCTTTGATCTCAACCTTCATGCGTTCCAAAAGTTGTTTAAACCATATAATATTAGAGTAGTTTACTATTGCAGCAACATATTCTACTTTTGTTGTGGATTGGGATGTGCAGTTTTTCTTTTTACTAGTCCAAGATACTAACCTCTTGCCAAGAAAGAATGCACCACCACTTGTACTCTTTTTGTCATCAATGTTTCCTGCCCAATCAGCATCAGTAAACACTTTTATATCTAGATTGCCTCCAAATTTATACCAAAAGCTATAATCTTCAGTTCCCCTTAAATACCTCAAGATTATTTTGATTGCCATCATGTGATTTTCTCTGGGTTTAGCCGAGAATATTGCCACTATTCCAACTACTAAGGCAATATCAGGCCTTGTGTGTACCACATACTGTAATTTTCCAATCATTAATCTGTATAAGGTCTGATCTACTTCTTTTGAATCATCATCTTTGGTAAGCTTCAGTCCAGTACACATGGGTGTACCAACTAGTTTTGAATCTTCCATACCAAATTTCTTAAGTATTTCCCTGATATATTTAGACTGAGTAATGTAGATACCATTTTTGTTCTGTTGAATCTGAAGTCCAACAAAGAATTTTATTTGACCAAACATAGACATTTC
The DNA here is from genome assembly GCA_027943335.1 of Chamaecyparis obtusa. Classification (NCBI taxonomy): domain Eukaryota; kingdom Viridiplantae; phylum Streptophyta; class Pinopsida; order Cupressales; family Cupressaceae; genus Chamaecyparis; species Chamaecyparis obtusa. The sequence continues at coordinate 42,180 of BSBK01008562.1, read as the reverse complement.
AAATTCTTTGTTCATAAGCTCTGAAAATTATTTGCACTGATCATCATTTCCTGTAAACATAGTATCATCCACAAATATTTCTGCCAAAACAATTTTGTTATCTGATCCTTCTTTGTTGTATAAATTGCTGTTGTCATTAGCCCTTTTGAAATTAATCTGGGTAAGATAGTTATGTAATCTTTCATACCATGCTCTAGGAGCTTGTTTCAGACCATACAATGCTTTGTGTAATTTCCAGACCATATACCTTTTGTCTGGATCAATAAAACCTTCAGGTTGCTCAATGTAGACTTCTTCCTCAAGAATACCATTGAGAAAAGCAGATTTGATATCCATCTGATATACCTTAAATCCTTTATGTGTTGCATATGCAAGTAAAGTCCTCACACCTTCTAATCTTGCAATAGGAGCAAAAGTCTCTCCATAATCTATTCCTTCTTCTTGAGAATATCCTTTACATACCAATCTTGCTTTGTTTCTTGATACTTGACCATCTTCATTCAACTTATTTCTGAATACCCATTTTGTCCCAATTACATTTTTATCTTTAGGCCTAGGTACAAGAGTCCATGTCTTATTTTTCTCTATTTGATCTATTTCTTCATTCATAGCCTCAATCCAACTTTCATTTTCTAATACATCTTTTGACATTTTTAGGTTCAAAATCAGAAAATAAACATGTACCTTTTAGTTTACTTCTTGTCATAGTACCATCTGATTTGTTTCCAATAATCTGATCTGGTTTATGATGCTTTTTGACTTTCTTGGCTAATATAGGTTCCTTGCTTTCTGAATGAGTTATATTGTCATCTTCTTCATCTTCAGGTTCAGATTGCTTGGGCTTAGTAGATACTTGCTCGGTAGCTTTAGACTGAGACTCGGTACTTTGTGACTCGATAAGAACTTCTTCTTGTGACTCGGTTATTGTACTGTGCTCAGTAGATGTAGTCTCCTTACATGTGTCTGGCAATGTATTAGGTTCAATGTAAACAAATTTTATGTAGTCCTCTAGTTCCTTTTTGCTTTCTTCTTCAATCTTTTCTGCAAACTCATCAATTCTCACATGTGCACTTTCTATGATTTTGTGAGTAGACAAATTTAGACATCTATATGCCTTACTTTTGCAAGAATATCCAAAAAATATTCCTTCATCACTTTTTACATCAAATTTTCCTTTTCTAGATTCTTTCAAGATGTAACATTTACTACCAAATACTTTTAGGTAACTTACATTTGGTTTGTAGCCATACCATAGCTCATATGGAGTCTTGAATGTGTCTTTTCTCAGCTATACTGGGTTCAAGGTATGAACTGCAGTGCTGATAGCTTCCTTCTAGTATTTCATAGCAATGTTCTTTTTGATCATTAGAGTCCTTGCATAGTCCATGATAGATCTGTTCCTTCTTTTAATTATTCCATTCTGCTCAGGAGTTCTCAAGGCTGATACCTATCTTTTGAGTCCTCTTTCAATGCAGAAATTATTGAATTCATGGGAGATGAATTCACCACCTCTGTCTGATCTCAAGCATTTTATTCTTTTTCTTGTTTCCTTTTCTACTCTTGCTAAATACCATTTGAACTTCTCAAATGCTTCAGACTTTTCTCTTAAATACATAACAGTCATCATTCTAGAATAATCATCAACAAAGAGAATAAAGAATTTTTCTCTAGTATAGCTCTCAATTCCAATAGGTCCACATAAATCAGTATGCAAAATTTCCAAAATATCTTCAGATTGATAGTTTTAACTTTTGAAACTAGAATTTCCCGTTTTACAAATTTGACAATTCTTGCATAGACCAACATCAGGTTTCTTCAAAGTAGGAATACCTCTTACTTTCTTGAATTTGCTTATTTTCATCATGTTGTCAAAATTTACATGACATAACATTTTGTGCCATAACCAACTTTCTTCAATTTGAGCAATAAAACATGAGTAATCACCAAGATCAAGATAAAATAGGTTACCTTTGGTTTGTTTGCCTGATCCTATCAGTTTTCCTTTGTCATCTAGCAGTCTTGCTTTGCCATTCATGAATTCAACCTTGAATCCAATGTTGATTAGTTGTGCTACACTTAGAAGATTATGCTTTAGTCCTTCGACCCAATATGCATTATCACATATAAGTTATTTGGTTAATGAAATTCATCCCTTTCCTTTTATACAACAGGGTTCATTGTTTCCAAACCTTACATTACCACCATCAAAGTTTTCAAAGTGTTCAAACTTGGTCCTATCACCAGTCATATGATGTGAACATCCACTGTCTATAATCCATGTATCATTCTTGCTTATATGAGAGATAAGTGCCATCTCATCTTCATCATTATTAAATTCATCTTTTACAGCAATGAAAACAATTTCTTCTTCACTATCATCCAAATCTTTAGCTAAGAAACATGTTTTCTTACCTTTATCCTTGAATGATTTGAAATTTTTCCTACCATTGTACTTGTAATTTTTCTTCTCATCTTTGCTTTTCTTGTTTGGACACCTAGCTGCAATATGACCAATTTCTTCACATGAAAAATAGATTAAGGGAGTTTTACCTCTATATTTTCCTCTGCCTCTTGAATACTTCTTTGCAAGTAATGCTTCAATAACTTCAAGATCGCTATCAGAACTTTCCTCTGATTCTTCTTCACTTTCTAATTGGATTTTCTTCCCTTTCTTGAGTGAAAGTTTGGCCTCAAAAGCTGATTCAATATTTTTAGAAGTTGGAACATAGTTGTCATAGTTATCCAGTTCAAAGGCTATCAATCTTCCTACTAAGGCATCCAAAGTTATATTGTGATTTTGTTCACATCTTCTTTCTTGAATAGCAGAAACTCTTATTGCATAAATAGGGAGTAATGTTCTAAGAACCTTACTTATAACTGTATCATCATCAATGTTTCCTCCAGAAGCTTTGATTGCACTAACACTTGTCTTGATCCTTTCAACATATTTTGCAATGTTTTCTTCTTCTCTCATTTTCATTTCATCAAACTGTCCTCTTAGGCTCTCTGCTTTGGCTCTCTTCACATTGTCATCACTACCATAGATTTTCTTCAGCTTGTTCCACATTTCATGAGTAGTTGTGCAATCTTTGATTTCATCAAATTCTTCATAGCTAAGAGCTGATGCAATGTCTATCATCATAGTGTTATGGTTCTTCTTCTCTGCAATGTCTTCAACAGTTAATGTGCCAGTAGGAATTGTATATTCTTGATCAATATATTTGCATCCTGAATCACCAATGGAAGGTAGATGTAATCTCATGAGACTTTGCCATGCTAAAATGTTATTTCTGTTAAGCCTTGGAATTTCTCTTTTGTAAGACATCCTGATCTTTAGCTTAGGTCCTTGAAACCCTTCCTACAAGCACCAAAAGCTCTGATACCAATTGTTGGAAATATAGATGCAGTAACTAAGAGGTGGGGTGAATCAGTTAACCACAAAAATATAACCACTGATCCCTTAAATATCTTAACAAATTATTTACTGTGCCACTTGGTAAATATACAAAGAAATACTGAAAACTTGATCCTTGAAGTGTGTAATAATTAAACTGTTCTTAAGCATTCATCACTAATTAACTTACATGAATAAAGAAAATAACATGAACACAAGAGACACTAGATTTACTATGAAAACCCAATATGGGAAAAACCACCAATTTAACTAGTTACTATTTTTCACTCTTCTGAAGTGATGCTCGGTTAGAAGCCAACCTAGTAAAAGGTTACAAAACACACTATTAGGTGTGACCTTATTAGAGGATTTAATCACCCTACTAGGAGTGGCCTTGTAAGAGGTCTTGAAACAATTCAATAAAACTATTACCTTGTTAGAGGATTTACAAAATGGTTGTTAAACCAACTCAGTTAAGAGATTTTGATATCACTGCTACAATTGCTAGAGAGTAACAATGAAATGACCTGCAACTAAATTGCTGAATATAGATCTCTATTCTATTTCACTAGATCCTTACTGATCAATTAAATCTTTTCTATTCCTCAAGGATATCTGACCATCCTTCAAAATTCACACACACCTTTCTTCAAAATGATTTCTGCATGCTATATTTCTCTTATTCACCATATGAACTTCTATATATATATGCCATTTCATAATCATTTAGATTGTCAAGTCGGCACTAATAATTATTATAACAGTTAGCTGGGATAAACAAACTGTAATAACAAAATTCTTTGAAAGGGCCGACCTTGCTTGGTAAACATTAATCCTAAAAATATTTCTTTCAGTGACTGAGAGAACTCAGTAACCACAATGAATTCTGCAACATCCTTTGGAGACTGAGAGAGCTCGGTAACCACTAATTTTCCTTTGATAACCGAGGAGGCTCGGTTAACACTGTTATCCTATCATGTTTCCTTTAGACACCCAAGAGAACTTGGTAGACTAAAAACCACCTAGCTGACTGACTGAGCTCAGTAGATACTGAGAACTTCTTAGCTGACCGACTGAACTTAGTAGATACTACGAGCGATAATTGATATGACATTTGTGTGACATCAAAGACAACACATAGCTAATCCAACAATGTCCTTCAGATAATTGTATCCAACATCTTCCCCATTTCATCCACAAGGAAATGGTCAGGCTGAGTCTAGTAACAAAAGTCTGATTAAGATTCTCAAGAGGGTGTTGGATAGAAATAAGAAGGCCTGGGACTCAAAGTTATAGTTGGCACTATGGGCTGACAGGGTAACTATTAAGAAAGCCATAGGTTGTGCTCCATTTGATTTGGTATATGGAATAAGTGCTAGGTTGCCTCAAAATAATTTATTGCAGATGTATAGGTTCATCTAGGAATATGATGAAGATTTGAATGATGAGATGAGAGTAAGAATGGATGAGCTAATCCAGTTGGAGGAGGTGAGGAGAGATCCACATGAAAGAAATGAGACACTATAGAGACAATGTAAGAATTTGTTTGATAGAAGGGCTACCCAGAGAAGTTTTGAAATTTATGACCTCGTCTTGATGTGGAATGCAAGGTTAGAAGATAAGGGGAAGCATGGAAAATTTGATCCAATTTGGTTGGGCCCTTATCTTATTGAAAGCAAATGGGGGACATATTTTTATGTCCTAAAGGATTTGACTGGTGGTACTTTGGAATTTCTTGTTCATGGACAATTCCTAAATTTTTACTTCTCCTGAAGTATCTTTTCCATGAATAGTAGTTTAGGTTTTCCCCTATACAGTCATCTATTTTGCTTTTTGGGTCAAAGTTTTGAGTTGGTCTGCTCTTCTAGGAGATTCTAGCTTCCTTGTTGTATTTGCAGGAGATACACATCCTCGAGTATGAGCCACTATTAGCACTAGTAAAAATTTTCATGGTTGCATCCCATTTTTCCTAGCCTCTGCATCCTTTTTCCTATTTTCTGGCAAAACACTAGGCAAAAATTCAAAAATATAGATGTTGCCATGAAAAAACCCTTGTTTTGTCTTGCCCTGTTCTAATTTTGTGTTACCTTTTTTGTGCCACTTAAGAATCCCTTAGTGCATGTGGTTATTTTCTCTACCCCGTGTTCACTAAATCATTAATACTTTTTTCAAGCCTTATAAACTTTTTGGTAGTTCAGTGAACAGTGTTCACGTAATCTCTAAATGCCTGGTAGTTTTATCTTTCTATCCGGTGACTTGGTGAACACTGCTATATCTTTCCTTAGTCACTCATTCACAAAATGGAAGTGCCCTATAGTGAGATTCTAAATTGACAGCTATCTTATAAGTGGATAGAATCTTTCTGGCTCATAAGATCTTGCACCCGCTATTGATTTCCTATTGTGATGTAGCTTTTCTTTTCAAGTGGGTCCACTTGCCAGGTGTGTTGATTTGGCAGTATCTGATTGGTCCATGAGGTTCTAAGTCAACTTTTGTCAGAGGGTCCTATGTCAGACAATCTACAGAGTAGTATAAAAAGTTGATCCAATGGTTGTTGTAAGATCTGGTAGAATTTGTCAGAGGTATGCACTTTTGCGACAACCATTGATCTCATTTAAGGCGGGCCCAGTTTCTAGTCTAAGGCTTTGGCGGAGTGGGTAAATCTTTGGTGGTCTTGATAAGATCTTTGGTGTTTTCACATTATCATAATTATTTGATGGAGTTCTAAACTTTCATCGAATGGGCAAATAGGTGTATTCACTGAATCTCTAGAAAATGTGGTAGTGTTTCAAGTTTTGCTATGAATTGGTGAAAAGTCTTTGGTCGCTAATTTGCTAGATCTTTAGTGGGCCCTAATTTTCTTTCATGTATTCACTAGTTCATGAAGAGTAACCCAAGGTTAAGAAGGGACTTCATGATTTAGTGAAAAGCTTTATTCATTGAATCATTTGATCTAACATGGGTTAAGTAATGTTTTTTATGACTTGGAGTTTTCCTATAGTCACGTATTCACTGAATGGTCAAAGAGTTAAGTGATTGTTGAGAACTATGGGACCAATTGCCATGTGTTGCTGAGGTGTTAGGTTTTGATTTTCCATGGATTAAAGGTATGTGAACATGTCAGTGGGGCCAGGATTTCCAAGTTTAGTGGGTTCTAACATTGTCAAAGCATTGACGGTCAATGTATGATCTTAAGGGTTTTCTTTGATGCTTGCAATCTTATGCCAACTATTGATTTCATATCTTGTCAGAGAGTTGTTAGGGTAGGGAGAGATTCTCCATCTGACAGTTGTCTTATAATCTGATGGAATGTCAGAGGTCTATGCAAACTTCAGACAACCATCGATCTTCTTAATGCGGGCCCGGTAAATCTCTCAATCTTTTTGGTGGATTTGATAAAGGGTTAGCGACATCGAAAAAATTCAAAGGGTTTCTCTCTTTCACATAATAAAATGGTGAAGTATTAAAAAGTCTAGCAATTTGGTGAAAAAGTGTTCTCATAGTAGCTAAATAAACTGGGAGAGAGGAAAAATGTTCAGCGAACTGGAAAATTTCCTTCAGTCACCCGTTCGCCAATAATGAACCAAGGTTAAGTGTTTTCCTTTATTTGTTGATTCACTAAAGTTAAACATGAGTTAGGGGTTTCATTTCATGAATGAGATAGCTTTTTTCACGTGGTCACCAAATGTAAACCAGGATTCCTATTAAAGGTAAATCATAAGACCTGTGAAATATTAGGATCAGACAGTCATGATATAAAGTTGATCTCAGTTTGAATGTCGACCACCGATTTGCTACTTGAGCCATCAAGTAACCATTGAAATTTGAATTCAAATTTCCAGAGGGTTTCTAGGTGATAGAAAGGACTAGTTTCTAATGCTTTCACGGTTGGATTTGATTAGTTTGGTGGTGCCGATTGTTGCAGTGTGGTCCAGCGAGTGTGATGATTTACTGCAGGGAGTTTTATGCCATGGGGAGAATGAATAATAGTGCTTGAGGCATGTTGGAAGAGTCAAATAAGATGAATTTGTAGGAATGTCTTGATCTTTAGTATATTTCCAGAGGATTTACCATAAGTGAAGATTCATTTTGGATCTGATTGCTTAGGGTTGCTTGGTTTTCCCTCCCAGTGTATTAATTTCTAATCTATTTGAATTGTATGGTGGATGGAAACCCTAACACTTACCATGGTTATCCGTAGCTTGTTACATCCTAACTTGTTTGGGATTCCAGGGTAACCAGTTGTATATAATGTTAATTTCTTTTTATTTTTTCAGGGTTCCAGTTTAAAAAGTTTAAACTCAGTCCTGAGTTTTTGGTCCCAAGGTTCTATAGTAGTTTTTGACTTAGTGTTTGTTAATGAAAGAAGAAAGTTGCAAGTCTAAGCTATATTTTACAAGTAGGGTGCTTTGTAGTTCATTGTATACATAGAAGGAATTCATCATACTTAATATAAATATTTGGTTCCTATCTCTCCTTTCTGTCAAGTCAAGTAATCTTTGATGGGATATGGGTTTGCTCTTGTCTATGTAAGGATGTTTTGTAAGTAGTAAAGATTAGGATAAATGTATTTATGGCTATGAATTCTCAAGTATTCTCAAATTTGTGTGTCTTTGTGTCTAAGGTCTCTTGCCCAATGGATGAGGCACTTGCCTAAATGAGTATTCTTCTTGTTAACATATATTGGTTAAAGTTATTAAATCCCAAAAATATTTAAATCAATAACCTTTTTAAGCTTTAAGTAGTTGGTTGTGTGGTTTTGTCACCATATGGTAATGGAGAGTCAATGAATGTAGAGTTAGCATTTAGCACTTTCTTACTATCAATCTATTGTCTAGACCCAGTCATTGGTGTGTGAAGTGTAGTTTCACTAGGTTAGGTGCACCCACCTTGGTTTTGCAGAGCTAGAAGTGAAGAGGGTAGTCTTATCCCTATAGTTGGTCTAGTTATCCTAAGATCCCTATATATTTTGGAACTAACCACTCCTAAAATCTATCTGAGGGTATATTAGCAGCCTAAGAGCATAAGCATCCATTTTGAACACCAACACACCTTATCCAATTTATCTTCCTCTTGCCTCCTAGCTCCAACATTCCTATCATTTTATTTTTTGTATTTCTTATCCCCAAACAACTTAGGGTCATCTCTCTTCCCACCCAACTTCCCTGATATTTTCATATTGTTCTCAATATTGACAGCAATCCTAAAAGCATCTCTGAGAGTTCTTGGTTCTTTGTCCCTCAACAAGTATCCCATCTTCCCATCAAATGCATTGAAGTATGTGGTCAGACAGACATTTTCATCTAACAACATAAGTTGGAACAACTTATGCATACCCTTCTGAAATCTCATGTTGAATTCAGTTGTAGATTCATTCTGATTTTTCCTTATGGTGTTGAATTCATTCAACATGAAACTAGTGTTAGGCCTGTCACCATACTACTCTTTAAAACATCTCTCAAAGGAATCCCAAGTATCAATACATTTATCAGGAAGTCTCTTAAACCAATCTCTAGCATCCTCCATTAGATATTGAACAAACAATTTCATGACTACATCCTCATGCTCTACCTCATAATCATTGATTATATCAACAAATAGCCTAAGATGATCCTCACAACTAATAGCATTATTACCAACAAACTTAGGTACCTTATCTCTTATATCATTTGGGTAGCCTGGTATCCCATCAAAACTAATTTTCCTATAGCCTTCTAATTGCATAGGTCTTCTTTGAAATCCTAAACTAGTGTTCCCACTAGAATTATTATTTTTATCTACATTCCCACCCATTTGCACATTTGATTGTCTATTAGGATCAACAAATGATTTGGTAGATACATTAGGAATTAGATTACTAGTAGTAGCATTGCTAAGTGGAACAGTAGTGTTCATAGATGGCATACCTAATTTAGTAGCAAATGGACCAAGAGCATTAGCTGATGAAGTCCTCAAGAACTAGATCTTTCTTCTTTTCTCTACAATAGCAGCATCAACTTCAGCTCTTTCCAAATCTTGAGCAAGAGCTTCATCCTCTTTTCTTTTTCTTTCTATCTCTATCTCCCTATTTGATTTAGGTGGTGGGATCCCTGGTATTGTCACTGGTTTGCTTGCTTGGACACCCACCATCTTCTACTTTCCTTTTTCATTGATAACTACAGTAGGCCTAGTGATCTCATGTCCATTCCCACCCTTAGGAAATGGAGCATAACTTTGTACTTGTCTAATAATAGGGCCCACTTTATCAAACTCATGATCTTGCAACAAGTATTCTTGCTCACTTCTTAGAGCTTCAAGATCACCAAAAACATCATGTTGCAACACCCTAGGATTAGAAGCAAGCATCTTGTATCTCTCCTTTATTTCATTAATCTTTCTAAGGAGAGAGTGTATTTCTATTAGAGCATTCACTTTTTCAACCTCTCTATCCTTTTGTAACCTCTTATGTATGGCATCTTGCTCTACCAACTGCAACCTAAGTGCATTTAAATCATCTAGGTCTATCATAATGTCATCAAAACCTGATGACACATCCATATCAGTGAGATTTTGATATGGGAAATGGACTTTCCTTGGTCTCATGGGTTCTCTTCTGAAATTATCCTCATCAAGATCTAAATCAATCTCAAAACCCATCTCTCTGGCTTGTTCATCCTGACCTATAGGCAATGAACCCTTGTCTTGAAATACAGCCTCTGGGGTATCATAAAATTTATCCCCAGAGAAACCACCATCTGATCTAGAAACTCTATCTTGTGAACCTTCCTCACTTGAGGAAACATGTGGTGCTCTACCTTTGGTATTTCTTTTTTCTCTTATGGGAATACTAGTAGACTCACCATTTCTTCTAATCTAACTCTTCTTCTCCTATCTAGGCAATTTTTCCAGAGTAACCTTTGGATTTTTTTTGACAAAGGACCTAGTATTCCTTCTCTTTTCCATGATTTCTAGTCTATAACACTAGTTTTAACCCTTGAGTCACCACCCACCACAGTGGGAAATCTTTAATTGAATACAACAGGAAAACAAGAGTGCACTTTGAAAACCTTTATGTCTAGACTCTCCCTAGCAAAGTCCCCATTTTATTGGTGACTTGGATGGGTAAATCAATCTGGTCAACAAAAGATTTTGAATATAACAATATAACCTTGACCAGAGATCCTAATAGATATACTTCATTATTGTTCTCCCAAGAAGAGTCACCATTTTGTTGGTAGTTCCCTTTGATCTTCAACTTGTAGATTTATACTTTGATGGATAACTTTAACATAACTTTGACTCTATCACCACTCCAAAGTCTACAAGGAAGAGGGCCAATTAACAAGGATCAACAATGAGATCCTCCTACACTTTAGAAAATGGGCTGCACCTGCAAAAAATTTCATGACTATACCAATTTTACTCTGGTCTCTGCAACCTTTTTTTGGTCCCTGGCTAAAACCCTTAGTTCAAATTTTTCAAAATCTAGTTGTTACTTTGAAAAACCCTGGCCTTGTTCTAATTTGATGTTACCTTTTTGAGCCACTTAAGTCTTGTTAAATGCATGTGTGCATTTATTTTCCCCATTGGTCACTTATTCATTTTTTCCTCAAGTGGTTAGTCCTTTTGTTTGGTGATTTAGTGAATGCATGTTTGTCACTGGTTCACTTGGTTCCTGGCCATTTTCTCTTTTCACTCAGTGATTGGGAGAACACTGTGTTTGTGTAATATCCCATTGTGTGGCAGTTACTACAAAATTTCTAGTGACCCAGTGAATGACTTGTTTTTCCTTCAGTCGCTGATTCGCAGAGTGGTGGTCCCTTCTTTTAAAAAAAAAATGATAATACATGTGGACCTATGTTAGTGAGGTGGCAGTTGGTGATTGGTCAAGGTGTTGTTGATTCAAAGATCCATCAGTGGGGCCTATAGTGAAGCCTTTTCAATCAACGGTCGGTGCATAATCTTAAAGAATATTCTTCCCCTTTGAGATCATGCACCATCCATTGATTTCAAATCTAACCTGGACATGTCAGAGGGTCCTGACACTTGTATTAGATCAATGGTGGGCGTGTCTTCGCAAATGATATGTCAGATGCATGAGATCTTAAGATAGTCATTGATTCTTTTTATGATGTAATACTTTATGATGGGTGAGTCCACTACCAGGTAAGCTGATTTGGAAGTGTCTGATTGGTCCATGAGGTGATGACTGGGTAATATGTCAGTGGGTCCTGATATCTAGCATGTTAGTGGGTCCTGACCTTGTCAGAGAATTGACGAAGAGTGTAAGTTCTTATCGAATTTGTCAAAGGCTTGAGATTATACGATAGTCGTTGATCTCATTCAGTGTCAGAGAGTTGTTAGGGAAATGTAAGATTCTTCATCCAATAGTGGGTGTGTAATCTAATGGAATCTTGGAGGTCTATGTAAAGATGAGATGACCATCGATCTTCTTGATGCGGGCCCAGTTAGTTTGTCAATCCTTTTGGAGGTTTTGACAAAGTTTGCTTTGTTCGCTGGTTCACATGATGTTTTGGCGAGGGGTCTGAGGACTTAGTGATTTGGTGAATAGTGTTCGCATAGTAGCTAAATGATTTAGTGGTGCTCTCAAAGTTCTTGCAAATGGGTGAAGGTTTTGTCAGTCGCATATTCACCTATTTCTTATAAAGTAAAACATAACTCGGGAAAAGGGAAGGCATCTCATGGTCATGATATAAACCAAGATCAAATTTCAATGTGGGCCATTGATACATTGGTAAGAACCATAAAGTAGCCATTCTTTGTAGATTTGAAAATTTGAATGTTTTCTAGCGACAAGAAGGACCAGAATTGAATGTTTCGATGACCGAACTTAATAGAAGTGATTTGTAGTTGTTGTGGTGTGGTCTAGTGAGTCTAAGGATCATTTGCAGAGGAGTTTTGTACTATGAGGGGATGGGTTTACTTGCTCAAGGTATGTTGTAGGGGTCAAATCAGATGGATTTGTAGGAATTTCTTGATCTTTAGTACAGTTCCAGAAGAGTTATCATAACTAAAGATTAAATTTAGATCTGATTGCTCAAGATTGCTTGGTTTTCCATCCAATGTTTTAATTGCTGATCTGTTTGAATTGTTTGGTGGGTGGAAACCCTAGCCCTTACCCTGGTTATCTATAGCTTGTTGCATCCTAACATGTGTAGGATTCCAAGGTAACTAGTGGTATTTAATGTTGAATTTTTTATTTTGTGAGGGTTCTAGTTGCAAAGTTCAAACTCAGTCCTGAGTTTCTGGTCCCAGGGTTTTGTAATAGTTTTTCACTCAATGTTTGTTAATGAAAGAAGAAAGTTGCAGGTCTAAGCTGTAGTTTGCAAGTAGGGTGCTTTGTGGTTCATTGTATACATAGAAGGAATTCATGATACTTAATATAAATATCTGGTTCCTATCTCTCCTTTGTGTCAAGTCAAGTAAGCTTTGAGTTTTTTGGCTCATTACATATTATTTGTATGTATGTATCTTCATTCTTGAATTCTAATCTAGGATTGGATTAAATTACGCTCTAGGTGGGATATGGGTTTTCCCTTGTCTATGTAAGGATGTCTTGTAAGCAGTAAAGATTAGGATAAATATATTTATGGCTATGAATTCTTGGATATTTTTAGGTTTGTGTGCCTTTGTGTCTAAGAACTTTTGTCCAATGGATGAGGCACTAGCCTAAATGAGTATTCCTCTTGTTAACATACACTAGTTGAAGTTATTGCATCCCAAAAATATTTAAATCAATAACCTTTTTAAGCTTTAAGTAGTTGGTTGTGTGGTTTTGTCACCATATGGTAATGGAGAGTCAATGAATGTGGGGTTAGCATTTAGCACTTTCTTACTATCAATCTATTGTCTACACCCAGTCTTTGGTGTGTGAAGTGTAGTTTTCACTGGGTTAGGTGCACCCACCTTGATTTTGCAGAGCCAGAAGTGAAGGGGGTAATCTTGTCCCTATAGTTGGTCTAGTTACCCTAAGATCCATATACATTTTGGAATTAACCAATCCTAAAATCAACCTGAGGGTATATTGGTAGCCTAAGAGCATAAGCATCCATTTTGAACACCAACAACTATCACAAAGCTTTCTCACAATTTTTTTTGTAATCTTATTATCTTCTTCAGCTACTCTCTTCTTTCTATTCACTAATTTCTCAAACAATTCATTAGGTATCTTCCCTTGAATACTATCAAATTTCTTATTAGCCAAAATCATATGCCTGAAAACTACATTCTCTAAGTTTAATTTCTCTGAAAAATTATATAACTCATAATATTTGTTCATCTTAGTAAAATATCCATCATTAATAATTGAAGCATTTAATTTCTCTATCTTTGGTTTCCATTTTCTCTTATTGCTTCCAATTTCTTCATCATCTTTTACTTCAGATAGATACCTTGGAATAGGGGTGAAAATAGTCTTTTGTCTCTTTTGTGGCCCACTTGCCATTTCCTTAACCCTTTTGCTAGTGGAGCGGTGGAAGATCTAGTTGATTTCCTCATTTCCTATGGCTCTTCAACTTTCATTACCTTTTCTATAGCTTGGGCTTCTTTCGTTTGAGTTGCAACTGATGATAGGGGTGGAACACACAAAACTTATTTTTTTCCAATGTCTCTTATTGCTGCTGTGGTCTGCTTTGCCACTAGAAATTCTTGTTATGACATTCATGTATCCTTAAGAATTTTCTTGATAGTGCTTTCCACTCTTTTCTTTGTTAAATTTTCTTCTTGTAGAGACTTTGCGGAGTTAAAGTTCTCCTCATAAGTTCCAAATCTAGAACTTCTTGCATCCAATTTTCTTTTAAGCAATCTGTTCACATATTCTTCTATCTCATTTTTAGCTACTTCATATCCAAGTGGATCTATGAATTCTACTCTAGGTTCAACTGCTTCAACAAAAGTAAAGTTGGTGTCAACCATGAAACATATTTCATCTTTGTACTTTTTCAACTATAGAATGAGGTATCCTTGATCCTTTTCTCATTTGATTTTGAAAAGTTTTGATTACCAATGTTACACTTTCATTAACCTTGTCTATAGGGTGTCTCAGATACACCTTGTTGATTTTGTCCATAGTAGTCCTATTATCATTCCAATCTTCACTAATAGTATATGGAAATCTTCTCAACAAATGAAAAAACATGTACGTGATCAAAGATTAGAATCTAAATTATGAGTTCTTGGTTTTCTTTATCTTTTCAAGGTTCTCAAACAACTAAATTCTTAAGATTTCACACACATAAACTTGTACTTTTTCTACACACATCAAATAAGTTGCATGAACCATACCAGCTACCATGTCATCTTCTCTAGAATTATCACAAAATTTAGATATTAAGATCTTACACACATATCTAACATCATCTTGAATTATCTTGTTGATTACAATTCCTCTGCCATTATAAGATGATTTGGTGTTGTCCAGTACTGTCTTCTTTACTTTCTTCTCATTAAAAGGTATAACTCCAAAATTTGACAAACCTATTACTTCACAAATTAGGTCTACTATGATGTCTATTACTCTGTCATCTAACCAAAATTTCCCATTGTGAATTCTAATTAAAATTATCTTTGTCCATTCATCATCTTGGAATTCATAGTGCAATGAGTATTTCACAATTTCATTTTCCTTTAAATATTCAAACCCTACTTTCACTGACATATCATGATTATATATCTTTTCATATTCCTTAATCAGACTGTGGTCACTGATGGATTCAAACTTGCACTTCAAATAGCCTTTTACATCTTCCAAATGAAAAAATCCATCTGGAACGGTCGATAAAGTAAGACTAGGGTCTTCTTCTAAGGGCTCTATTGGTTCCCTTTTGATTCTAGGTCTAACTATATCTCTTATGTTGTCAATAAATGATATATCCATGGCTTCTACAAATTCTTTAACTATCTTATCAATTTTCTTAGTAAAATACCTCAATTCCACAATTTAGGGCTTTGCATTGATCCAACATGAAATTCTTCACCAAATCTTGCAAACTACTTTAAATCATCATTGTATTGATCTCCTTATCACTTGTAGTCACTTGGATGATTAACTAATACTGATCATAAGCTTTTAACCTTTCAATTCTGACATCGTATTCAATTCTTTTGCCACTTCTTTCCAAAAGTTGTTCATTTTTTTTGCAAAACTACGTACTTCTCATGAACTCACATAAATTCATACTATCTCATGTGCTCTTAACCATAGCATTAATACATCATATACTACCTTACATTAACTACACAAGATTCATTTCATTCTACTCTAGCTTCTACATTATCCTAGTTCCTATTGTAATGCATTCTTTATAAATTTAAGTGCTTTGAGATGGGTTAGGAAGAGATTCACACTTACTATTAGATACTTCACCTATCTATTTACCTTGTGTGCTAAATGTATCTCCTTGATCTGTACCTTTAACAAATTTCATTTCTTTTGAATTACTACAACATCCTTTTTTACTGTTGCTTGCATTCTCATTTTTTCTTGTGTAGTTCCTATTGTTGGGATTTCTCATGTTGTTCATTCTATGAAACCTTGTTGTATGACTAAATTTGTTACATATCTGACAAACTATTCCATTGTTTCCATATCTTGGTCATGTTTGATTGATTTGTCATCTGCAATTCCTGACAATGTGTCCAATCTTGTTGCATTTATAACACACAACTCCATTTATTTTGTTCATATCTTCAATAGGTCTATTATCTGCATGGTTAGTATCTCTAAACATTCTACTACTATTATTATCATTAGATCTAGGCTTCTTACATTCAATAGCTCTATGTCCAAAATGATGACAATTATAACAATAACCATTGAGAGGTTTGAATTGTTTACCTATGCAATCTTTCTTCATATGACCAAAAGTATTACATGAAAAACATCTACCTTTGAATTATCTTTGCGTACCTTTAGGTTGATCATCTTCTTTAGGTGGATTGGGTATGTCTTCAGATTTTTCAGCTTCATCAGATTTATTTTCATCTTTGTTCTCAGAAACTTTCAGATTTGGTTCCTTGCTTTCTTCACTAATCTTGAATGAGTTAAATCCAAGACCAGTTTTATCATAGAATGGCTTTTGATAAGACATGTGTTCATCAATCTTGTCATTGGTGGAATACAGTTTCTCAAGATGTTGTTTGGACTGATTCAGTTCACCTTTCACAATTGTATTGTACTTTTCAAGTTCAACATACTGTAATTTGGTTTTCTCAAGTTTAGAAGTCACTTTACAAAGTTTAGACTTTAGATCTTCATTTTCAGATTTCAGATTTCAGATTTGTTTCATTCTTGTTGTTTCCATCTTTCAAACTTAACTTTAGATCTACAATCTTCAATTCATGCTTAAGAATCTCATTTTCTTTCTTTAGATTTGAAATTTCATCACAATCTTCAATTTGAATTGTAGGTTCCTTCTTTCATTTCAGTTCTTCCACTTTTTCTTTCATTTTATCAATCAAGTTCTTTGCATCATCATATTTCCATTTTAGAGTATCTCTTTCTTTAGTAAGCATATCAATCTATTCAAGAGCTTCTTCAAGATTTTTCTGTAGTTGATCCATATCCATAGAGATCTTACTCAAGCTACTAGGCTTTCTTTGAATGATTGTTTTCCAAGTAACTAAGCTCCGATACCAATTGTTAGAAATAGGGAATACTGAGGGGGGGGGTGAATCAGTATTGTACAAACTTTTACTTTTTCCCAATTATGGATATAACAGATTAACTTTATACTTGCAAAATAGAGTAAACTAAATAGAATGCATAGCAATAAAGAAAATGAACTCATAACACCATGTTTTGTTCTTGAGGAAACCCTGGCCAAGGGAAAACCCTAGTGGGGATGATACCCACAATGATCCACTAATCAAAAGTATCTGGTAAAGGATGTTGACCCTGTTAGGAGTCTATTACATACATATAGTGTCTTTGTCCTGATTAAAGGACTTAAGGCCTTGTTAGAAGCCTCAACCCTACTAAGATTTGTTAGTACAAATATAATGATTACAAGATGAGCTCACTGCCCAAACATGTAATATACAATAATTTATGATTACAAAAGGGGTAAGGTGTATAGCCTTTTACTGCTGTCAAATAGCTTTCCTATTCAGATCTATCTCTTTTCTTACATATACAAAGTCTTCTTGTTTGACTTTTACAATTGACAAATTCACATCAATTTCTTTCACATGTATATATCGCATGCTATATTTGCATTACATATGCCTTACATTTATACAAGTTATTAAGAATAATAACTTTTACAGTCGGCTTTACAAAACATAAAGCACTTTACAAAATACACACTCAATTGCGCTACCCAAAGGTTAACATCTAGGATGTCATCCTTTATATGATTAAGTTATTATTTTGATAAATAAAATAATCCCTTAACTATCATACCAATTCTATCTTCTTTCTCTATCCTATTGGCTTCAACTCTATCTCTGTAATCTTGCAATAATTCATTTTGTACATGTTGTATAGACTTGCGCTTTGAGGTGAGTCTTCAACATACATAATAGTATCCATGTTCAAGTGTGCATGCACTGAACTTACTTCTATCAACATCTTTATCCAAAATTATCTCTAGTTAGACTAGTAAATGCTGCTTATACTTAGACAATTTACTTGTGCTCTGTCATAACTACTTGCTATCATATTGTGATCTTCATACTAATTATATGTTTCCATAATTACGACAACCTAATATCCTACTCAGCCAAATTTCCAACACCATAATACCTTTATGGAAAGGGAAATGAATTAGCTAAAATGGGTCTTTGTTAGTTTCTACATATCACATGTATGGAAAGAGTAATTTAATCTTTTTACCAGACACAGTTACAAAAATTCAAGATATTTTTAGCAGTTTTGAGTAGTTTTAGTCTAATTGAAGTTTGGGTTATCTAACTACCTCAAAAATGTGAAATTTTTTGGTTTATAAGTAGGGGCTGCATTCTTCTAAAATATGGTATAGGGGTTTGGAGAGAATTTTTAGGATTTGTGTGAAATTCTTTGTAGACTGAACAGCTTGTAGGCAAATTTTAAACAACAAAGAAGAGGGTAATGCTTTGTGATTCTATTTGGTCATTTGTGAATTAATTTTCATTATAGAAGTATATCAGAGATTGAGAAGGGTTTATTCACTAATATTTTAATGGTTTACATCAGTCTTTAATCAGATGTTTTTATGAAAAATTAATATGCATTTGGATCTTTAATGTTTTGAAGGGAAACATGTTATTTATCTCTCAAGAAGTATAGCATTTTGAAGACCATTGAATAAACTCATCCTATTACATTAATATGTATTTATTTAAGTCTAATTACACATTTCATGATCTGATATAGTCATTTTGAGAAGGCTTGTATAATTTGGTATAATTTGGTGATGTAAAAGAATCAGTTAAGAGATAAGAAAATAAGTGAATATTGCTTAATGTTTTCAACTTGGAGTTGAAATCTTGTTTCATGATTTGTATTGTAACAAAGATGATCCTCTAATTTTTTATTTCATGTATTCATTTTGGAAGTTGGTTCTTCTTGTATTCTTTAAGTTGGTGCTTTAGGTGTAAGAGATTGGTGTTCCTTGAAATCTATGTTTCAAAAATAGTGTGTTGGTGCTTCCCAGAGTTGCAGCTCTAAAATATTTTCCCAAGAGGCTAATAAAGTTTCACATTCAAAGTGGTTTTTTACCCTAAGGGGTTTTCTACTATAAATATTGTGTACTTTGTTCTTTTTACATATCTTGTTCATATTTCATAACTATATGTTACAATTGTAAAAAATTGAAAAGGACAAGTTTTAAGTAACCACGGATTCACCCCCACCCTCTTAGTGGTGTTTGTATTCCAACAATATTTACTAAAATATTACCTAAAGATTCTTTTGAGTATCTGAGAAGTAAGTTATGGGTTATTCCCCTACTTGAATGACACTAAGATGTTGTTGTAAGCATCAATCTAGTGGACTCATTGAATATATTTTTCTATTTGGATGATGTTAAAAGGGACTCATACTTAGGGAGATTATTCAAAGGAAAAGGAAGATGTTGCAGTAATAGGTGACTTGTGGCACCTTTGGAATTGTTATCAAAGGGGTAAAATACTACAAGAAGACTACAAGAAGTGAAAGACTAGAAGAAGGCACGATTAACATAAATGGGAGAACCATGAATATCATAATCAATATATGCAAACCAATAAAATATACCATAAAATATATTTGAAAAAAGGATTCAAAAATATAGGCAAAAATAACATAAAAAACCCCCTTCAAATGTAGAGCCCAATTTATCCTTTCTTTTCCATAAAAAAGATGTGATGTAGCTCTATGATCTTAACAAAAGATGCACGAAATATTGAAAGAAAAATGATAGCATGAGAATAATAGGATCATGGTTAGCCAAATTAGTGCAAATGAGGCTCAATTTATATAATTTGTAAGATAAATTGTAAATTTAGCAAATAGGTTTGCAAAAGGACAATTGTCATAGATTACGGAAATATGCAAATTTGAAAGAGGAAATTTGTCATTAATTGTGACAACTTATGACAAATTGAATGCACAATTAGAAATTAGTGAGTTTAAAAAGGAAAATTTGTCATAAACTATGAAAAATATGACAAAATAAAAATTGTCATAAACTATGACAATTATGACAAGATGAAAAAAAAAATTGTCACAAACTATGATAATTTATGACAGAAGGAAAAAAGGAAAATTGTCACAAACTATGAAAATTTATGAAAAAAGGAAAAGGCAAGGTGGAGGCTAAAAGAGAGGAAGTGGAGGTTAGAAAAGTGGGTGAAGCACAAATTAAGGGATAAAATCTCATTTGGCAAAAGGAGGGAATTATTGAATTTTAAAATTCATTTATTCCCACAAAACGGAAATTAGGATTGAGAAATTATAAATTTTTTATATATCAATAATTATCCAATAAATTAATGTCAAATTAATTAATTGTGGAACTTAGGGAAAGGGGGATAAATAAAAATAATCTATTTATCAAAACTAAGACTTGGGGATAAATTATGATTTATTTACCCCTAAAGAAGACAAATTAATTGATTTGACCAGATTGATGAATTTAATGAGGAAAATGATTGATTTTGATGAGGACTTGATAATAATCTGATAATTTTGATAATTACTTTCATTGATTTAGGAAGTGATTAATCAAATCAAAAATGAGAAAAAATTGAGGAGAAAGATTACTGAATGAGGGATGGAAACTAGACATTGAAGACATGTTAAAAAAAATGGGGCACATAGGCGTGGACCATTTTTGTGTGTCTATATTTTTCCCCTCTTTGAGACAATGTGATTATGAGCATTGTTTCAAAGAAAAATAAAAGAGCATGCCCCAATGGATGGATAGAATGGAGGTAGGATGCCCCCTCAAAAAATTGAACAAAAATTGATTCAAGGACAATTTTTTCAAAAGAGAATGATTATTAGAAGGACTAACAAAATAAATATTAGTAAAAGGATGAAATTAGATGGAGAAAAGTTAATAATGATGAAACTTGCTTTCATAAGTGTATCTTATAACATAGCAGCTTTATTTAATATGGAAAAATGGATGTGTCGCACCATGACATAGAAAGTCAGGGTGATAATGCAATCCCTTTACGTAAGAAAAACACATAGAAGACAAGGAATGTTTCCATCCATTTCGAGGCATTTACATACGTGCCCTAGAATTTTAGGAAAAACTCCCCACAAACTTAAGACAAAAATATAAATAAAGAATCACAAACAATCTCGACCAGTCTCATCACTCAGTGATATCGTGGAGTAACATGGGAACATGACCAAAGATAAATCAATACAAGATAAGAGTCACTAAACAATGAAAGTCAAAACCATTCTAATCTATTTGTCAAAATTGATAGTTTGTTTGATTCATGATGATCATGATAGTGTCTGGTTTTAGGAATGAAGTGTCCCATCTAAGACAAATATTGTCTAGTTTCAAGTATACCACACCTTGTATAAGACAAAATGAAAGGCTTGATAAAGGACAAATTGATGTTTTTGTTTATTGATAGGACAAGTTTGATCTGATTGATTACATACTAGATTGGATAATTTGTCTATTGATGTGTGATTTTGTTAAATGCCATGTTTTTAGAAGTCTTTAGATTGTGTCTTCTCAAATGTTGGTTTGGTGCAAAGGATAATTTATTGATGAACTGAAAATGATTATGTACAAATTTATTATATATTTTTGATGGATTTCTCAATTTTTAGGGCTTTTAAAAAATATTTGATTCTTTTGTACTTTTTTCTAGACTTTTTATGATTTTTACTAATTTTTTAAAGACATTTTATGCTTTTAGTAATTTTTTCAAGATCATATTTGATTTTTTATGGTGTTTTTTTCAAGTCATTATATGATTTTTCTTGAAATTTTTTCAGAACTTTAATATTTACGTGAGCAAGAATTATTGAATTTCCACTAGTGTCTAGCAAGGAAAGAAATTATGAATGGATAAATGGATAAGTATGTGGATGAAGGACAAATGGTTTTTTGATATATTATTGAAGCTCTATTTAGGTTGCCAAGGACTATCCACATAATGAAAGGACATGTTTTAAGAAAGCTCAAGGACTATATATGATAGGTGATGGTGATGAAATTTGTGTGATGACAAGATTGGATATGGAAAGTGATGCATAGGAATGGGTATGTTAAGAGGTTTTCTTTGAAAAGGTGTTTCAATTTAAGCCCTTATTTTATACCAAGACCAAGATAGGGATTGGGATAGGAAAATGATAGGATAATGATAGTATAATGACATGTCATGGATAGGATAAGCAAGATCAATAGTGGACAAAGGGGGGAATAGAGACTGAACATTTCCATAAAATAAGTAGAATGGACCAAAAGGATGACATATCATAGGCATTATGGACCAAATATATGGGGAAACATAAAATAGATATGATATGTGATGTTTCTAGGGAGACCTATAGCCTTGTCAAGATCAAAGTTGGGAAAATGGGATATCAAAGCTGATATGATAAGGGATATGAGGGAAATATGATAATGATGGAGATGATTGGGATAATGGAGGATAATATACATATTAACAAAATATTCCCCCAAGTATGGAATGAAAGAAGTTCATAAATTATACATCACGTCTATTTGCCAAGTTTTCATCATGGTACTTGCCCAAAGAACCTATTTGCAAGGTTTTCACTATTGGACGAAATTATTTCTCTTTATTTCTTTTTTTTTCTTGTGTTGCCAAGATGCCTGTTTAGAAGATTTTCATCAAGGAAAATATTTTTTTCTCTTTTTTCTTTTTTTTTCCTTTTTCTTTTTTTCACTTTTTTTTTCTTTTCTTCACAAGTTTTTCAAAAAAAATTTGACTTTTTTTTTCTCTATATTTTTTTTCAAACTTTTTGAATTTCTTTTGACTTTTCATTCTTTTTTATTTTTATTTTTGAAATTTTGGAAGATGATGGACATATGACATGGCATGGATGAAGGACTCAAACACCTTATTCTTTGGATGGTTCTCTTGAAAGGAAATTTAATAATAGGTCATGACTATGATAGTATGCTCAAAGGTGTTGCAATGGTAATGGAAAAGAAATGTGAAATGGATGATTGGATAGGATATGATAAGGATTATGAAAAGGATCATGTAGGTTGGATGAAATGATGGAAAATAGGTGTTGGATAATGGAGGGAGTGGAGGAAGGCTTTATTTTGAGTGGATGGAAATGGATGTAAGAACAAAATTGGCACACACCTTGAGGGATGATGGAGTGATGGAGGAAAAAGATATTTTGGATTTGGTGGAAGAATGGATATTGATGCAGGGGCATCCAAGGTTTAGGTAGGGGAATTTTGTGTCCTCGGTAAACTAAATGGAGTGTTTGTGTTTTGGCCAGTTGTTACTCGGTTGCAGCCTTGACTGACAGTCTCGGTCATTGAAGGAAGCTCAGTCACTGAAGGAACTCAGTAGTCTCTGGCACTTGGTGAAATTGTTGCTCAGTCATTCCTATAGGGCTCAGTCTATACTGGTGCTCGGCAATGCCTAGCATGCTTGGTAAGTTTACTAGCGCTCGGTAGTTCTGACTTACCGACTGGAGTTCTATGTGATTTGTTGAGCTGACTTAGTGAATTAATTGTTGGTAGCCATTGTCTTGGGCTGACATGTAGAATTAAATGTTTGTATACATTTGTAAGCCAACTTGTGTGGCATTTAATTATTTGTTTTGGGGAGTTAAGGGTTTCATCCAGCCAACTTTTGGTTGATGATTAGTATTTAAGGAGGGCTTGGGTAGATGTTTAGGGGTAGAATGGAGACTTAGAGAAGAAAAGGTTCATGACTTGGAAAACTTAGTGAGTCAGATCTAAGGCTCTAAAAGTTGAAGTTGGTGAAGTTGTGGAAAAGTTCTTGATGTTCTTGTAGATCATATTGTAATCTGATAGTCCTTTGTAGCTGAGCTAGGGGTTTGCATACTTGGAGATAAGGAGATTTCTTGGAGGCTTGCAAGCTCAAGTTTAGATCTACCTTAGAGTTTCCATCAGCTTTTGATTGTCTTTAGAGCTGAACTAACTAAGATTGTATTAGATCTGATTGTGGATATTGTAGAATTATTTCACTTTGTAATTGGCCCTAACCCGGAAGGCCTTACAGTCAGGCATGTTAATGAAAATTGATTGAAACATTTGTGGTGTTGTCTATTTTGTTGAGTATTCCTCTATGTAATTCTTTTGGCTGCAAGGTTTGGATTGTCCTTCATTGGATCGACCATCCTTGACTACATAAGGTGGTATCAGAGTGAAGTTTTGTTTCTACTGGAGTGAAAGTTGATCTTGTTGAAGCAGAAGCTTGACCTAGCAAGGTTGATGTTGTGAAGTTTATCTTGTTGGAGAAGAGATTGTGCACAATCTAGATTATAGATCTAAAGCACTAAACTTGTGAAATTGTGCCCTAGTTGTTTACAAGGTTGTAGGTTGAGATCTAACTTGTTGCAGCTTAGAGATTGTCACAAGGTGGTCAGTGAGGGTTTGTTGCAGAGGGTTTCTCTTATCTTTAAGGATGCCTCTGAGAAGATTAGACCCTAGATTTATTTTAGATCTTTGTAATACTATTGAATCCTAGATCATAGAGAAGGTGAAATAAAATTTTAGATCTAAGTTGGAATTAATGAAGAATGATATGGTCACTGAGATCATGAGAACTATTGCTGGTATACCTGAGAATGTTGGCACTAAGGATGACTATGAAGAAGCTACCGAAGAATTTAAAACTACTAGATCTAGTGGTGATGACCAGAGGAATAGATCTAGTGAAGACATAACTTCTTGGTTGCCTAGACCTGCTACTCAGTTTGGTAATTACCGAATGGAGGTTTCTACTTTCTCTAGTACTTTGAAGCCTGACAATTTGATTGATTGGATTGGTGAACTTGAAGATTTCTTTGATCTGGAAGAAATTTAAGATCCTCTTTGGGTGAGATTAGCAGAGACAAAGTTGAAAGGACATGTTGCTCTTTGGTGGAAGGAACTATAGAGAGATCGAGAAGATGAAGGTGAAACTAAGATCAATTGGTGGAGATTGATGGTGACTAAGTTGAAAGCTAAGTTCATACTAGCTGACTATGAGCTTGACTTGTTTAAGAAGTTATAGAATCTAAAATCGAAGGATTTATCTATTGAGGATTATACCAAGGAGTTATACAAACTTACAATTTAGTCTAGACATCGAGAGCTTGGTAAGGAAAAGGTAGCTTGGTATGTGAATGGTTTGAGATTCAATATTTAGGATGAGCTTGGTATGCTAAAGATTGATTCTGTTGAAGAATCTTATCAGTATGCTCTAAAGGTAGAAGATAAGTTGAAGAGGAAACAACCTAGTAACTCCTGAGGGAAAGAAAAGATTGATCACTTGGTGAAGGAGAAACTAACTGATGCAGAAGATGAATAGAAACCTATGGAATCAAAGAAGAAGATAGGTACAATTATCTTTAAGGGTAATTTCTAAAATTTTGGAGAGGAAGGACACTATTCTTTTGAGTGCACACAAAAGAAGGTTGACCGATGAACTATTGTGATGAATGAGAACATTCATAATGAACCTGAATCAGAGAACTTGCTACTTCGGTGAACATTTCTCAGTACAAAGGATGAACCTTGTCAAAGGAGTAACTTATTTAAGACCTGATGCAAGACTAAAGGTAAACTTTGTGATGTTATCTTTGATAGTTGTAGCACTGATAACCTTGTAGCTAAGAACCTAGTTTAGAAACTTGGTTTGAGTAGAATGAAACATCCTTGTCCTTATAGGCTCAGCTGGTTACAAGATGTTCATGCTTTGGAGGTTAGAGAACAATGCTTCATTGATGTTCAGATTGGCTTGTACAAGGACCTTATGCTTTGTGAAATTGTGGAGATGAATAGTTGTGATATATTGCTCAGTATACCTTGGCAGTATGATTGTAGAGCTATTTATGATTATGTCAAAAATGTGTTTACTGTTGAGAAGAATGACAAGAATTTTTCACTAATATCTTTGATGGATATAACATTGGGTAGGAGAATCCTGAGTATTGGTAGACAAGTTGAGATTGTAGATCCTAAGAAAATGAATGATCAGTATGAAGAACTGACCTGTGCATTGTCCAAAAAAGACTTGAAGAGACAGAGAAAACTAAGGTGGAAGACTTTGCAAGTTGAAAAGGTGGAGGACTTGTATGTGAAGAACCAGTTCAGGATTTATGTGTTGAATCCTGAAAGATTTTCTTCTCACATATGAACATCTTCTGGAACCTGGGGTGTCTGATGCAGGGGCATCCAAGGTTTAGGCAAGGGCATTCTGTGTCCTTGGTAAACTACATGGAGTGTTTGTGTTTTGGTTGGTTCTTACTTAGTTGTAGCCTTGATCGACGGTCTCAGTCATTGAAGGAAGCTTGGTCACTGAAGGAACTCGATAGTCTCTAGCACTCAGTAAAATTTTTGCTTAGTCATGCCTGTAGTGCCCGGTCGATACTGGTGCTTGGTGATGTCTGGTGTGCTCAGTAATTTTACTGTCACTCGGTAGTTCTGACTTACTGATTGGAGTTTTGTGTGATTTGTTGAGCTGACTTGGTGAATTAATTGTTGGTAGCCATTGTCTTGGACCAACATGCAAAATTAAATGTTTGTATACATTTGTAAGCTGACTTGTATGGCATTTAATTATTTGTTTTTGGGAGTTAAGGGTTTCATCCAGCCGACTTGTGGCTGATGATTAGTATTTAAGGAGGGCTTGGGTAGATGTTTAGGGGTAGAAAAAAGACTTAGAGAAGAAAAGGTTCATGAGTTGGAAAACTTAGTGAGTCAGATCTAAGGTTTCGAAAGCTAAAGTTAGTGAAGTTGTGGAAAAGTTCTTGATGTTCTTTTAGATAAGATTTTAATCTGATAGTCCTTTGTAGAAGAGCTAGAGGTTTGCACACTTGGAGAAAAGGAGATTTCTTAGAGGCTTGCGAGCTTGAGTTTAGATCTACCTTAGAGTTTCCATCAACTTCTAATTATCTTTAGAGATGAACTAACTGAGATTGTATTGGATCTGATTGTGGATCTTGCAGAATTGTTTCACTTTGTAATTGGCCCTTATCCAAAAGGCCTTATAGTCGAGAATGTTAATGAAATTTGATTGAAACATTTTTGGTGTTGTCTATTTTGTTGAGTATTCCACTATGTAATTCTTTTGGCTGCAAGGTTTGGACTATCCTTCATTGGATCCACCATGCTTGACTGCATAAGATATGGATTTTGGGACATAAGAAACCAAAATGGATTTGTAAGGTGAAAGACATTTAGATGATGGGATAGCATCTTTGGATTTGAAATTAGATTTTTATTTAGGACATTGTGCTTGAACAAGATTCTTGGGAATCAACATGCATTTTAATTTTTTATTTTTTTTGTGGGTTCTTGCAATGCATCCTTGTAAAAGGGATTTAGGAACCCATATTGATTTTGAAGTTTTTTTTTCTCAATTGGCCTTTGTGGCCTTTTTGACATTTCTTTTTCTTTTTGGATCATATTTTTCTTTGTATTTATAGGTCGATTAGATTGAACATGTTGATCCTTGACTGCATGTGAATTTCTTGACTTATGGACTTTATGCTTGGCATCCAAATTTCTTGGAAAGGGAATGGGATTTATAGATTAATAACAATGACATGAAGGATTTCTAGATGAGTGGAAAGTTCTCAAATATGTGTGCCTTTGTTGAGTTGCATATGGGAAATTGTAAGTTGATTGTAAACTACTAGATGAGGAATATATGGAGCTAGGATGGATGGAAGGGGTGAAGGAGGAGGTATAAGTTTGGGTTTAGGTTTTGAAGGGATACCAATGCCATGAGAGTGAGCTTTAGGACTGAGGTCATGACCTATAGAATTTTTTTTTTATAAAAGGTCTATCATCTTAAAATGGAAGCACTTCCATGTTAAGAATGTTTACCCCTCCAAGTAACTAGTTTGAGGTCATGCCAAGCACCTTGAATAGGTATTTGCATGAATCTAGCTTTTTGCACCTATTCTACTTCTCTCTCCACCTATTTCCATCCTTTTTCTAGCACTTGGTCCTGAGAATTTAAGATCTATGACCTTAGGGTCCAAGTCAACCTCCTAGGTCAAGGTCAAACTTGACCCTAACCTAGAGTGGAGTCGACCTTGACCCTGAACCTGGGTCCAATTTTAGAGATCTAGAGGTTTCAGGATATCAGGCTTTTGAATTTTTTAATTTCCCACTTTCGGGTCAGTTGTTTTGAATTTAGGAATGGGAAACTCTTAAATTGCATTTAATCTAGGTAGATTTCTAGGGGTTAAGGTTAATTTGAATTTGATTCTCTAATGTGGGCCTCTCTATAAGTTTGTACCTTAGATCACTATAAAAAGAAGCCTCCTCCTCTCATTTTCTCCATCAATTATTCATTAGCATTCATCAAGTTTTGAGATCAAGTGCTCAAGATTTTCTCAAGGAGATCATAAGAAAGTAAGGTGTGAAGCATCATCAAGCATACATTATCAAGTATCATTCATCCATTGAAGCATTAAAGTTCTCCATTGAAGATCAAGGATTCAAGCATTCAAGCCTTTGAAGGGATTTGGTTCAAGCATTCAAGATTCATCATTCAAACCCTAGATCTATCCATCATGGTGGTGTGATCTTCCTTCAAGATCCTTTGTTCATCTTCAAGATCTATTCATTCTCCTTTCAATGTGGATTCCAAGCATACAATCATGGAGGTTTTTGATTTACATTTATGGTTTCAATTTACATTGTTGATTCCAAGCTTTCATATCAATATACTTTTTTACATTTCAAATACAATTTCATATCTATTGAATATCATAGCTTCGTTGTTATACCTACTTCTACTAATTTCCAGCATTCTCTATTTCAATTCCATTATTAAGGTTGATTCCAAAATTGGGTTTTAATAAGGAAAACCCCTACTCACAACAAAAAAACCCTTTTTCTTGTAGGTGCAAGTGTGGGATGGTGAATATCAGATTAGATTTGGATACTATTTTCGCTGAACTTTGGGATCCGTGAATAGAATTTCCATCGAAGCAGTTGGGTCAAGGTCAACCTTTAGTGGGGGGTAAGATTGTGCCTTGGGGTAAGATTTTTCCCCACTCTTTGGGTCAAGGTCAACCTCCCATAGAATAGAAAAATATTTCTCGATTTTGAAGATCTCACAGTTTCTATCTAAGATGGCAAAAAAATCAGCAGTTTCTAAGACTGTTTAACAAGGTTTTGAACAGGTTCTTTTTCAGAGGTAAGTACCTTTATTTCTTCACTTCCATATTATCATTTCCATATTTACATTCCATCCCCTTATAATTCAAATGTATATATAAAATATAGGTTTAGGGTCTCTTTCATATGCATTATTCCAAACCCTATTTGTCCATATTTTTCTTTTTACATTTTGGTGAACCCGACAAGCTTACCCTCTATCTTTTGTGGAATTAGATGCCCTATTGTGTCAGATTTCCCTTTGTATTTTCTTGTGTGTTCACCTTCGTCTTAAATTTTGGTGAACTTGACAAGCTTACCCCCTATCTTTTATGGAATTAGATGTCCTATTGTGTTTGTTGTATTATCTTGTGTGTTCACCTTCATCTTACATTTTGGTGAACCTGTTTATGAAAAATCTTTCTTTTTAGTGTTAGATATGCATCTTGTGTTAGATCTTGCATGCTTATAAAATTAGATTTATTTTATGCTCTTGCATTTCTATTTCGAAAATACAAAAAAATTGCAAAATTTCTTTAAAAATACAAAAATATTTACATTTTCATTCTTGTAGTTTTACTTTGTGTTCAAAATGTATGATTTTTGTTTTGAATACTTTGATGAGGCTTTTATTTCAAAAGAGGATAGATCCCTTAATGAGGTACATATAATTTAGAATGAAATTTGTTTGAATAAGATCTCCATTGATCCTATTCCTATTTCATCCTCCCCTACAACCTCTTCAATTGACCTTTATCATAGGGTGTGTGCATGGTTACCTTCATGTTCCACTATTTAAAACATTGATGCACCTAGAATGTCATATCATAAATATCCAATTCAAGCTATAGAGGCCTTTAATAAATTCCTCAATGATAGTGATCAAACTGTTAATCTCCTCTGTGATATCACTCATCTTGTGCATTTAAATGATAAACCTTTAGCTCAAGATCTAGGAATCACTTTTCCTATCATTGGTGTGGAACCTTCTTCTATTCCTTTACACTAAATTCCTACTTACACTCCCCCTTTGGTGACTACATCTCTTTCATCTCTTCTTGTGAGTGTTCCACCAGTGTCTTTACCTACCTCACAACCTTCTTACCATAGTGTTTCTTATACCTATTCCAATCATCTTCCAACTATGGTTCCAAGTTTTCCTTTGGTTGTGTCTTCTATTCTCACCACTTCTTACACTTTTCCTAGTGTTCCTAATGTC
Source organism: Chamaecyparis obtusa (assembly GCA_027943335.1). Classification (NCBI taxonomy): domain Eukaryota; kingdom Viridiplantae; phylum Streptophyta; class Pinopsida; order Cupressales; family Cupressaceae; genus Chamaecyparis; species Chamaecyparis obtusa. The sequence goes on along the minus strand of BSBK01008562.1, from coordinate 11,801 downwards.
TCTATGTCTCCTATTGATTCCATGATCATTAATCTAGCTCAAACTGTGTCTTCTTTACAACAACAACAACTTGCATCCTTAACTCAATCCAAGTTTAGTATTCCTACATATGGCATGGGTAGTCCTTTATCCTTAGACATTATTCATGCTCTTGTTCCTCAATAGGCCGATATGCCATGTCTTGAGAATTATGATGGTATGGGAGACCCTATCACTCAAATGAAAACATTTCAAATCCTTTGTAGTGACTATGTTATTATGACATTGACTAATACTTGCCTTCCTACTTTCAAAAATTTCATTAAGAATTTGTGTGGTGGACCTATTACTCTTTTGGATTATGTGAAGAATTTGGTAGATAATACACAATTTCCTAATCTTCTCAATCTTAATCCTATGTTTCCTAATCCATTCCCTAATCTTCCTAATCCTATATTTCCTAATCTTAATCCTATCTTTCCTAATCCATTCCCTAATCTTCCTAATCCTAATCCCATCTTTCCTAATCTTAATCCTATCTTTCCTAATCCATTCCCTAATCTCCCTAATCCTATTCCTATCCTTCCTAATCTTAATCCTATCTTTCCCAATCCATTTCCTAATCTTCCTAATCCTAAACCTATCCTTTCTAATCAGATCCTTAACATTCCTAATAATCCTAATTTTCCTTCTACTAGTCTAATGGGGAGATTGGGATAGACTAGCCTAGTCTATGCTCCTTGATCTCTTTCTTAGATCAATAGGTGTTATCCTCACCCCCTCTAGTCTCTAGGACTTCCTTTTCTTTTGGAATCCCCTGACCTTGCCCAATTTGACCACCATGAACAAATACTACAACTCCTAGACTCTCCTTAGCTTAGCTTTGCTTCATTCCCTTACATATGCTTATAAGGACACAACTCCTTCCACACCTTCTTAGGTCATAGAAGGATGGAGATAAGTCCTAAGGTGTTTTTTCAACCATTAATGTAACTCCAAGGGCTTGGGAAATCCATCTTGTTACCTGATTTCATCATTTACCCTCAAAATAGGGCTACAAGGAATGAGCCTCAATTAGGCCTCCCTTTCAGATTTATAGGACTATCACCTGCAACCTTGGCCAAATCTTGCCTAACTTTCCAAAGAGACTCCTGATAAATTTCTAAGGTCTCAAGGATTTTCAAGGTTTTAGGACCCCAAGTTTCTATACAATGCCCTAATCCAATATGAGGGTTTTTTAAGGGTTTTTAGGCTTGACAGGGTCATTGAACTTGTTTGGTTTCTTCACCACCTTGTTAGGATTGGTAGAAGATCCTCCTTCTAACCGATGATACTTCTTTAACCCTTATTTAAATCCTACAATGTCCATCCTTGCCTTCTAGAACCTCTACAATCTTGACCTTACCTAGTGGGGCACAGTCCAGGCTCACCTAGGGCTTGGTGTCATAAATGCTTGCATGAACTTTCCAGGGCCCTACTTGATAATATAAAACATATAAGATATTTACTTCCATATCCCATGGTTCCATGGAGTTTCCAAGGTGGGGATAGGAGCTACAAGCTCATCTTCACAAACTAGTCAAAACTGGACAGTGAACTGGTAAATGAAAACTAATTACAAAGAACCCACAAACCTGCAAAGAAAACATTAACAAAGAACTTGAATTGAAAACTTATAAAAAAGGGAAATTTATAGCATAAGAATAATCACATTCTATTCATTAACTTCTATCACACACTCCATAAGTGCAAACTGGCACACAAAAACATAGACGGTCTATATTTTCCTTCACAACATCGTACAATCTCACCACCAATCCTTCATTTAGGGTTTTTCCAAGCATATATGGTCTTACCATTGGGGTATGATTTAGGTTCGGGATTCTAGCTACCAGGTTAGGGTTACAACCCTTTATGATAAAAGTTGTTATGCAACTTTTGAGCAACTTTTGTTGCTTGAGCACTTTTTGCTCTTCCTAAACTTCTAGACATTAATTAGGCCAACTCCAATGCACACATGTGAGAAATAAACTCAAACCCTCACTTTTAGACTTCTATCTCTCCTAAGGGTAGGTGACATCAGGATGACATCATCCACTAAGTCCCTGAGCAAAGATAAAACAATGCTAGACTATGATCTCCTAGGACCCTAACACACTCACTGAGGTCTAACGATCTTGTTGTAATTGCATGGGATCTTCAAGAAGTAGAAAAAAACAAAATTTTAATGGTGGCATCCCTTTAGTAGGGTTCTCCTGCACCATACTCCCCCTCTACAGAAAATTAAGGAGCTTTGGGAGAGATAAGTGCTAGATCAATGCCTAGCTTCTTGAACCTGCTCTCTTCAACCCAAGTGGATTTATAGTTAGTTTGACCTAGCCACTTCACCAAGTGTTCCATGTAGACTTGGTGCCTTGTATAATTCTTCACTCTAGACTCCAAGATCTTCTTAGTGATGGGCTGCTTCACTTGAGGCATGGTATTCACATCCAAGTCATGCAGTACCTTGGCCTGATTCTGAGTTTTCTCTACTATTTCACCTTTTTACTAGACCAGATTAGCTATATTGAAGACTAGTGATATGGCTAAGTCTAATTTAAGATCTACCTTATATGCATTCTCTCCATATTTGGCCAGAATTTCACAATTCCCTACCTTCTTCATCTGCAACATCGTAGGCATGCCTTTTTGCATTCTAGCTTTTCTCAAATGGACCATCACATAGTCTCCCACATTGAACTAAACCTCTCTCCTTCTTTCATCCACTTTATCTTTTAGTTGTTTGAGTTGACTCTAGGATGGCTTTCTTGACTTGTTCTTGCACTTCTTTGATGGTTTGAGTGAAATCCTCTTCATGGCCACTCTTCATGTCCATCAAACTAAGTTCTCTCAATTCACACACCCCTCTAGGATGTCTACCATAGACAATTTAGAAAGGATTCCTTCATGTGGTCTTGTTAACACTATCATTTTAGGCATACTTAGCATGTGGAATAACTAGATCCCAAGTCTTCCCATACTCCTTGAATAGACACCTTAGAAAATTGCCTAATACCCTATTCACAACTTCAATTTGACCATCAATTTGTGGATGGTAAGCTGAGCTAAATGATAAGTTAGTTCCAAGCCTTTTCCATAAGGTTTTCCAAAAATGGCTCATGAACTTGCTATCCCTATTTGAGACAATGCTTAATGGAAGTCCATGAATCCTTACAACCTCCTTAAAGAAGAGATGTGCAATATAACTAGCATCATGGGTATTTCTACATGGAATAAAATGGATCATTTTAGAAAACCTGTCTACTATCACATATCTACTCTCCATACCTATTTTTTTCCTAGGAAGTCCCACCACAAAGTCCATTCTTACACACTCCCAAGGCCTATTTGGTACTGGTAGAGGTTGGTAGAGTCTTGCATTGCTTGAGCCTCCTTTAGCCCTTTTGCATACTCCACATTGTTCCACATACTTCCTCACATCCCTTGGCAACTTAGGCCAATAGTAGTACCTTTGTACTAGCTCCATATTCTTTTTAATGCCAAAATGCCCACTTAGGCTCCCATTGTGCTTCTCTTGTATAAGATTTTCTCTCATGGATCCTCTAGGCACACATAGTTGATTGCCTTTAAAAAAGAGGCCATTTTGAAGAGTATAGTATGCATACTCACTATGAAAATGATTTTAAAATTCATTTTATACCTTTTAGGCTATGGAGAAGTCTTCATCTCCTTCATAGAGATCCTTAAAACTTTCTATCCCTATGCTCTTCAATTGCACTTCTTGGACAATCAATAACTTCCTACTCAAAGCATCTGCTACTTTGTTGAGCTATCCCTTTTTATGCTTGATAGTAAAGGTAAAGGATTGGAGGTACTCCATCCATTTCAAATGTCTATTACTTAGCTTCTCTTGAGTTTTAATATAACTCAAAGCTTTATTGTCTATGAACACCACAAATTCCTTTAGGACCAAGTAATATCTCCATTTCTTAAGAGACTGAACTAGTGCATACAAGTCTAGATCATATGCTGAATACTTTTTATTTGCCTCATTGAGTTTCTCATTGAAAAATTCCATAGGCCTTCCCTCTTGGCTCAACACACCCCCTACTATAATTCCACTTGCATCACACTCCAATGTAAATAACTTGTCAATGGTAGGTAAGAGTAGGATAGGTTTTGTGGCCACTTCTTTCTTCAGCTGCTGGAATGCTTTATTAGCTTCCTCAGTCCACTTGAACTTGGCCCTCACTCCTCCTTTAATTGTGTCAAGAACTAGTGTATAGATGCCATTGAAGTTTCTCACAAACTTTCTATAAAATTGTGCCAAGCCATGAAAACTCCTAACTTCAGTCCTTATTTTAGGTGCAGGCCAATTTAATATTGCCTCAACTTTGCTTGGGTCCATCTTCAAGGTACCCTTACACACCACAAACCCCAAGTATACTAGCTCTTGCTACAAAAAGTCACACTTTTCTAAGTTGATTTCTAACTTCTCTTCATGTAATCTCTTTAGGACTAACCTCACATTCTCAAGGTGCTCTTCTTTGGTTCTACTATAGAAGAGTATATCATCTAGATATACTACCACAAACCTACTAGTGAAGTCCCTCAACACCTCATTCATCAATCTCATGAAGGTGCTTGGGGCATTTGTAATCCCAAATGGCATCACAATCCATTCATAGAACCCATCTGTGGTCTTAAAAGTTGTCTTCCACTCATCACCCCCGTTAATTCTTATTTGATGATAACCACTTTTAAGATCCAAATTAGTAAAATACATAGCACCCCCTAAACAATCCATCAAGTCCTCTATTCTAGGAATTGGGAATTTATACCTTATGATGATTCTATTTATTTGCCTTGAATCAGTGCAAAGTCTCCACTTGCCTCCTTTCTTTGATGCTAGCACTACCGAGACTGCACATGGGCTGATGCTCTTTTTAATCAGTCTTTGATATAATAATTCTTGTACATTCCTTTCCACCTCCTTGTTTTTATCATGTGTGAGCTTATATGCTGCTTTATTTGGTAAGGAAGCACCATGTAAAAAGTCTATTTGATGTCTTATAACCCTTCTTGGAGGAAGTGGTGTAGGTACTCCATCACTCACTATACCTTTTTACTCTTCCAACTTTTGCTTCACCTCTCTAGGTGTCTCTATCTACAACCTATGTTTCTCCTCTTTTGTATTCACAACAATGGCACATCCCATTGTTTCTTATCCATGCAATAGGTGTAATAACTCCTTACTAGTTCTAAGAAAGACACTAGGTGTCCTTGAGGCTCCTTCATCATTCTCTATCAGAGATTGAATCTTAAAGGTTCTATTATCCTTCTTAAAGGAAATTGAGTTCTCCTCTCCATCATAGATCACCTTCCTATCAAACTACTAGGGTTTCCCTAATAGAAGATGACATTCATCCATGGGAAGGACATCACAAAGGATCTTGTCTTTATACCCTCCAATGGAAAACTCCACCCAAGTTTGTTCATTGATCAAAACACTTTTCTCTTGATTCAACCAAGTTACCTTGTATGGGTTAGTGTGGGGAATCTTTGTGAGTTTCAACTTCTTTACTACCTCATCTGATATAATGTTATCAGTTGATCCTAGATACACTATCACCTTGCATATTTTTCCTAGGATCTTGCCCCTAACTCTGAAAAGATCTCTTCTTTGCTTGGGTTCATCTTGAGTAGGTTGTCTAATAAGTACCCTTCTAAACATAAGTTTTTCCCCCATCACTAATTCCAACTTTCTAAACTCATTAGTGCATGAGCTGGCTCCATCTTCTTGGGCATAAGCTACCCTCTTCTCAGTATTATAGCTAGAAGGTTTATCAAGACACCTATAAGTAGGATGTCCAAGTTGACCACATTGGTAACATTTCATGGTAGAAAAATAGGATCTCCTTCTTCCTACACTCCTTCCTCTACTTAACCCTCCATAGGATCCTCTTCCTCTACCAAAAGTACCTCTAGTACTGGTCTCTATAATTTTTTCAAGGAGTCTATTCTATCTTTGGCTTCTTGAGTCACCTCCTCTTCCACTAGAACCTCCTCTTTGACCCCCTCTAGAGTCTCTACCTCAACCTCTATTTTTGGAGTTAGGTTCTTGCTTTCTTCTCTATTTTTCTTCAATCTTTTGTGTCATATGTTGACACCCAAGGACTGTACTTGGAGTGAACAAATTCATCTCCTCTACTATACTCCACTTCAATCCACTTAAGTACCTTGCAACCTTGATACTCTCTTCTTCTTTCACCTTGGATCTCAAGCTCAATTTATGAAACTCCTCTGTGTAGGTGGCAACATCCATCTCTTTCTATTTGAGGTTTAATCTTCTCCTATGTTGTTGTATTTCAAAATCTATAGGTAGGTAAGATTCCTTGAATTTTTTCACCATGGCTTTCCAATTTGCTATTGGATTTTTCCCTTCTTTCTCCCTTTCTTCTTGGAGATAGTTCCAAAAATTCAGATCTTGGCCCCTCAACCTAGATTTGACCACTTTGACCTTTTTTCCTTCAGAGATCTCTTTATACTTGAAGTGATTCTCCATGCCCTCAATCCATTGCATTACTAATTTAGTCTCCATTCTACCAGTGAGTAATGTGACACCTTCAAGGGATTTACCGGTGATGGATTTGATATCCTTTAAGAACTGTTCATCTTGTGTTGGAGGGTCAGGTGTAGGAACTTCATCATCTATGGTCTTTTATTTTTCCTTGGCCTCCTGCTCCTCCATCTTCTCATTAACCTTCTCTACTTTAGCTTGGACATCATCCAAGATTTTCTCTAACTGAGCCAACCTTTCTTTTAGGAGTTTATTGTCTTCCTCTTGTTATTCTAACTTCTTTTCTAACTTTTCATTAGTAACCATCTTCTTCTTCTGAGATGACCCTACTAATTTTGGAGGTTGAAATATTCAACCTCTCAAACTATTCCCAAATCTTGAATAGCTCTAATACCAATCTAATGGGGAGAATGGGATAGACTAGCCTAGTCTATGCTCTTTGATCTCTTTCTTATATCAACAGGTGTTCTCCTCACCCCTTGTGGTCTCTAGGAATTCCTTTTCTTATGGAATCCCCTCACCTTACCCAATTTGACCACCAAGAACAAATACTACAACTCCTAGACTCTCCTTAACTTAGCTTTGCTTCATTCCCTTACATATACTTATAAGGGAACAACTCCTTCCATACCTTCTTAGGTCCTAGCAAGGATGGAGATAAGTCCTAAGGTATTTTTTAAACCATTCATGTGATTCCAAGGGCTTGGGCAATCCATCTTGTTACCTAATTTCATCATTTACCCTCAAAACAGGGCTACAAGGAATGCACCCTAGTTAGGCCTCCCTTACGGATTTATAGGACTATCACCTACAACCTTGGCCAAATTTTACATAACTTTCCAAAGAGACTCCTAATAATTTTCTAAGGTCTCAAGGATTTTCAAGGTTTTGGGACCCCAAGTGTCAGTACAATGCCCTAATCCAATATGAGGATTTTTTAAGGGTTTTTAGGCTTGATAGGGTCACTCAACTTGTTTGGTTTCTTCACCACCTTGTCAGGATTGGGAGAAGCTCCTCCTTCTCACCAATGATACTTCTATAAACCTTATTCAAATCCTCCAAATGATTCTTTCTACAATGTCCATCTTTGCCTTCTAGAACCTCTACAATCTCAACCTTACCTAGTCGGGCACAGTCCAGGCTCACCTAGGGCTTGGTGTCATAAATGCTTGCACAAACTTTCCAAGACCCTGCTTGATAATATAAAATTTAAAAGGTCTATACTTCAATATCCCATGGTTCCATGGAGTTTCCAAGGTGGGGATAGGAGCTACAGACCCATCTTCACAAACCAGTCAAAATTGGACAGTGAACTGGTAAATACAAACTAATTACAAAGAACCCACAAACCTGCTAAGAAAACCCTAACTAAGAACTTGAATTGAAAACTTATAAAAAAAGGAATATTTACAGCACAAGAAAAATCACATTCTATTCATTAGCTTCCATCACACACTCCATAAGTGTAGACTAGCACACAAAAACATAGACACAATCTAGATTTTCCTTCACAACACCGTACAATCTCACCACCAATCCTTCATTTAGGGTTTTTCCAAGCATATATGGTCTTACCATTGGGGTATGATTTAGGTTAGGGATTCTAGCTACTAGGTTAGGGTTATAACCCTTTATGATAAAAGTTGCTATGCAACTTTTGAGCAACTTTTGTTGCTTGAGCACTTTTTGCTCTTCTTAAACTTCTAGACCTTAATTAGGCCAACTCCAATGCCCACATGTGCCAAATCAACTTAAACCCTCACTTTTAGACATGTATCTCTCCTAAGGCTAGGTGACTTTAGGATGACATTATCCACTGAATCCCTAAGGAAAGATAAAACAAAGCTAGACTATGATCTCCTAGGACCCAAACTAGGACCCTAACACACTCACTGAGCTCTAAGGCTCTTATTGTAATTACATGGATTCTTCATGAAGTAGAACACAATTTTTTTTAATGGTGGGATCCCTTTAGAAGGGTGCTCCTGCACTATATTCCTAGTTCTTCCCACACTTATGATGGGGCTCAAACTATGGTTCATGAGGCAAATGTGCAAGAATTCTTTTTACCTTCCCCTTTTTATCTGAATTATTTGACTTACATAGAAATATTTAAATCTATTCTGAAATATGCTTTCTCCACATAAAAATATCCTCTCCACTATAGTAATACACATTTACTTGTTTATTGTGTGCATTTCAAGATGTATGTAATAGAAAAAGCTACTTTAGGAATCTTATCTCACTCTCATGCGGTATTACAATTTCTTCATAATTTTACCCCTCATTCTTCTATAATATAGCTCTTTCCCCCTATTGTCTCTTAACTAGGGGACAAGAGGTACTTCTTCCAATTCTCTAGGATCCATTGTGCTCTTAGCATTTTTTTTTTTTGAGCTTAATTGGTTATTCTTCCTATCTTTCCTCTCTATGGTTTTGTATTATTTTCATAATCATCCATAGTTATCCTTTCAAGATATCTTTTCTAAAGATGTTTGTTTTGCAAAGGTATCCCTTGCTTTCCTCCCTAGGGGGAAAGGTTCTTCATTCTTTCTCTTTGTCTAAGGATCTACTTTCCTTATCTTAGTGGAATTTGTTTATCTACTTTTTCCATGAGTAAAATATCCTTTTCATGATTATCTATACTCTTGGATGTAGGGTTCAATACCCTTCACTAAGAATGTAGTATACATTATTGTTAAGAAGGATATCTCCTTACATTGTGAAGTAGGTATCCTCTTTCTCTTCCTTATCATGTCTAGTAAACAACCATGATAAGGAGGGGGGCATATATAGGGTCTCCCTTGCACTATAGTTTTTCATTTATATGGTAAATCCTCTGATGGTAATGCACATAAGTTTCTAAATCCTGAAGAGACACACATTTTTTGAATTTCAATATGCTAAATCCTTTGATGGTAACACACATAAGTTGCTAAATCCTAAAGAGGCACATTTTTTAATTTTCAAATATGCTGAATCTTCTGAAGGTAACGCACACAAGTTGCTAAATCTTGAGGAGACACACATTTTATATTCTATGGTGATACAAGAAGGTGGATCTATGGGTATTCTAGAAGCCTCTAGAAGATGCATTACATTTTCAAAGCACAATTTTTTGGTGAACTATCAGGTTGGCCACCTATTGTGCTCTCCCTCCTTGGTGATTCATGGTAAGGTGAGCATCTTACTGGGTGAGGTAATAACTCTTTTCCCTTTCTCTCTCTTTTTTCTTTGATGCTAATAGGGCTAGATCATGAAGCTATCTTATTTATAGTGTTTCTCTTATCTTTCTTATGTAATCATTTATGCTTTTATGATAGATTTCCAAATATGATATTAGTATAGGAAGAATTTCTTAGCAAGGTTTCCTTTACTACTTGATTTGGGTTTATTTTAGTACTAACCCCTCTTTTTGTGTCTTTTAGCTTTGTCTTTGTTGTTTTTCTTTGTTTTTGCACCCTCGTGCGTGTATGTTGAGTTATAATCCTTAGCTTGGGGGCCCATGACCCTAACTAAGTGTCAATTTATCTCATTGTGAATCCACTAGAATCTTTCTTCTCCTTTACCAAGAGTTTCAATTGAATCCATACTCTTGCTAAAGTGGGGGCTTAATGTATCATATTAAAATGGAAGCACTTCCATGTTAAGAACATTTTTCCCTCTGAGTAACTAGTTTGAGGTCATGTCAAGCACCTTGGATAGGTCTTTGCAAGGATCTATCTTTTTCCCCCCTATTCTACTTCTCTCTCCACCTATTTCCAACCTTTTTCTGGCACTTGGTCCTAAGAATTTGAGATCTGTGATCTTAGGGTCAAGGTCGACCTCCTATATCAAGGTCAACCTCAACCCTGACCTATGACAGAGTCAACCTCAAACCTAACCTAGGGTAGAGTCAACCTCAACCCTGATCCTGGGTCCAATTTTCAACTTCCAGAGGATTCAGGATATTGGGCTTTGGAAATTTTTTTATTTTTCCCACTTTCAGGTCAGTTGTTTTGAATTTAGGAATGGTAAACTCATAAATTTCATTTAATCTAGGTCCATTTCTAGGGGTTAAGGTTAATTGGGATTTAATTCTCCAATGTTGACCTCTCTAGAATTTTGTGCCTTAGATCACTATAAAAGGAAGCCTCCTCTCATTTTCTCCATCAATTATTCATGAGCATTCATCAAGTTTTGCCATCAAGTTTTGAGATCAAGTGCTCAAGATTTTCTCACAAAGATCATAAGCAAGTGAGATGTGAAGCATCATCAAGCATCCATTATCAAGTATCATTCATCCATTAAAGTATTCAAGCTCTCCATTGAAGATCAAGGATTCAAGAATTCAAGCCTTTGAAGGGATTTGTTTCAAGCATTCAAGATTCATCATTCAAAGCCTAGATCTACCAATCATGGTGGTGTGATCTTCCTTCAAGATCATTTGTTCATCTTCAAGATCCATTAAGTCTCCTTTCAAGGTGGATTCCCAAGCATACAATCATGGAGGTTTTATATTTACATTTATGGTTCTGATTACATTGTTGAGTCCAAGCTTTCATATCAATATACTTGTTTACATTTCAAATACAATTGCATATGTATTGAATATCATAGCTTTGTTGTTAGATCTACTTCTACTACTTGCTAGCATTCTCTATTTCAATTCCATTATTAATGTTGACTCCAAGTAGGGGTTTAACTAAGGAAAACACCTCATCCCAACAACAAAACCCTTTTTCTTGTTGGTGCAGGTGCAGGATGATGAATAAAAAAGAAGATTTGGATAGCCTTCTTCGCCGAACTTTCGGGATCCGCTGACAAAATTTCCATCAGAGTAGTTGGGTCAAGGTTGAACTTTAGTGGGGGGTAAGATTGTGGCCCCACTATTTGGGTCAAGGTTGACCTCCCTTAGGATAGAAAATGATTTATGGGTTTTGTAGATCTCCTAGTTTCGATTGAAGAACTAAAAAATTAGCAGTTTCTGAGGTTGTTTAACAAGGTTTTCAGTAGGTTCTTTTTCAGAGGTAAGTACCTTTGTTTCTTCACTTCCATATTTACATTCCATCCCCTTAGAATTCATATATATATATATATATATATATATATGTATATATATATATATTATATGTATATATGTATATATATATATATATATATATCTATATATATATATATATGTGTATATATGTATATATATATATATATACACATAATATATATATACACATATATATATATACACATATATATATATACA